>CM035116.1:118374124-118894891 GCA_020205555.1 Panax stipuleanatus | reverse complement strand
CATTTTAGATACGGCAAGACAGCTCAGGAGGAGTAGAAAGTTGCCACAACCTAGGAGGGGTTTATAGGAAGCCAAAAAACGTGAGCCTTTTTACAAACTTCTTAAAGGGGGAGAGCGCCAGGACGGCTTGGCTTCAAGGAGAACGTCGAGACGCCATTGGGGCGCGAGGCCAGCAGAGCTTGCTGCAGAGGAGATAACAAAAGGCTCAGCAGAGGAGATCTGGTAACTGTTATGAATGTGGAGGAGTGGGGCATTTTGCTCGTTACTGTCCCAATGTTCAGACGGACGAATGCTGCTGGGGGAGTGCAGAATAGACCAGCTGAAGACGGAAGAGTGAACGTTGTGGAGCCTAGAGCCCGGGAAGCTCTAAAGGTAAGTTCAAGTCGGAAACATAGCGGGGGTTCTGAAGCTTAGGAGAGGAGAGAGTTTCGCTGTCGTTAGATTGTGTGGCAACGTGAGCCAACGTCAGCAGAAAGGAGGAGGAGACGGAAGAGGAAGGAGGAGGATGAGGCGTATCGCAGACTCCAAATCCGAAAGATCAAGAAGGACATTTCGGAGTTCCTGCACGCCCTTTGTGAGGTCGACCACCCTTTCCCTCGTTCCCCCTCCGGTTAGCCGTCACAGAAATCGTCTGTGAAGATTTCTGTGCCAAACTGGGAGTGGAGCCGAAGAAGTACCGTTTATATCTCGACGGACTCTACACGGTGCTGACTATCGAAAAAAGGAACTATTAGCGCTTTCCTCAATTAGTTAACTAAATGTTGAAGTATCTTGAATAGAAACGTAAATAAGTGCCAAAGTGCTTTCTAAGAAGGGTTTGACTTGACCAGCGGTGTGAATTAGTTGTGGTATCATGTACTGTAATCGGTACTTGATCATTGGGTAGTGCCTGTGACGACCCCAAATCTGGGTCTCCGATTACCGGAGATCCGGTCCGCCACGATACATCTATCGCGGAACTATTACCTCTTTTATTCAAAACTCAATGAATAAATTCAATTATTACAAAATAAAAATATAATTTCTCTTCATATCCAAGATCTTGTATGATGACCCTAAACCTTTATAAATTTTCAAATCTCGGTCATATACCATCCCTGTCCTATACATCACAATTGATGTTACAAAAATGCAGAATAACTAAAACTTTTCTATCTCCTTGAATAAAATCTTTCATTAAATTTATAATCTTGTTGAATCAATTACATAACCTTGAACCAATTATAAAGTATGATTCACTATGTTCGAATTACTGTATAAACGTATACATCTCAGTTCAAAACCCCTATATGTTACATAACACAACCTTACAATTTAAACATGTATAAAACATTGTAATCTACTATCGTATACATCTTCTAGAACCTAAGCATAGTTCAAGAAATATATTTAAATAAATTAAAATATTCGAACTCTATCACGTAGCACGTAACTTTTATCGTGAGACCTTAACCTGCAAAAGTGGTTATTTTACAAGAGTGAGCTCGACAGCTCAACAATTCTAAAAGTTTTCATGCAACAAATAGCATATAATATCATACCCAGTTCATGCATTCATAATCAATCTATATATACTACGCATGTTACTTCTCACATAACAAGCATATCATCAAAGATCAACTTTGATTCTCATACATATCTCATATACAGTTCATATATAAGTTAACATCATCATGACATAATATAATTCATCTAACAGTTATTGAATTCATATATCAAATAAGAACTGAAAGACTTGTCTGGTGCGTAGTTTAACAACTACGACTTAACTGCTTAAGATATCTGCGCTTCGTGTAATCCTACACAATTATACAATTATGGATTCATACTTATCAGTTATACGCATCCATACATTCTCAACATAATAACAGTTGATTACATTGTTGTCTAACTTAGTTCTTAGAACCTTCATTTTACTGTATCATCGTATTCTTAGAATAACCATATACGTATAGGTATACCTTAACCATACATACTTACTATCATCCTTATATACATGTATCACACACTTAACTAAATGTATTCAACATATATTTAAAACTCATAGATACATGATCTATAGTACTCTTACATTTCTCAAACCTTATCGAAATTATAATTCCCGGGTTTTATATAACCATTACATCTTAACTTTCTAAGTTTACCTTTCAAAATCCTTGTCACACTTAAGCTAGTCATGCAAGGCTACTATGTTCATCATGTATGATGTTCATGTCAACATGTCTATAGGCATAAGGAATTCCTACTATACATACTTGCATGATCATAACGTAATTCACTTAGTACTTGATGATATTAGCTTTCACATTCTAAGCTTTCTTTGAAAATTGCACTAAGTCCTTTTAGTACATGCAAGGCATCTCGACATATAATTCATATGCATTTGAAACACTTTTTAAAGCCACATAAACATGCTCAAATGGTCAGAATCTAAAAGACATAAGTCTTGTAAAGTTAATTTCAAAAAGTCTTAAGTCCTTCTTTGAAAACCTCATATTCCTTAATCATGTATGCTAGTGTGTACTTATACTTTAGACTTAGTTCTCATGTCAATATAGACCATACGATCATGCACTCAAAATTAGAATACACGTCATACGTATATGTCAAAGTTTACTTTAACAAGTCTAAATTCATTTTGTGAACTATAAATCTTATCATCAATAGAGTATACTAACATGGTTATGTACATACATGTAGTACCAAGAAACATATACTATGAGCTAATACCAGTTTTCATGCTTGCTTTAAACCATATCAACAAGTTATCACATAACAGTTTGCAGCAGAAAACAGGAAACTCTGGTTCAGGCCTGGCACGGCTGCGCCGTTGGCCAGTACAAAACTGGCTCAACTGCGCAGGTGGCCGGCCAAAAACAGACACAGATTGCTTCGGCAGGAACCTTAGCCCAACTCAAAAATTTTCTACGAAATTCATTCCATATATGTTCTAACGTAGTTCTAACATACATGTCAACTTATATACCACTTAATAATCATATTCCAATCACTTAATTAATCAATTCAAGAATTAAGAACTTAGAAAATTTACAGAATGAAGAACAAGAATGGAAAGGGTAGAAAGTATACCTCTTCTAAGGAAATGAGTTGGCTGTTATATCAAGTCTCTCTCTCAACAGATAACTCTCTCAAAATACTACTCAATTGACTTCTCTTTGAAAATCTCATCAATATAAAATAAGAGGAACAAAAGCTATATTTATAGAGATTTTGATACCCAGACAAAATAATTGTCTTCCAATTTAAACCAAAGGAATGAAGAATTGTTTGTTGGCTAAAGGAGAGTTGTTGATTAGTAGGTGAAATCCATCATGAAATCCACTCCCTTTATAATCATTAGCTATACTTTGATGAAAATGATGGAAGAGTATAAGGTAGCTAGCCATTTGGGTATACACGTGAAGAAGAATTGGGCACTCAATGTTGGACAAACAAATGAAATTCAGCAAATTGCAATTCATATGTACTACCACACTTGGGTTATATATATACATTACATACCATGTATACTTAGGTTATACATTTAGTTGTGTCACAATGTAGTCCCAATAAACAATTACTATTACCAAGTAGTAATTTTAACTTGCACATATATAATCTATGTACATTTCATTAACACTGAGTATAATACAATTGGGTGTTATTATTACTCATTATAACGGTTATTATTTCAATTATAATAACTTATTGAAGCACTCATAAATTAACAATTGCTTACTCCTTAAAATATCCACATGGTACTAAATAAGGTTCACCCACACATGTAGTCACATAAACATTATTATGTAACTTACATAATACAATTAACGTTACTATATAATCTATATAATATATAGCCTCATTAATGTGCCACATTGCATTACATACAATATAGATAACAACCATATAGTAAAGGTATTATTGCATGCTTGCATAAATAATTAATTGAGTAAATATAATCTCATTATATTTATTAATCCTTTGCCCATTAACATATTATTTATTCACAATAATAGTTAATTAACATATTATCAATTAATTACTCGTAAATCATCCATCCTTTGTAATCACAATCAATCCTTTACACGCTTATGTTTTATTATTCTCAATAACAATCAATTCATACGTTATCGATTAATTATCCAAAATATTAATCAATCACGTTTAAACCTCTACACTATATTCAAGAAATTGAATATTTAATTACTAATCGTCTTATCAATTCTTTTGATATAAAAGTTAGGGCTAGTCTACTAATTTAAATAAACCATTAGTGACTTCCTATAAATTAATTCCTAGCAATTATTCGCATAGGCACTAACTCACATATCATGTATATTTGCACATATCAATAATTCTCATAATAATATTAATTACTCTTGTTTAATCATTCCTTCATAACATGATATATTAAGTTTATTATATAATATTATCTCCAATAGAGGCATTAATCATTAAAAATAACTTACTCATTTATTCAAGATATTATTTAAATATAATATCTAAGTATTTGTTAAATTAACTATATTTACAACACATGTACATCTTCTATATAGAAAATAGACCATAAGTTATTTTCTATCAATATACTACATATAGCAAATATGTTTTAATATATCTACCCTCCATCATATTACCTCATTCAAAAACATACAAGGTATAATTATTATTATTATTTAAAATAACATTCCCCCTTTTTATTAAAATAATATAAGAAATTATTTTAATAATCTTTATTAGAAATATGTAATAATTATTTCTCTTTCCACCAATCCACATAATTCAAGATATATACTATATATAACACATATATACATTCCATTAATCTACATTTTTTGTCGTATATTCAATTAATAATTCTCTAACCAAATACATATCTAACGATATATTTATTTTCTTTCTCTTTCTAACAACGTACATATACTCCAGAAAATGATAATTATTAAAGATATTTAATATCACCAACTTATTATGATAAAAATTCTATAAATCATTTAATATCGATAGATAAATATTATCCATCTCCCTTACTAATTCATCTCTACAATGTATAACAAATATATAATAATAATACATATTTATTAAACACCAAAAATCACATATTACATATCTCATATTACCCTATGTAATTCAATACTACAAAGCTCATATCGCAAATATATTCATATTCGAACTCATCTAATGCCTTAAGAATATTATTTATTAAATTCTTATTAATAATGATTCTTGAAAATTCGGGTTCTCACAATCACCCCTTCTTCTAAGAATTTCGTCCTCGAAATTACAGTCTACAAATCTCTACTCTTTTTATTCATCAAAATTAGATTTTCAAGTAAACCTTTACTGATCATGCTCAAGTTAATTAGTACACACTGCTTCCTTCCATGAGGAGCTCCGCTATCATCAAACTTCTCTCTAAAGAGTTAAAACTTTTCATATCTGGCTGAGGAGTCATATAGACAGTGAACTCTAGGTCTTACGGTATTTACCGTAACCAAATTTGTTAACCGTGCTGAACTTGGTATGTTTACAATCACGAAGAAGGTAAACTTTCAATACTGGCACGTTAGGTGTTAATCAATCGTACCTTAGTTCTTAAATTGGAATATATCATCCAACTAATATATCTCCATTTTTCAGGGTTGTTCACCTCAGTCTTACTATCAGAGTCCGTTCCAAAACAATTTGGTTCGGGATAAATTCTCAAAGAGATACTTAAATTTTTATAAACATTTATCTAGCTGAATCAATTAGCTTAGACGTATACCAATAATTCGAATATCAATCGAAACATGCATCTGGCCAAATTACTTGGCATCTAACTTTTCTTTTAAAGTTCTGAAAATCATTTTATGACTTTATCATACTACATCGTACCATAGTGGGCTTAAATCAAATTCCGCACCAGGTAATTCTGCATTGATAACTCCATCACTTTTCATTTTATGACTTTGTCATACTACATCGTACCAGAGTGGGCTTAAATCAAATCCCGCACCAGGTAATTCTGCATTGATAACTCCATCACTTTTCATTTTATGATTTTGTCATACTACATCGTACCATAGTGGTCTTAAATCAAATCCCACACCTGATAATTCTGCATTGATAACTCTATCACTTTTATCATTTCCACATTAGGTTTTATGATGCATCGATGATATACAAAATACATTTTGATATCTCAAATTAATTTTGTCTAGCCGAAACAATTAGCGTAGACTCTTCTTTAAATCATTCAAAAATCATTGCAAATCATTTTTGATGTTATCATGTCACACTAGGTAACGATGTGTTAATAACTCAGAGTCCATTTCCACACTCTTGTCACCATGTTTTGAGGATAACAAAATTCATTTTGTTCGAAAGGCACATCAGTGCGAATTTAGCTTGATGTCAAAATTTCAAAGTCTAGCACAGCTAGAAGATTTGGAATACATATGCTTCCATCATCAACTTCAATTGCTCTAATGATCAATTGCTTAATAATATCTATTAAAAATCCTTAATTCTTCATCCATAATTTTTCTATACCCCAGTACAGTTCTTCAAACATATCACACGTTAGGATTTCAGGAACTTTCCACAATTATATGTGTTTAGGAACTTATCCTAGTCAGACCAAAGTCGTCTATTCACTGAGGGGTTCCATCATACGATTATGAGTCACGAACTTACCATACGTATGAGTTTAAAGAACTCACATCTAATCTTAGTAATATCTATATATCAGAATAAATATAAGAAAAGAATCACCTTTCCGCCATATGTATAATGATAGCATGATACCAACATTCCAATGATTATCAATGTAAGAAGCTAAGTGGTTGTCGAACCAAACACAATCCCCTGCCCATACAAGGAACTGATCAACTCAGCCACTAATCAATATAGGAAGCTAAGTGTTTCTAAACCCAAGCATAAATTTTCCGCCCATACAAGGAACCATAAAACTTAGTCGCTAACAAGAGTCCTCAATTAAAATTCAACACTTAACCCTATCTTACTCTCAACTTGTTCTTTGCTCATTGCGAAATTTCTATATTTCAGTCACATAGTACTCCTTAGGAGTTCATCTCGTACTATTTCATAGTACCTTCCCTTATAGCATCAGGCTATAATTACTTAGTCGATACAGACCATTTATTATTACATTGTTCAATCTGATCACGTCGTGATCATTGACTTAACTTAGGGTTCTTTTCCTATTATAACTAAACTCCATTCGAGTTCATTCTCAATATCTCTGCTATATTCATCTAATAGACATTGTCTTAAGAATTTCTATCACTAAAGTTAGAAAACTCCTAATTTTCATTCTCTAGATACTTCAAGATTCTTCTTTGAATCTTCATGTATTATTTTAATCTTTATCTTTCTCTTTCTCAGATTATAGTCTAAGGTACTCTTACCTAAGGTTTATAACCTACAGCTTTGATACCAACCTGTGACGACCCCAAATCCGGGTCTCTCGATTACCTCGGATCTGGTCCGCCACGATACATCTATCGCGGAACTATTACCTATTTTATTCAAAACTCAATGAATAAATTCACTTATTACAAAATAGAAATATAATTTCTCTTCATATTCAAGATATGGTATGATGACCCTAAACCTTTATAAGTTTTCAAATCTCGGTCATATACCATCCCTGTCTATACATCACAATTGATGTTACAAAAATGCGGAATAACTAAAACTTTTCTATCTCCTTGAATAAAATCTTTCATTAAATTTATAATCTTGTTGAATCAATTACATAACCTTGAACCAATTATAAAGTATGATTCACTATGTTCGAATTACTGTACGTATACATCTCAGTTCGAAAACCCCTATATGTTACATAACACAACCTTACAATTTAAACATGTATAAAGCATTGTAATTTACTTATCGTATACATCTTCTAGAACCTAAGCATGGTTCAAGAAAATATATTTAAATAAATTAAAATCTTCGAACTCTATCACGTAGCACGTAACTTTTATCGTGAGTCCTTAACCTGCAAAAGTGGTTATTTTGCAAGAGTGAGCTCGACAGCTCATCAATTCTAACAGTTTCATGCAACACATAGCATATAATATCATACCCAGTTCGTGCATTCATAATCAATCGATATATATTACGCATGTTACTTCTCACATAACAAGCATATCATCAAAGATCAACTTTCAATCTCATACATATCTCATATACAGTTCATATATAAGTTAACATCATCATGGCATAATATAATTCATCTAACAGTTATTGAATTCATATATCAAATAAGAACTGAAAGACTTGTCTGGTGCATAGTTTAACAACTACGACTTAACTGCTTAAGATATCTACGCTTCGTGTAATCCTACACAATTATACAATTATGGATTCATACTTATCAGTTATACGCATCCATGCATTCTCAACATAATAACAATTGATGACATTGTTGTCTAACTTGGTTCTTAGAACCTTCAGTTTTACTGTCTCATCGTATTCTTAGAATAACCATGTACGTATAGATATACCTTAACCATACATACTTACTATCATCCTTCATATACATGTATCACACACTTAACTAAATGTATTCGACATATATTTACAACTCATAGATACATGATTTATAATACTCTTACATTTCTCAAACCTTATCGAAATTATAATTCCCGGGTTTTATATAACCATTACATCTAAACTTTCTAAGTTTACCTTTTAAAATCTTTGTCACACTTAAGCTAGTCATGCAAGGCTACTATGTTCATCATGTTTGATGCTCATGTCAACATGTCTATAGGCATAAGGAAATCCTAATATACATACTTGCATGATTATAACGTAATTCACGTAGTACTTGATGATATTAGCTTTCACATTCTAAGCTTTCTTTGAAAATTGCACCTAAGTCCTTTTAGTACATGCAAGGCATCTAGACATATAATTCATATGCATTTGAAACACTTTTTAAAGCCACATAAACATGCTCAAATGGTCAGAATCTAAAAGACATAAGTCTTGTAAAGTTCATTTCAAAAAGTCTTTAAGTACTTCTTTGAAAACCTCATATTCCTTAATCATGTATGCTAGTGTGTGCTTATACTTTAGACTTAGTTCTCATGTCAATATAGACTATACGATCATGCTCTCAAAATTAGAATACACGTCATACGTATATGTCAAAGTTTACTTTAACAAGTCTAAATTCATTTTGTGAACTATAAATCTTATCATCAATTAGTATACTAACATGGTTATGTACATACATGTAGTACCAAGAAACATATACTTTAGACTTAGTTCTCATGTCAATATAGACTATATGATCATGCTCTCAAAATCAGAATACACGTCATACGTATATGTCAAAGTTTACTTTAACAAGTCTAAATTCATTTTGTGAACTATAAATCTTAACATCAATAGAGTATACTAACATGGTTATGTACATACATGTAGCACCAAGAAACATATACTATGAGCTAATACCAGTTTTCATGCTTGCTTTAAACCTATATTAACAAGTTATCACATAACAGTTTGCAGCAGAAAATAGGAAACTCTGGTTCTGGCCTAGCGCTGCTGCGCCGCTGGCCAGCAAAACTGGCGCAGCTGCGCAGGTGGCCGGCCAGAAACAGACACAGGCTGCTTCTGCAGGAACCTTAGCCCAACTCAAAAATTTTCTACTGAAATTCATTCTAGATATGTTCTAACACAGTTCTAACATATATGTCAACTTATATACCACTTAATAATCATTTTCCAATCACTTAATTAATCAATCCATGATCAACTCAAGAATTAAGAACTTTGAAAATTTACAGAATGAAGAACAAGAATGGAAAGGGTAAAAAGTATACCTCTGCTAAGGAAATGAGTTGGCTATTATATCAAGTCTCTCTCTCAACTGATAACTCTCTTAAAATACTACTCAACTGACTTCTCTTTGAAAATCTCAGCAATATAAAATGTGAGGAAGAAAAGCTATATTTATAGAGATTTTAATACCCAGACAAAATAATTGCCCTCCAATTTAAACCAAAGGAATGAAGAATTGTTTGTTGGCTAAACGAGAGTTGTTGATTAGTAGGTAAAATCCATCATGAAATCCACTCCCTTCATAATCATTAGCTACACTTTGATGAAAATGAGGGAAGAGTATAGGGTAGCTAGCCATGTGGGTATACACGTGAAGAAGAATTGGGCACTCAATGTTAGGACAAACAAATGAAACTCAGCAAATTGCAATTCATATGTACTACTACACTTGGGTTATATATATACATTGCATACCATGTATACTTAGGTTATACATTTAGTTGTGTCACAACGTAGTCCCAATAAACAATTACTATTACGAAGTAGTAATTTTAACTTGCACATATATAATCTATGTACATTTCATTAACACTGAGTATAATACGATTGGGTGTTATTATTACTCATTATAATGGTTATTATTATAATTATAATAACTTATTGAAGTACTAATCAATTAACAATTGTTTACTCCTTAAAATATCCACATGGTACTAAATAAGGTTCACCCACACATGTAGTCACATAAACATTATTATGTAACTTACATAATACAATTAACCTTACTATATAATCTATAATATATAGCCTCATTAATGTGCCACATTGTATTACATACAATATAGATAATAACCATATAGTAAAGGTTGAATTATTGCATGCTTGCATAAACAATTAATTGAGTAAGTATAATCTCATTATATTTATTAATCCTTTTCTCATTAACATATTATTTATTCACAATAATAGTTAATTGACATATTATCAATTAATTACTCGTAACTCATCCATCCTTTGTAATCACAATCAATCCTTTACACGCTTATGTTTTATTATTCTCAATAACAATCAATTCATATGTTATCAATTAATTATCCAAAATATTAATCAATCACGTTTAAACCTGTACACTATATTCAAGAAATTAAATATTTACTTACTAATCGTCTTATCAATTCTTTTGATATAAAACTTAGGGCTAGTCTACTAATTTAAATAAACCATTAGTGACTCCCTATAAATTAATTCTTAGCAATTATTTGCATAGGCACTAACTTACATATCATGTATATTTGCACATAGCAATAATTCTCATAATAATATTAATTATTCTTGTTTAATCATTCCTTCATAACATGATATAATAAGTTTATTATATAATATTATCTCAATAGAGGCATTAATCATTAAAAATAACTTACTCATTTCTTCAAGATATTATTTAAATATAATATCTACGTATTTGTTAAATTAACTATATGTACAACACATGTACACCTTCTATATAGAAAATAGACCATAAGTTATTTTCTATCAATATACTACATATAGCAAATATGTTTCAATATATCTACCCTCCTTCATATTACCTCATTCAAAAACATACAAGGTATTATTATTATTATTTAAAATAACATTCTCCCTTTTTATTAAAATAATATAAGAAATTATTTTAATAATCTTTATTAGAAATATGTAATAATTACTTCTCTTTCCACCAATCCACATAATTTAAGATATATATTTATATATATATATAACACACACACACACACACACACATATATATATATATATATATATATATATTCCATTAATCTACACTTATCGTCGTGTATTCAATTATTCTCTTTCTAACAACGTACATATACTCTAGAAAATAGTGATTATTAAAGATATTTAATGCCACCAACTTCCTATGATAAAAATTCTATAAATCATTTAATATCGATAGATAAATATTATCCATCTCCCTTACTAATTCATCTCTACAATGTATAACAAATATATAATAATAATACATATTTATTAAACACCAAAAATCACATATTACATAGCTCATATTACCCCATGTAATTCAATATTACAAACCTCATATCACAGATATATTCATATTCGAACCCATCTAATGCATTAAGAATATTATTTATTAAATTCTTATTAATAATGATTCTTAAACATTCGGGTTCTCACAGTGCCCGACCTGAGTAAAGTTGTAGTGATCCTTCCTACCGAAAAGGTTGGAAAGTCTCTGAGGCTGAAAGCCGAGGATGGGAATATGGTTGACCCAGAATTGACATAATAAAGACGGCCCAACTTCATCACCAAAGGAAGGAAGTGCCCATTCGAATTATCAAGATCCGGCTACCCAAGTAAGAAAGATTTCTAATAACAAAAAAAGCGAGGAGAGCGGTCTACAAGAGTAAGCGAATGGTTAATTCACTCAAGTCTTTCTTGGAAGTGGAAAACCAAAAGATGCTATGCTGCCTACCAAAGAACGCATGGATAAGTGGGCGAGCAAGCGAAGCCCCAGGTTCGGAAAGAATAGTAGGTACCGGAGTAGTAGATACCAGAATGCTTCTTGAGCAGCGCTGGGAGAAGTGAAGAAAAGGCAAATCTTTGAGAAGGAAGAGCGCTATCCTAGTCAAGAAGAGAAGTTCTCGAGATATCTATGGTGAACCGATGTTGCTTAGGGCGGGTGACCATCTTATGATTGAAGATAAGCACCGAAAGTCAGAGAAGTGAGGCGTTCGGAACCTATTCTAGTAGAGGAACCAACCCTAAGAAAACCTGACCAAAAGATAGCTACGTTCCCGTCACTAACGTGACTTCGGAGTATGTGGCTGATCCGCTGAGAAAAGACGGGAAGGCAAACAGAAAGTACCACTTTTCTTAAGTTAAGATGAATCTATTGAAGAGTCAAGGTTTCCAATGAGCACGGATGAGGCGAAGCATCGATCCCTAACAAGCGAGGTAAGCGCCCGGATACAAAGGAATCTTAGTCTATGTCTTGGTCACCCAGAAAAGTATTCAGAGATAGTTGAATTGAGGGACCTCTACTTTACGTACCTCTGTAGTCTTAAGAGAAAGTAATACACTCAGTCTCACCGTTGGAGGATTTAGTGGAGGATCTAGGGCGTTAGCCCGAAGCCCATAGAGAGAGAGAGTCAAAAGCCTATAGCACTGCAGGAAGACCAAGGTCTCGATCGACAGATCTAGTGGTCAGTCACCGTCAATATTTGATTCTGCGGCCAATGCTGCTAAATTAAAATAGCAATTAAACCATGTTCCTGGGGAAGCCCTAGCCTTGAAACAAGGGGCTTTACTAATATTGAAATTGAAATCAGATAAAGATGCCTAGTCTGCGCTGTTAGAATCCATTGGAGAAAGGCTTGCTCACTTCTTCATCTGTGAGATGATCGTATTATAATAATTTAGAATAATGGGATTGGACCTTGCTTCGATCCCCTCTTTAAGAGACTCCAGAAACTCGTTGACCCATAGATGTAATAGATGTAATAGCCGAAATGAAACTCTTTTCCTTTACGCCATAGGAACTAGTATAGAATTAGAAAAGAGGTCTTTCCTTTACGTCGTAAAGAGAAGCATGTGCCTTCCACCTATCCTTGCACGTATAGCAGGGCTTTAATAAAGAACGCATCGGGCAGCGAGCGGAAAAAGAAAGTAGATTTCATCTTGGTAATTGAGTGAAGAAGCTCTCAGCGAAGAACAACCCCTAAATCTCGGAAGTATTGAATCGGGATCCGATCTCTTTTGGTACACTCGAGTCATAAGGTGTGTACAGACAGACAGGCTTCCTTTCGAAAGGCTAGGCACCATTTGATCCACCTCATATGATGGGTATAGGCTAGTTGAAAGGAATGACCTCACGTCAAGCGAACGGCATCAAGGAATCTCCGTTTTTAACCTTTGTGGCATCCTTGTACTGTTTGTACAAGAATGGTTTGTACAAACACTTTATAAACCACTAATAGAACTAATGATAATATTAGAATGATTAATAGTAAATCAAGGCATAAACCACTTTATTGTTCACCATTTGTTACTTGTAAAAAATATGGTTTTAAAGGTCATTTTGATTCTAATTGTAATAAAATTAGAATAAAACAAATTTAGGTAAAGAAATGCGATTTATATGCTACTAACCCAAAAGGACCCAAGAAGATTTGAATACCAAAAAGGTATAGAGATAATTTATTTATTTTGTAGATATCTCAAGGTCAAAATGAAGATGAATAGTACTTTACTAAGAGTGACTACACTAAGGAGCTCAACTATCAAGCTTACTACTACTAAAAATGTTGATATATAGATAACAAAGTACAAAGCTATGATCATTTTATTTAGTTGCTATATGTGATATTGTTATCAGCTTGCTCCAGGTTTTTTTTCTTTGTCTTTATTCTTGCGCTTATTTTTTTATGATGCCAAAGGAGGAGATATAACTAAATTCAACTAAATTGATATGATTTATTTTTTGTTGAAGACAAAGGGGGAGAGATATATGGGTAATGATTATGTTATAATCCACTTGTGCTTAATGATTAATATGCATGGTTTCATTTATCACTTTTTGATAATGACAAAGGGGGGAGATATTTGGGTACTGTGATTTCTATATTATAAATATGATTGCCTGGCTTAATCATACTTGATTGGGTTAATCATACTTGATTTTTGATGGATATGTTACTGGATATATTGATAGTTTATATGCTCAAATCATTTATTGTTCATTGGTATGCATAAATTAAGGGGGAGCCATATAAATAGGGGGAGCATGTGATAAGTAGGTTTTTAACCTACTTAATAGGTATTTCTTAGCTTAATATATTGTTGTTACTTAAGTGTGCATGTTACTTTTCATATGTTTTGTGTGCATTTGCAGGATTGGAGTGAAGCTGAGCTTAAAGGGACAAAAAGGAGAAATAAAGAACAAAAGAAATGAAAGACAAAGTTGCTGACAGCCAGGCACGGGCCGCGCCGCATAGCCAGAGGAGATGATGTATACCTAGCACGGGGCGCGGGGCGAGCTAGGCTGATGACCTGGGCAGATTTAGTTGATTTTAAATGCAAAGTTGATTAGGAATAGGACTGCAGACTTCCTTATTAGACTAGGGTTTTGTCTAGACTATTTATATCAGTTGTTTTATTAGGTTTAGTGTTGGCTTGTTTCGGTGTTAACAAAATAGACACACACGTGCAAGTATACACGGTCAACAAGTAATATATGATAAGTAAAGTATCGTTCCCACGTAGAAAAGTAGCTATTTTTAAACTAACATGCAACAACTTTGTAATATCTCTGGCTGCTTAAACGAGTGAATAAGATGTGAATTTATTAATTATAATGATTATCAACTAAAAATACTAATTAACAAACGACTGATTCAAATTAGGAAGATATGGGATTCTAACTTCACTTGATGCATCATCTAGATTATACACCTCTTGTTAAACTTAATTAATTACTTCGGATTGCTAGTCGAGAGCACAAAGGTGAAACATGGCTATCTGCCGATATACCATGCTCATATCACATAAAATCCACAAAAGTGATAGAATTCATGAGAATATCAATATTACCTAACTCACTATATTTCTATGTAAATTTCAAGTAATTTCAATTTAAGTGCAAGCTCTCTCAATTGACTACACATAGTAAACCAGTATATGTCTATCCGGATTACGAATCACAAAATCTATCACATGCAAATTCTATGAACACATGCTAACATGGCCAAATCAAAATTTGTACTTCCTCTTTCAATTCCATACAAATTATTATGGTAGTTGGTGATCAAGCATCTAAACAATTAACACAACCATGCTAGGCAACCTACACATAATCAATCAAGTGCAACAAAGAGGCATAGAGATTTGAACTAAGCAATAAGCTCCATTAGAATCCCTTAATGGTGATTAGTTCATCACTGAAGCAATAACCATTATAGGATTTGGTCCAAGCATTGAGATTATAAAATTAAAGCAAAGAGAATCAAGGGAATAAGAAATTGCAAATCTGATTTTTCTCTGTCCAAAGTAAACCTTAAACTTGAGTTCAAAACCACAATCAACCAAATCCAAAATCTTAAGTATGTAAAATCTACTAAGAACCAAGAGAGAAGCCAAAAGAATAGAATAGTAGCTAAGAACTCTTTATCGCTCTCCAAAACCCTAGAATGGAAATAAAAATGATTAAAACATAGTCTCGTAACTTGCAAATCCACCCTTTTAAGGAAAAACACGCTACAGCAGTTTTTAATGAAAAGTCAACATTTTTTAGCATTTGACTGGTGCGGCTGCGCCACCCCGTAAACCATATTGGGGCGCGAGCGCGCTGATATGCAGTCTGGTTTCCTCCTGGCGTGAGTGCACCGTGCTTAAGCCTATCAAGGGCGCGGCCACGCTATGTTATTTTTCTGCATTCTTCTGCTGGTGTAATCTACTAGTCCATTTGCTTGCTGCACTAGTCCTTGCACTTTCACTTTACACATCAATTCCACATGCCATGCTCCATCTTCACATGCCAGTTCCATGCCCTTCAATGCCATTTGCTTGCCATCATGCCATATCCATGCCCTTTAATGCCATTTGCTTGCCATTTGAGTTTCCTTCATGCAACCTATAAAACAAAGTTAAAATGCATCAAAAGAAAATAAAACACTTGAGATTAAGCCATATTTCTAGTAAGTAGATAGCCAATAAGTAGGTATAAAACCTACTTATCAAATACCCCCTAAACTTGAACTAATGCTTGCCCTCAAGCAACAAACCCAAATGCAAACTACATGCTATGCAACTACACTACTATGAAGATAAATCCCAAAATTTTAGTCATGTTATGAATTCCAATAAGATGTGCCTCAGAGAAATAACAAGATCTATGAACAAAGCATCAACCCAAGCTAAACTCATAAGGACATACAATCCGATAATCACAACCTGTTGACAACGATGTAGTGTGTGTGTGTGCTATTTCCACAAATAAGCTTGATAAAGGCACAAATTCCACATGCTATACTTCTAAGGAAGAAAACTGAGGTTTTAAAGTCAAAAAATTTGAGCATATATGACATAACAACCAATCCAACACATCAATACAAACTAAGGGGCTTAATATGCTTTTATTCACTCACGAGGGCGATAATTGTACTTTCCCATGGTTACACCCAACTGTGCAATCCCAAGCCCTCTTAGGCTTTTCAATGATACCCATTTAACGAGCTTTCGACCAACGACTCCCAAACCATAAGGCTTTAGGGCTCTGGGTGTAGAGACAATCCCCTAGGGCTTACTTGATCGAGTATCAAAGGCCACAAGACTTAGCTAGCCAAGGAGTTTATTCTATTTTTTTTCTTTTTCTCATTTTATTTTTTTTTTTTTCTTTTTTTTCTTTTTAGCATGTATACCCAATGTTTTCCCCCAAACTTGGATTTCTGTGTCTTTATGGTCATTACTCATTTTCTACACAATTCTATCATTAAAAATAAATTTTTCCTCTCAGAAGACAAGCATGTACTAATCTAACCAACAAGCAGATAATAACAATACCGTGCTATCCGATAACATCAAAGCAACAGGCAGAGACTACATCATGTATGAAATTATAATTAAGCTTAAGTTATCAACTGAGTTCAAAAATCTATAACATTTCAATATCATCATCGGCCATACTGAAATTCAACAGACCAAAAACGTGGGATCATGCTATACAATGCAACTAAACAAATAACTAAATAAACAAAACACAAGTAAACTGAAGAGAAAAAAAATCATGCAAAATTAACTAACAAGCTACTATGAACTACTATGCACCCTAAACATGCAACTAACTACTGACTACAACGCAATACCCCTAAACTTAAAATATGCATTGTCCTCATTGGAGATAAGGGTAAGGAAACACCCCTAAGTATCGGCATGGCCACCCGACTCGGGTGGTGAATCTGGCGGCGGATAAGGCATGGCAGAACCAAACACTGGCCACTCCACAAGCGTCCCTTGCTGTGCAAAGGCCTCACTCAGGGCACGAGAAAGCCCATCGGCATAGGCCGTAAAGTTGCCATGTAAAGCATCCATCATCTCCTGCAGTTGCCTCATCTGGCGATCTTGACTCACTGTACTGGCTAGAGGAGGGCCGGCTACCACTGCTGGCTGTGGTGGAGGCACTGGTGGAGGAGTGGGTAGTATAAATCCTTTGCCCCGCGGATGTGCCTTTCCCCTACTCCACTAGGCTAATTTCTTGATGGAGGCATGATTGATGTCCTGGCTCCGCATCTGCACCTGTTCGTCATCCCATTCAACACCCGCCTGGGCACACAGATACGTCACGATTCATGTGTGAGGAATTCCCCTGGTGGTACTGCCTCTCATGAAGCGCAGCATGGACTGATGCAGCAGATGTCCAGTATCGATGTATTTTCCCGTGATGATCCCCCATAAAATAATGGCTCTCTCAGCCGTGATATCATGCTGGTGAGTGGAAGGCATCAGATTGGCGCATATGAACAGATTCCACGCCTTTGCATACCGGTTTAGTGCATCATTGGGGAAATTAGTCTTTGTATCCGTGCCCGCCTTAAGATTCTATTGAGTGTCTGGCACGCATAAGTCTGCTTTTACCATATCCAGGTCTATCTCACATCGCTCAGCCTCATCCCAATTTACTTTACCAGCCGGGAGATAAGGCAAATGGAACATCTCGCGGATCACCGGCGAAAGATAGTTGACTTATATGCCCCGGACGAACAAGATGCCA
Source organism: Panax stipuleanatus (assembly GCA_020205555.1). Lineage (NCBI taxonomy): Eukaryota > Viridiplantae > Streptophyta > Magnoliopsida > Apiales > Araliaceae > Panax > Panax stipuleanatus. Next base: position 118,876,305 of record CM035116.1, on the reverse strand, counting down.
CTCTCTGTCTCCTTGGCGTTTGTATAAAATTCTCAAATTATGGCCATCGGAGCAGGCACAGGTGTTCCCACAACCCTAAACCAAGCCCTCTCTCTGATCATGTCTAGCATTTGGCCATCTTCAGTGGACGACTTCAGCCCCCGTTCCTTCATAAATGTCTTGGCCGCAATCCTGTAATAGTGAGTTTGTGCCGAAGGGTTGATGAACTTGGTCGAGTCCACAGTATTCTCATCCTGGCTACTGTGAGAAGATGATTCAGAAGTGGCGGATCGAGCTCTTTTCGGACCAATGATATCTTGCAAAAATTTTCCTTTCAAACCCTAACTTGAATATGGAATTCCCAAACTGCCTCTGAAACTTTATCTGCACAAACCCTCACTAATGCCAATTGAATCCCAAAACCTCCTCTGAAATCCATTGTGCAAACCCTAACTCTGTTGAATTAAAGATGGAAGGATGATGATGTAATGGCTAGGGTTAGGTTTTGTATCAATTTGTAATGGAGAGAAGAGGGGAGGTGATTTCTGTGGAGGGGCTAATAGCTAGGGCTAGTGAATCGAAGATGATGAAAGTAGGATGGAAAGATGTGAGGCTAGGGTTTGTATATAGAATCGGAGGGAGAGAGTGTGTTTACGAAGAGGGTATGTTATGAGAATGAGATGAACTAAGAATGGGAGAGTCTAAGTTTTTGTGATGATATGAAGTGTTGGGTTAAATAGATATAAGGTGTGAGGGTTGGTTCGAGTTTTTTAAAATTTTTAAACACAGGCAGAAGTTCTGGGTATTGGCGCGGTCGCTCTATGGGATAAGTGTTAAGAGGCGCGACCGCGCTGGGCATGGCAACTCTCTAGATCTCTGGATATTGGTGCGGCCGCTCTGCGTTTTACCTTGAAGAGGGTGCGACCGCGCTGCTCTGGCTCCAGCACTGATTTGCTGCAGCAATGAAGAACTAGGCAGCAACATGACTTGTGACTCTTTTCCTGTAACACATGTATTCAAAAATGAGATATAAAAGAATTTCAAACCCAAAAATGAACTACGTATCAATGCACACCAATGCTATGTTTGAAATCTGTCTATACTATATGCACATGTATTCATCTCAAAATTTTCAAAATTTTTATGCTTTTCAGAATTAAACAAGGTGGAGGGAAATATAAAAAAGTAACAAGAATTAAACAAGAGGGAGAAGAGAGATGAAGGGTTGCCTCCCATCGAGTGCTTGTTTATAGTCAATTAGCTCGACTTTCTCTGATAAGCTCATATAGTAGAAAGGATCGAGGAGACTTTCTGTCGATCGACTTCGCCCCCAAAGTAGTTCTTCAACCTCTGCCCATTAACTTTAAACAGTTTGTCCAGGTATTGGTCAAAAATCTCAACTGCACCATGTGGAAACACGATTTTCAACGTGAAAGGACCCGATCATCGCGATTTGAGTTTTTGAGGAAAGAGTCTAAGACGAGAGTTGAACAACAACACCGCTTGTCCCGGCTCAAATTTCCTTTCTATGATTTTACGGTCGTGCCACTTTTTCACTTTTTCCTTGTCCAACTTTGAATTTTCGTAAGCCTGCAGTCTGAATTCATCTAGCTCATTTAATTGGAGAAGGTGCTTTTCCCCTGCAGCTTTTAGGTCAAAGTTCAACTTTTTTATGGCCCAGCAGGCCTTGTGCTCAAGTTCCATGGGAAGATGGCAAGCTTTCCCAAATACTAGCTGATACGGTGACATACCCAATGGTGTCTTGTACGCAGTCCTGTATGCCCACACTACATCATCGAGTTTGAGGGACCAATCTTTCCTCGTAGGATTAATAATTTTCTCTAATATCCTTTTTACCTCACGATTGGACACCTCAGCTTGGCCGTTTGTTTGGGGATTGTAAGCCGTGGCGACACGGTGATTCACCCCATACTTAGCCAATAATGCAGTAAATTATCTGTTACAAAAGTGGGTGCCATAATCACTTATGATAGCCCTAGGAGTCCCGAATCTTGTGAATATACTCTTCTATAAAAATTGCAAGACTACCTTAGAATCATTAGTTGGCAAGGCTGCTACTTCCACCAACTTGGACACATAGTCCACTACCATTAGGGATATACAATTTTCGCACGACGAAAAAAAATAGCCCCATGAAGTCTATCCCCCAAACGTCAAATATCTCAACCTCTAGGATCATATTCAAGGGCATCTCATTCCGTTTGGATATATTTCCCACCCGCTGACACCGGTCACATTTTTACACGAAGTTGTAAGCATCTTTAAAAAGAGTTGGCCAATAAAATCCTGCTTGAAGCACCTTGGCTGTTGTCCTCTCTCCTCCATAGTGTCCTCCGTAGACTGATGCATGTCAATCCTGGAGTATGTTGTCCGTCTCACTATCTAGGATGTATCGTCTGATCATTCTATCTACGCACTATTTAAACAGATAAGGCTCATCCCACATATACCATTTGACATCATGTAAAAACTTCTTCTTCTGGGGTCTTATCAAATCAGAAGGGATAATGTTGCTCACTAAAAAGTTTGCAAAATCCACAAACCATAGCATCTCGCCATGCACCACAAACAACTGTTCGTCCTGGAAGGACTCATTAATCATCACTCTATCGTTCGTGTCAGTTTCCTGGGTTCTCTAGTCTAGATAAGTGGTCAGCCACTTGGTTTTTAATACCCTTTTTGTCTTCGATTTCTAAATCAAACTCTTGCAGAAGAAGAATCCATCGAATGAGATGGCGTTTTGCATCTTTCTTAGAAATCTGATATCGGATTGCATCATGATCGGTATACACGACTACTCTTGTGCCAATCAGGTAAGAACAAAATTTATCGAATGCATACTCGACTGCTAGAAGCTCCTTCTCTGTGGTAGTGTAATTCAGTTGGGCATCCGTCAGGGTTTTACTGGCATAATAGATGACGTGAAAAACCTTGTCCCTGTGTTGCCCCAAGACAACTCCCACAGCGAAATCACTTGCATCACACATCAGTTCAAACGGCAAAGACCAGTCGGGAGCTGTGATAATGGGTGCCATAGTCAATTTCTTCTTTAAGTGCTCAAAAGCTGCTAAGCATTCCTTGTCGAACTTAAACGGGACATCTTTCTCAAGAAAACTGCATAATGGCTTTCTGATCTTTGAGAAGTCCTTTATGAAGCGACGATATAACCCTGTATGCCCAAGGAAACTACGGACCCCTTTCACTAAAGTTGGTGGCGGTAAGCTCTCAATAGTCTCCATCTTTGCTCTGTCCACCTCTAATCTTTTCCCTGAAACTTTATGCCCTAGGATAATTCCTTCTCGTACCATGAAATGGCACTTTTCCCAATTCAGCACTAAATTGGTCTCAATACACCTCTTTAATACCATAAACAGATTCTCCAAGCATATGTCAAAAGAGTCTCCAAAGACTGATAAGTCATCCATGAAGACTTACACATTCTGCTCAACCATATCGGAGAATATCGCCATCATACATCTCTGAAATGTGGCATGTACGTTGCATAAACCAAAAGACATCATCCTGAATGCAAAAGTACCCTATGGGCACGTGAAGGTAGTCTTCTCCTGATCTTCTGGGGCTATAACTATCTGGTTATATCCCAAATAACCATCCAAGAGGCAGTAGTAGTCGTGTCTCGCTAACTTATCCAATATTTGGTCAATGAACGGGAGAGGGAAATGGTCTTTTCTGGTCACCTTGTTCAATCTGTGACAATCCATACAGACCCTCCACCCTGTGACTGTTCTGGTAGGTATCAGTTCATTGTTTTCATTGGACACTACTGTCATGCCTCCCTTCTTAGCAACACATTGCACCGGACTCACCTATGAGTTGTCTGAGATTGGGTATATGATTCCGGCATCCAACCACTTTAGGATTTCTTTCTTGTTGACCTCTTTCATTATGGGATTTAATCTCCTCTGTTGCTCCACTGTCGGCTTACTGTCATCCTCTAGAAGTATCGTGTGCATGCAGAATGAGGGGTTGATTCCCCTTGATATCCGCTATGGTCCATCGAATAGCTGATTTGAATTCACGTAGCACTTGCAGCAACTTACTTTCCATGATAAGATGTTAGAGCAGCAACAATTATAACAGGCAACTTTGACGATTCACTTAAAATGCGTACCTTAGATGATTTGGAAGAGGTTTAAGGTCAAGATTTAGAGGCATCTCAAGAGAAGGTTTAAGTCGCTCCGATGTCTCCCTTGTATGTCCGAGTGGTTCAATGGGAATCTTAAATTTTCTCATCTGTGGCACTATACTCAGAATTTATATGTATTCCACAACATCTGTATCCTCCAAGTCAGAGTCCCCCAATAATGTACTCTCTAATGGATCCATGCTCATCACTTGCTCAACCTCTTCATTCAGTACTTTGTCCACTACATCAATCCAGAAACACTCTTCTTCGTCAGTTGGGAACTTCATAGCTTTGAAAACATTAAACGTAACCTCTTGGTCTTGAAGTCTCATTATCAGTTCTCCCTTCTGTACGTCGATGAGAGTCCGCCCAGTCGCTAGAAAAACTCTCCCTAGAATGATCGGTATATCCTTGTCCTCTTCGTAGTCAGGAATAATGAAGTCAGCAGGGAAGATAAACTTGTCCACTTTCACCAGGACATCTTCTACAATACCCCTCGGATATGTGATGGACCTATCGGCAACCTGTAATGATATGTTTGTCGGCTTAGAAGCCGGCAATCCCAACTGTGTAAACACCGATAGAGGCATCAGATTGATGCTCGCCCCCAAGTCACATAAGCATTTGTTGAACGACAATCTTCCAATGGAGCAATGTATTGTGAAACTGTCTGGATCTTTGAGTTTCAGAGGTAGTTTCCGTTGCAATACTGCACTGCATTCTTCTGTTAAGGCAACTATTTTATAATCCTCTAGTTTCTTCTTTCTCGACAGAATGCCTTTCATAAACTTTGCATAGCTTGGCATTTGTTCCAAAGCTTCTGCGAAAGGAATGTTAATCTGCAGCTTCTTAAATACCTTCAAGAACTTAGCAAATTGTTTATCTAATTTTTGTTTCTAAAGTATCTGAGGGTATGGTGCAGGAGGGTACACAACTGGTGGTGTAGCATTAGATTTCTCAGATAATACCTCCTTTTCTGACTCAACTACATGCTTCTCATCATTTTCATCATTCAAAACTGGCTCTGAGTTTTCTGCAGATTGGCGCGGGCGCTCCGTGTTCCCTTCTTCCTGGGGCGCGGCTACGCTAGGCTTAATTTTTGCAGTCTGCTTCCCAGACCTCAATGTGATGGCCTGACATTGTTACCTTCCCGTCCCTTCTCGGATTTGCTTCTGTATTGCTTGGTAGAGCCCCTTGCGGTCTGTTAGTCAACAGTATTAGCCATTTGGCCTATCTAATTCTCTAAGTTTTTAATTGCCACCATTTGGCTCTTTATCAACACTTCAGTATTCGTCATATGCTTCAACATCATTTCCCCTATTATCAGATTTCTTTTTCGGCTAAGGGGCGGAAGCTGGATGATGTTGATGTTGCTGTTGCTGAAATTTGGGAGGGTAAGACGGTTTAGGGGCATATTATTGATGTGATTGTTGTGGTTGAGAATGTTGTGGTTGGTATTATTGTTGTTGAGGTTGGTGTTGTTGAGCACCTTGATTATTACTCCAGCTGAAGTTTGGATGATTTCTGTTGTTTGGATGGTATGAGTTTTGAACTTGATTTTGTGGCTTTTGGTAGTTGCTTACGAATTGAACCGACTCTGCAGTGATAACACATTGTTCTGTAGGGTGTGATCCCGCACATAACTCACAGACGTAGGCAACTTGCTGAACTTTGTTTGCGACTATAGAGTCAATTTTCTTCGACATCGCCGCCATTTGAGCAGATAATGCCGTGATGGCATCCACATCCAATACCCCAACAACTCTTGTTGAGGCATTCTAGCTGTCGGATTCTGGAAGTCATTTGTTGCCATGGTCACAATCAACTCATAAGCTTCCTCATAGCTCTTAGCCCATAAATCTCCTCCTGCGGCGGCATCAATGATCGATCTAGATTGCCATCCCAAACTATTATAGAATATATTTATCACAATCTAATCTGGCATCCCGTGGTGAGGACATTTCTTTAGCATCTCCTTATATCGTTCTCAGGCCTCATACAAACATTCTCCTTGTTGTTGCTCAAACTGAGATATAGCACTCCTCATCTTCGCTATTTTAGCCATAGGAAAGAACTTTGCTAAAAAATTTGTGCTAAATCCTCCCATATAGTCACTGATCCTGATGGTAGCGAGTGAAGCCAGCTTTTTGCTTTGTCCCTCAAAGTGAATGGAAAGAGCCAAAGCTTTATCGCATCATCCGACACATTGTTGTACTTAAACCTGTCGTATATTTCAATAAAACTCAGAAGATGCTCGTTAGGATCATCAGTAGCCGCACCCCCAAACTGAACCATATTCTGTACCATCTAGGATTGTTCCTGGTTTAATCTCAAAGGTGTTCGTGGCTATTGCTGCCTGACTATGCTCGACTGTAGCTCATTGATGTTTGATATAGAATAATCTCTCAATGTTCTATATTCATCCGCTATTTGTGCCAGTATTTTAGTGTCCTCTTGCGTGTTAGCAGTACGTGTATTCGCTCTCCAAGCTTTCCCGTTGATGTTATCCTGTCTAGGCACCATAGCAGAGTTTGTAGATCGAGTGTGCATATACTAACCAAGAGTACCTGAAACAAAAATAAATATAAAATAGAAATGAGATAAGATGTGAATTGTTTAAGTCAGACAAATGTAACTTAAATTGATGTCGAAAGTAATAAAAATAAAAACTTATCCTCGGCAACGGCGCCAAAAACTTGTTGGCTTATTTCGGTGTTAACAAATCAGACACACACGTGCAAGTATACACGATCAACAAGTAATATATGATAAGTCAAGTATCGTTCCCACGGAGAAAAGTAGCTATTTTTAAACTAACATGCAACAACTTTATAATTATTTCTGGCTGTTTAAACGAGTGAATAAGATGTGAATTTACTAATTATAATGATTATCCACTAAAAATACTAATTAACAAACGACTGATTCAAATTAGGAAGATATGGGATCCTAACTTCACTTGATGCATCATCTAGATTATACACCTCTTGTTAAACTTAATTAATTACTTCGGATTGCTAGTCGAGAGCACAAAGGTGAAACATGGCTATCTGCTGATATACCATTCCCATATCACATAAAATCCACAAAAGAGATAGAATTCATGAGAACATCAATATTACATAACTCACTATATTTCTATGTAACTTTCAAGTAATATCAATTTAAGTGCAAGCTCTCTCAATTGACTACACATGGTAAACCAGTATATGTCTATCCGGATTACGAATCACAAAATCTATCACATGGAAATTTCATAAACACATGCTAACATGGCCAAATCAGAATTTGTACTTCCTCTTTCAATTTCATACAAATTATTATGGTAGATGGTGATCAAGCATCTAAATAATTAACACAACCATGCTAGGCAACCCACACATAATCAATCAAGTGCAACAAAGAGGCATAGAGATCTGAACTAAGCAATAAGCTCCATTAGAATCCCATAATGGTGATTAGTTCATCACTGAAGCAATAACCATTATGGGATTTTGTCCAAGCATTGAGATTATAAAATTAAAGCAAAGAGAATCAAGGGAATAAGAAATTGCAAATTTGATTTTTCTCTGTCCAAAGTAAACCTTAAAGCTGAGTTCAAAACTACAATCAACCAAATCCAAGATCCTAAGTATGTAAAATCTACTAAGAACCAAGAGATAAGCCAAAAGAATAGAATAGTAGCTAAGAACTCTCTATCGTTCTCCAAAACCCTAGAATGGAAATAAAAACGATGAAAATATAGTCTCGTAACTTGTAAATCCACCCTTTTAAGGAAAAACACGCTACAGCAGTTTTAAATTAAAAGTCAACATTTTTCAGTAAATGACTGGCGCGGCCGCGCCACCCCGTAAGCCATTTGGGGCGCGGGCGCTCTGATATGCAGTCCGGTTTCCTCCTGGCGCGGGCGCACCGTGCTTAAGCCTATCAAGGACGCGGCCTCACTATGCTATTTTTCTACATTCTTCTGCTGGTGTAATCTGCTAGTCCATTTGCTTGCTGCACTAGTCCTTGCACTATTACTTGACACATCAATTCCACATGCCATGTTCCATCATCACATGCCAGTTCCATGGCCTTCAATGCCATTTGCTTGCCATCATGCCATATCCATGCCCTTTAATGCCATTTGCTTGCCATTTGAGTTTCCTTAATGCAACCTATAAAACAAAGCTAAAATGCATCAAAAGAAACTAAAACACTTGAGATTAAGCCATATTTCTAGTAAGTAGATAGCCAATAAGTAGGTATAAAACCTACTTATCATTTAGGATATCTTTTAATCTTTGGATCATCTTTTCATCTTTTTATCTTGGAGGCTATTCATCAAGGCATGTCAGGCTAATTCACTTATTCAATTCTGAAGGGATGTTGAACTTGATTAACATTTTATGGTTTGATTAAGTTTATAATATTTATTCTTTCATATTGAGATTTATTCTGATTATCTATATAAACTTTAATGTATGTTATTCAATTGACTAATTTGGTTTTTGCCTGATTAAATTAGTAAATTGATATCATCTGTTAGATTAAGACATATTTTAAGCAAAAGAAGTGTGTCTAATCTAAGTAACAATTAATGATATTTTATTGTGGTCAAGCTTTAAAATATTGTTAAGGTTTTCAGAAGACAAGTTAAATAATTCCTGATTGTGTAATTATTACTTGGAATAATCTAATTCTCATTCTTAATGCTTCTATCATATTAAATCTAGACTGATAGTTCTAGGTTGCATGTTAGTTAGAATCTTTTGTTGGCGATCGTCACATCAGATCTACACATAAGGAGAATTTTGGGTAATTTACGATCGCGATTATCTAGAGTTATTAATCTCATTGAAAGGGTAAATATTGTAATTATTTGATTAAATCATAATTGTGAAAAGGGGATACTGAATTGAGGAATTGAACTCTTTTACTCATTGATATTTTCTTTATAATTCACTTTAGTTAATTATACTTTTCAAAACTAAAAACCCCCTATTCTTTGGAAATCATTGAATAACTAAAAGACAATTCACTCTCTGTGGGATCGATCCTTACTTATTACTATACTAATTCTTGAGTTAGTTAAATAAAGAGTAAGGTAAATTTTGTAGTGCTAGACGACAGCTACCAAATTTTGGCGTCGTTGTCGGGGAGTGTTATTTGTTTATATTTATTCAATTGTTTTCATATTTTTTTTAATTTGTTTTATGCCTCGAGCCTCTCACTCTCTTGATTTGAAATTTGATTTAGAAATAGAGAGAACCGCACGAAGGCTTAGGACGGAAGCTCGAAAAACCCAAGGTCCACTTGTAGATTCCACAAAAGCTCCATCACCGGGCCTTAACATCGCACTCACACTACTTTCGGACCAATCTTCTTCAAGTGAATCAAACAAGGATATGGCGGTGCCAAATAAAAGGACTTTGAAGGAGTTGTCAACTCCTAATCTTACTCAACTACCCCTTTGTATTGAATATCCTGCTTTGAATGCTGTATTTGAACTAAAATATGGACTAATTCACCTTTTGCCTACTTTTTGTTGTCTTACAGGTGACGATCCGTACAAGCATTTGAAGGAGTTTCATGTTGTGTGCTCGACCATGAAGCCAAATAATATTACGGAGGAGCAGATAAAGTTACGAGCTTTCCGTTTCTCACTTGCGGACTTAGCAAAAGATTGGTTGTATTATCTCCCCTCGGGATCAATACAATCATGGAATGACATGAAAGGGCTTTTTTTGAAGAAGTTCTTTCCTGCTTCTAGAGTAGCCAACATACGGAAGGAAATTTACGGGGTCCGACAATTCCATGGTGAAACACTGTATGAGTGCTGGGAGAGATTCAAGAAGCTTTGCTCCAGCTGTCCTCCTCACCAGATTGACGATCAACACCTCATCATCTACTTTTATGAGGGACTCATACCTATGGATAGGATTATGATAGACGCTGCTAGTGGAGGAGCATTAGTGGACAAAACACCGGAGGCTGTAAAGAATCTGATTGCAAACATAGCCGCTAATGCACAGCAATATGGAACACGGAATGATCATCCAGCACAAAGGGTAAGTGAGGTAAGCATGACCAATGTAGAACAATAGATTTCTGACTTAACTGCTTTGGTGAAACAATTAGCTACAGGTAGCGTACCGGTTGCACAAGCTTGCCAAGTCTGTTTAATGGCGGGGCACCCTACATATGCATGCCCGACATTACAAGAGGAAGATAGTACACAGCAAGCCAATGTAGTGGGAAACTACCAGGCTCAGCCGTAGAGGAAATATGACCCTTTTTCCAACACATACAATCCAAGATGGAGGGATCATCCTACCTTCAGTTATGGGGGTGCTAGGCTGCAGGCGCAAGGGTTTTACCCAGTTAAACCGCAGTTTTAGCAAAATCAGCCACAGTACCAACCCAGACAAGCAGCACCGGCCAATCCTAGGAACATCCTGGGAAGATATGTTCAAGGCGTTCATGCAACAGACACAACAGTTCCAACAAGAGACGAAGTCGTCCATCTACAGCTTGGAGAGTCAAATGAGCCAATTAGCCACTACTGTAGGTCGGTTGGACTCTCAAGGTTCAGGAAAGCTTCCATCACAAATTGTTGTAAACCAAAAGGAGAACGCCAGTGCCATAACCTTGTGGAGTGGGAAACAGATAGATACTCCTAAAGCTACAGTTGAGTTAGAGAAAGAGAAAGCAAAGGAGGAACCGGAGAAAACTAAGGTACATCCTAAACCTCCTTGTCAGATTAATGATATCCCACTTTCCTTCCCTCATAGAAATTCTAGAAATTCAAAGAAAAATGAACAAGATAAAGAAACTCTAGAAACTTTTAGGAAGGTAGAAGTGAACATTCCTTTACTTGACGCAATTAAACAAGTGCCACGGTATGCTAAATTTTTGAAAGAATTGTTCACTAATAAACGTAAATTAGAAAATGATGAGAAAGTCACAGTTAGGGAGAATGTATAAGCTGTTCTGCAAAGAAAAATGCCTCCTAAATGTAAAGATCCAGGCATGTTTACGATCCCATGTAAAATAGGAAACACTAGATTTGAGAAGGTCATGCTAGACTTAGGTGCTTCAATAAATGTGATGCCATTATTTGTTTATAAGTCTTTGAATCTTGGACCTTTGAAAAATACTGGTGTTATTATTCAATCGGCTGATCGTACTAACACCTACCCCCGAGGGGTAGTTGAAGATGTCTTGGTGCAGGTCAACGAACTAATCTTTCCTGCAAATTTTTACATAGTGGATATGGAAGATGATATATCCCCGAACCCATCACACATCTTTCTAGGAAGACCTTTCCTAAAGACAGCAAAGACTATGATTGATGTTCACAACGGGACCTTGACAATGGAATTTGATGGCGAGAAGATCCAATTCAACATCTATGATGCCATGAGGTACCCTAGTGATATTTGTTAGGTTTTTGCAATTGATGTGTGTGACTCTTTAGTGCAGGAAACTTTTGAACAAATTCAAAGAGACAGCTTGGAGGTTGCTATTTCCAGCAGTTTGGACATGGATGGGACATATGAACTTAAGCACAGTCAAGAATTAAAGGAAATTGTGGCTGCACTACAGTCATTGCCTAAACTCACAGATAAGTATGCAGTACAATTAATTCAATTACATGTAACTCATCAAAAACTATTACCATCTGTGGAACAAGCTCCAACTCTTGAGTTGAAACAATTACCGGCACATTTGAAATATGCATATTTAGGGACTAATGAAACTTTACCTGTGATAATTGCTAGTAATCTAACTAAAGTGCAGGAAGATAAATTGTTGAGAGTCCTTAGGGACCACATCACAGTGTTTGGTTGGACTATAGCGGACATCAAGGGTATTAGTCCCGCGATGTGCATGCATCAAATTTTGTTAGAGGAGGGAGTAAAACTGACGAGAGATGCACAAAGACGGTTGAACCCACCGATGATGGAGGTAGTGAAGAAAGAGGTAATTAAATTACTTGATGCAAGAATCATCTACCCCATCTCCGATAGTCAATGGGTAAGTCTGGTGCTGGTAGTTCCTAAGAAATTCGGAATCACAGTTATCAAGAATGACAATAATGAATTAGTGCCCACACGAATGCAAACAGGTTGGAGATTGTGTATCGACTATAGGAGGTTGAACACCGTAACTAGAAAAGATCACTTTCCCCTTCCTTTTATTGATCAAATGTTAGAACAATTAGCTGGGCATTCTTATTATTGCTTCTAGATGGTTTTTCAGGTTTTAACTAGATTGTAATTGCACCAGAAGACCAGAAAAAGACCACATTCACATGTCCCTTTGGAACCTTTGCCTACCGACGAATGTCCTTTGGACTCTGCAATGCCCCAGGTACTTTTTAGAGATGCATGGTGAGTATCTTTTCAGATCTTTTAGAAGAATACATTGAAGTCTTTATGGACGATTTCACAGTTTATGGTGATTCATTAGATGCCTGCTTAGATAATCTGACACGTGTATTGGATAGATGCTTAAAAACAAACCTTGTGCTAAATTGGGAAAAATATCACTTTATTGTAGAACAAGAAATTGTGCTTGGTCATGTAGTGTCAGTAAAGGGTTTAGAAGTCGATAAAGCTAAAATTAATATTATATCAGCATTGTTTACCCCGTCAGCGTGCGGGAGATTCGTTCTTTTCTTGGACATGAAGGATTTTATCGCAGGTTTATCAAAGATTTTGCCAAGATAGCATTGCCCTTATGCAAGTTGCTACAGAAAGATGTGGAATTCCAGTTTAATGATGAATGCAAGGTGGATTTTGAAACCTTGAAGAAGTTATTGACGTCAGCTCCTATCATTCAACCACCAAATTAGAAGCTCCCGTTTGAGATAATGTGTGATGCAAGCAACTATGATGTCGGCGCCGTTTTGGGCCAAAAGATTGACAAAGCTGTCCATGCCATCTACTATGCCTCTAGAACGTTGAATGCAGCTCAGATAAACTATTCAAAAACGGAAAAGAACTTTTATTTGTTGTATTTGCTTTAGAAAAATTCAGATCATATTTACTTGGTACTAAAGTAATAGTTTATTCTGACCATGCTGCTCTCAGGTACCTGCTGACCAAGAAGGAGTCGAAACCTCGAATCATAAGGTGGATCTTGCTGCTGCAAGAATTCAACTTGGAGATAAAAGTTAAAAAGGATGCGGATAACTTGGTGGCGGATCACTTGAGCAGAATTCTTAAGGAGGAGGATGCACTACCATTACACAACATATATTCGGATGAGCATCTACTTGCCATTGGCAACACAACTCCCTGGTATGCTGATATCGTGAAATATTTGGTAAGTGAATATTTACCGAGTGAGTTTTCTAAATCCCATAAAGAAAAGCTTAGGAGTGATGCAAAACAGTATATGTGGGATGACCCATATTTGTGCAAATTTTGTGCTGATCAGATAGTTAGATGTTGTGTACATGATAATGAATTCAACTCTATTCTAACTTTTTGTCATTCCTATGCTTGTGGAGGTCATTTTGGACCTAAGCGAATAGCACGTAAGGTGTTAGAGAGTGGTTTCTTTTAGCCCTCTATTTTCAAAGACTCATATTTATTCTATAAATCATGTGAAAATTGTTAAAGAACTGGTAATCTATCTCATAAAAATCAAATTCCACAAAACCCTATACTAACTATAGAAATCTTTGATGTTTGGGGTATTGATTTCATGGGACCTTTTCCTGCTTCTTTTGGAAATATTTACATCTTGTTGACAGTTGATTATGTTTCAAAATGGGTGGAAGCTAAAGCCACTAGGACTGACGATTCTAAAGTTGTTGCAGATTTTGTTAGGACTAACATATTTGTCAGGTTTGGAGCACCACGGGCCATCATCAATGATCGCGGAACACACTTCTGTAATAGGGTGTCAGTAGCCTTGTTGAAGAAGTACAACGTTCTTCACAGGGTATCTACATCCTACCATCCGCAGAGCAATTGTGACGCCCCCAAATTCCAGGACCGCCACTTGGTCTCTCGAATTCGGTTCATCACGTGCTCATGGTAATACATCGCAATAATGATAACTAAATATCACACAACCACAGCGGAAAATCTATTCTAGAATAATTTACAATGATTTATTATAATTATTCCCCCAAGTCTCGCAACCTACAGTACTTAATAGATTACATAGCAATATCAATTAACGACTTGTTATATAATCTAACTTAAGCTTAAACATAACCAAATCCAGTCTTACTACATCATCTTCACACAATATTAATATATTTGAAACATAACAGACATAAGCTAGTTGGTAGCCTTGCCCTTGCCCTTATCAATGCCCGAAGGTTCGCCATGCTCTGCCTTAACTGAAATGTTTTAGGGAAAGCAAGAATCAGCACAAATTACCCAGCAAGTAATATACAATAAGGGTGAATAATAAGATTCTCAATTCTCGAAAGGGTATAGAAAGATTTGATAGTTCAAGAATAACAAGAATATCAACAGTTCTCAATAACAGTCGCTAAGGACAGGATAATATCAATATGATTCAATAATAAGTCAATTCAAGATTTCAAATAATTGAATACTGAGTAGTCACTACGGACTATGAACTTCTACTAGAATTGACAGTAATAAACTGAAAATCCAACAAAAACAGGTACAACAGGTGATCAGCCTAAAGTACCCTTGTTATGCATAACAATCAATCATACTCAAGTGTGCACGTCGGTTCTCCGACAATTATATATTCCCTTCAAAGAAGGTTGTTCTTCTCAGTCAAATACAAGATCCCGCACCAATCAATTAGTTTGGGTTACTTTTCAATAACATAAGTCCAGCCGAATCAAATGGCATAGACACTTTCACAATATTCAAGAACAATACTAAGTTCAACATGAATAATAGCTTTAATGAAATAAGAGTTCAAGTATGCTAATTCAATTCAACCGATTAAATAGGAAACTAGTTCGCAATACACAAGATAGGATACTTGCATAGTAAAAGAGTATAAGTTAGGAAACTTTCACAATCATAGATTTCCTTGCATAAAGTAAATGCGTCGGTTAGGATACTTGCACTTTAAAAGAGTGTAAGTAAGAGAACTTGCCTTTAGCGTAGTTTATCCACGAAAAGCAATCAACACTTTCGAATTCCTATCGTAATACAGTTACGTATATATATGATATTCATTAGTCATATAATTTAACTTCACATTTTCTCTTTGAATATACGATCAACACATAAGGTAAGTTTTACCTAGCTACACAGTTATATAGAATATAATTTCTATCCTTAACGTTCCTTCTTTAGAGTTTAAACGCATTCTCATATTATATAAGATCTCAACAATTAGCAAACATGCTTGCATATTATTAATATCATATAAGACCACAATCAATACTAAATATATTTCATTTTAGCAAGTTACGGCATCTCCTTAAGTTAACCGTCAAAATCGGGTTCAAGTAACATCATATAATATCACGTAGCATGTATTCATATTTAAAGGATACTTTCATGCTTGTATAACTTTTCCAAATCCAATCGTACATGGTATAAGTTCTTAAGTTAATACTTAAAGCCATTCAAGGACACGAACTCATATGGTCTAACATGGTCGCTTTTAAACACATAAGATATTCATATAACTTGTATTAGTCATGCTCATGAGTACTCGTATTGCATATATGTAGCTAGCATTGTTATTATCTTGAAAACATGCTTTGTTTATGCTAAACTTTAATCACGGCAACTAATCATGGTATATATACATGCATGACACATGAATGAGTCTAAGAGTACTATCACATGTGTCCATAAATGTCAGCTTCTAATTCTCGTCATAACATACCAACGTTCACGTTCAAAGCTTATACTTTGTTAGTATAGTTCATTAATAAGGTCTATCATGTTCATGCTTCCTTATGAAACCCATATACACAAGTTAACATGCTTTTCATGCATTTCAAGGCCCTATAAACATGCTCGAAAAGTCAGAATGTATACATGGTCTTTACATGTCAATATCAACCTTCAAAACTTGTATTTTTGTTAGATATGTTCAATAGTGAGGTCTAACAGGCTCTTGTCATACTATGAACCATATATACATAACTTAATATGTCTTTCATACATCTCTACCTTATACCGACATGCCTTGAAAAATCAGAATATTAACATGCTTTATATATGTTAACGTTCGTTTATGAAACTTTAAGTTTGTTTTCAAACTATATGTCGTTTGGTTAACCATACATGCTAATATACTAAAACATGCTTACATTGCCTCATTAGGTTTATATATATGTATTAATCATGCTCCTATGCTTGTTTAAACAAAAATCAAACAATTGGTATATAACAGTTTTGTTGCAGAATGCAGAAAACTGCACACAGAGGCCGGCGCTGCGGCGCGGCAACAGCAGCCATATTCTAGCGCTGTGGAGCGGGTGGCGCTGCGGCGCGGGCTGCGGCGTGGGTGGGTTTGCGGCGCTGCAGCGCGGTTTGCGGCGCTGCGGCGCTGGCTGCGGCGCTGCGGCGTGGGGACAGTTCCTGCAGTTCAGACTGCAGCGAAACCGACCCAAAACCTCCCATTTTATCGATCTCGACATACCCATATGCTATTAGACTAACCTTTTTAACTTACTAACACATATATATATGCTTATATAACAGTCAATCGCCCAAACGATTCCCAATTTCATGAACTCCAACTAATTTCACGAATTCGATGCTTTACAGAAATTACAGAGCAACAATGGAAATGAAAGTCAAGAAAGCTATATAGTGGTTCCATCACGTATGTATGTTCATATAACAACAATATAAGGGTTCTACAAACCAATCATGAACCAATTTGGCATAATCAAAAATTTGAAGGAAACTTCAGAAACAGAAAACGAAAATGAAGAACAAAGGAAGAGGGATTATACCTCTGCTAGGATTCAAATATAGTTTGCTGCTAATCCAACTTCTCCTACTGATATATGTATATTGCTTTCACTCACCACTTATGCAAACTCTCAGCAAATTGAAAACGAAGAAACATGGCTGCTATTTATAGAAGAATCCTTACACAGACAATGCAATTGTCCATTAAATTGAACCGCTAGATTGAAGCTTTGTATATCAGCTAAGGAAGAGTTGGTAGAGTGGTTGAAGAACACTGTTGTGCCCACTCCCCGTATCATGATTTGCTAGAATGCTGAGTTTGAGAAGGTAGGAGTAGGCTAGCTTCATGAGTGTTTTACGTGTACAAGGTTTGTGTCTTATTAATATGGGACATGGCATAAAAATCTCAGCATTTCCAATTTGTAAACAAACTAGTGTTAATACTTAGGTTATATACACACACATATTTAGACACTTAGGTCTTTAATTGAAATGTCACAATAATTCATATACTGTAGTAAGTGTAAATTGACACGTATAATCCATGTACATTTTGTTAATACCGGATATAATCTAATCAAATGTTAACACATTACATTGTCTCCTTTATTAAAACTAATTGTTTACAATATGTTCATGATATATTATACAATGTATACCCACATATTTATTGTCACACAAGTTATTAATCAAGTAGCTCACATGGTTTAATAAGCCTTACCATATAATAGTGTCATATTACACTTCACATAATACATAGTCAGCTAATATATGCTACACATTTAATTCGCATGCTTGCACATATAATTTCTCATCTTATAAATTGAATATTAATTAATAATATACACATATCCTACATCAATCAATATAATTGTTAACCTCCATAACAATTTAATTAACCCTTATATGATTAATTATCACTTTGATATAAATCTTATTATATTTATAAACACGTTGCTCATTATTATTATGTTTCTTGCAATAATAATAATCACATATTATTAATCAATCCTCATTAGTATTTTATAACAGTTAATTAATATTCTTCGATTAACAATTAATATAGATTAATTGTTCGCTTAAATTAATATAATCATTCTTATATTACGTCACTGTGCCACACAAGGCAATCAACGAGTTTATCACAAACTCCACCAATTTCTCAATTATTATAATTATTCAATTATATATAATTGAATTAATTCATCTCATAACACAAAATCATTTATATTCAAATAAATTCTCATTTCCATTAATATATTTATTTAATAATATATGGAAATTCTCGGGTATTACAGCAATGGCCAAGCAGAAGTATCCAACCAAGAGATCAAATCCATTTTGAAGAAAGTAGTCAACCCAAACAAGAAAGACAGGAGTCTTAGATTAGACGATGCACTATGGGCATATAGGACGACATACAAAACTCCGATAGGTATGTCGCCTTATAGGCTAGTGTTCGGGAAACCCTGCCACCTACCTGTGGAACTGGAGCATAAAGCTTTCTGGGCTATCAAACAGTGTAATATGAACATGGATCACGTCGGCGTCAATAGGAAGTTGCAGTTATAAGAACTCGAGGAGTTACGGACCAAAGCATACGAACGTTCTAAGCTGTACAAAACTAAGACAAAAGCTTTTCATGATAAGCAGATCTTGAGGAAAAAGTTTACTGTGGGACAGAAAGTCCTTCTTTTCAATTCACGACTGAAATTATTTCCAGGCAAGTTGCGCTCTTGCTGGGAGGGACCATTTGTTATCACTAATGTTTTTCCTCATGGTGCAGTCGATATCCAGAATCCGAAGACAGGAAATGTGTTCAAAGTAAACGGGCATAGGCTAAAGCCGTTTTTGGATAGCAGTCAAGTCAAGGAGGTCGAGGTCGTGATGTTGATGGATCCGACTTCTGGATAATTGAGTGTTCTATAGTCGAGCCAACGACGTTAAACACGGGCAGCTAATTGGGAGGCAACCCAATTTCTTAATTTTTTTATGTAGTATTAGTAGTTAATAGAATTTAATACTTAGTATATACTCTATTCTTACATGCCTAATAAATCCTTTTCACTTTCATTTTCAAATTGTCAGGACTTAAGGAAAAGAAGAGCACTATCATCACAAAAGGAACAAAACCAACATCCCGGCGCGGGCCGCGCCCCAACTAAAGGCCAACACGCGCGAGGCGCGCCACCTTTGCAGAAAATAATGTTCAAATTCACCAGGGTGGCGCGAGGCGCTGTCACTGCCTCGGGGCGCGCTAGTGATGCAGAATTTTCAGCCGTTTTCACCTACACAGCGTGGGCCGCGCAGCACTAAGCATAGACCGAGCGCGGGGCAAGCCCATCGGAAAATCCATTTTTAAAAAACACGAAAGTGTTCCTTCTTTTCCCTCTCCTAACCTAAATCAACTTATATTCTCTCTATCCTTCCTCCTATACAAACTTCCTAAACCTAATCTAAGTTCATAACTCTCTAAATCCAAATCCAACTCCTATTCTAATTCTACTTTCTTTCTAAACCTAAACCTATTCACCCATCATCAAATTCATCAATCCAATTCCACCCATCATCAAAAATTTGACCAACACTACCCCTCACTCCCGAATTTCCTCAATCACTACACCAATCTTCATCACAAATAGGAAGAAAGAGAAATTAGAAGCCATAGGAATTGAAAGCACACAGAGAAAGGTATTTGAATCTACACCCATCCAATTGAAGCAAATAAGATAAAAGGTAACACAAGTATCAATTGATATTGGAGTTTGTATCCAAAGTTTCATTGATTTGCTTAATAATTATATTGGGAACCCTTGGGTTACTGAAGACCCAAGGTTAATTTAAATTATTTGTATTTGGGATAGTTGCTATTATAAATTATACTAAGTTTGGGAGAGACATTATCGCCCACCAAGTGTTCGATAAATTGCTTCAACAGGATTTCACAAGCTATTTTCAATTTGTTGTGAGCAATTCGACACAAGAGCTTCATCATGACATCCAAAAGGGAAAGGACTTCATCCTCTAGTGCTCCGCCACGCTTTGATGCCACCCGGTTTGTGAGAGAGGGAACATCAACACGCTACGCCAAGGTCATTGACAAGAAGACTTTGGTACTAGAACGAGGGCTTCAACCGGATGTAAATCTTGACGGCGACATGTCACTGATGATAGTGGAACGTAATTGGTTCTAGTTAGTAGAGCAACCCAGGCCGGTAGTGATCAACATTGTTCAAGAATTCTAAGCCAACGCCATAGAGCACGTTGAGAGGGTGGTCATGGTTTGGGGCAAGCTGGTATCATTCAGAGCGACGGCGATCAATGACTATTTTGGGGTGGAGACACCACAGACAGATCGCTATAAGTACTACTTGCCCAATTTAGATGAAATCATAGCTCGCCTTTGCAAGCCTGGGACTCAATGGGTGACAAATGCAGAAACTAGGGAAAAAGTCCATTTTTCACATGCCGCGTTGAGTCGATATGGGAAAGCCTAGTATGCCTTTATATGTGCTCGCCTCATGCCAACGCGTCACCAAAATGACGTCACTAAAGAACGAGCAAGGCTTCTCTACGGTATAGTCACTCATGAGGCCGGTCCAAATAATGCAATCGAGATATTGAACGTCGACATCAGCCTCTGCATCCAATAGTCCATAGACTGATCACTACGAGGGAGTACCACAGGCAGCTTATTGCATGGATTTCTGATCATCGACCTTTATCGAAAGGCAGGAGTACAGTGGCACACCTCGGAGCCGATCCCGCAACAGTGACCATCAAACCATTGAACAGTACAGACCTTGGATGGGAGCACGGTCACATCCGCGGGGGGAAGGGTTCATCATGATTTCGCCATCCACACCACCCTCCCCGCCACATGCTAACAAGCCATTGGATGAAGAGGACGAGGCAAAGTCGTCTGCCGCTTTTCAGCGATGCTGTCAATAAAGGAGTATGTAACTTGCCCAACGCCAGGCTGCTATGCACATATACAACGTTGGGGCCTTTACAGCCTTGGCCGATGCATTCTCGCGCTTCTCGCCGAACTTTGGCCCAGTCCAGCTGTCCATTCCTCCAGTTCTGCCTAGATACCCCCCATCCGAAGATGATAATTTCGACGAGCATTGACTCATCGCTCAAGGAAGTCCTCGTCTTTATTATTTCATATGCCAAGTAATGAGGACATTTCTTGATCTAAGTGTGGGGGAATTTTTTTATGTTTTAGCATATAGATTAGGTTGCATGTAGAGTATATTTAATTCATTTACATTTAGTTCATATGCATATTAAAAAAAATCAAAATTATTGCATTCATTTAGGAATTTTGTCAGTAGAAGCATGCATAGTACATAGAGATTGAGCAGTAAGTCATGGTAAGGAAATACGTGGTTGATAATTTCGATTCTCATAAAATCTTGCATAAAATTGAGTTTCATGATCTGATTAGTTTTGAACATAGTAACATCATTGCATGATTTTGATTTTCTCTCAACTTTCAAGCACACCGATTGACTGTCAGTAGTGATTAGGGAATCATGTGTATTAAGAACACGAACACTTACTTTATCACAAATTAGAGATAGAGAATTGGCTGAAACATAAGTTTGGGGGAATTAAGGCTCAAAAAAAGAAAAAAAATAAAGAAAGGGAAATTTGAAAAAAAAATATTTATGGAATAAAGACTGATTTAGTTTGACCTTGTGGCCTTTGTTACTCGGACAAGTAAACCCTAGGGGATGTCTTAACACATAGCGCCCTAAAGCCTTCGGATTTGGGAGTCGTTGGCCGAAAGTCCGTTACATGGGTAACATTAGAAAGCACAAGTCAGATAAATGAAATATTTGGTGGGATGGAGCTTTAAAACTCACCCATGAAGCATGAGCTTTGATGTTTATTCTGTTATTGCTTATTTAGCCTGATTTCCGTAATGCTTATGTGGATGCCATGGATGTTTAGTTATCTGTGTAAAAGTAGGATGTTTGTTGGGAATAATTATATGAACTTTGAACTGCTGATATGAAATTGGACATACACGCACGAGAGGGGATTAGAGTTATGTAAGTGATGTGATGATGAGTGAGTCTATGATTGGTCATGAGTCAAGATGGATTGTAAGCTGAAGTGTTGATTCGTGAAGAATATACAACCTGTATTTGGTTAATAAAGATTTCTGCTCGATTTTGTTAGGTTGCATTCATTCTGTATATTGCATTCATTATGTTTGTTTGCTTGAGGACAAGCAATTGTTCAAGTTTGGGGGTATTTGATTAGTAGGTTTTTAACTACTTAATAGGTATTTCTTAGCTTGATATATTGTTATTACATAAGTGTGCATGTTACTTTTCATATGTTTTGTGTGCATTTACATGATTGGAGTGAAGCTGAGCTTAAAGGGACAAAAGGGAGAAATAAAGAACAAAAGAAATGAAAGACAGAGTTGCTGACAGCCAGGCGCGGGGAGCGTTGGCTCAATACTACATCAGGCGAGGGCCGGGCCGCATAGACAGAGGAGATGTTGTATACATAGCGCGGGGCGCGCCAGGCATAGAAGTAGAAGGGCGCAAGGCGCGCTAGGCTGATGACCTGGGCAGATTTAGTTGATTTTAAATGAAAAGTTGATTAGGAATAGGATTGCAGACTTCCTTATTAAACTAGGGTTTTTTCTAGATGATAATTAGGTTTTATACCTACTTATTGGCTATCAACTTGCTAGAATTATAGCATAACCTCAAGTGTTTTAGTTACTTTTGATGCTTTTTATCTTTGTTTTATAGGTTGCATGAAGGAAACTCTAATGGCATGGATTTGGCATGGAATTGGCAAGATAGTGAGCATGTGGTGAACTGAAGATGGAGCATAGCATGGGGACTTGAAATGTCAAGTGAAAAGGTGCAAAGAAAAGTTGCAGCAAACCAATGGACTTGAAGCATACATCAGCAGAAGAATTGCAGCAGCATGCAGTGAAGACCAGCCGCGCGGCCGCGCCAGCTTGAAGAACAAATTCAGCGCGCCCGCGCCACACCAAGAACGAACTGCATATCAGCGCGCCCACGCCCCAAATGGCTTACGTGGTGGCTCGGCCGCGCCAGTCAAAATTCTTCACAGAGTTGACTTTTCATTAAAACTGCTGTAGCATGTTTTTTCCATTAAAGGGTGTATTTGCAAGTTACGAGGCTAAGTTTTAATCATTTTTATTTCCATTCTAGGGTTTTGGAGAGCTATAGAGAGTTCTTAGCTACTATTCTATTCTTTTGGCTTCTCTATTGGTTCTTAGTAGATTTTACATACTTAGATTTTAGATTTGGTTGATTGTGGTTTTGAACTCAACTTTATGGTTTACTTTGGACAGAGAAAAATCAGATTTGCAATGTCTTATTCCCTTGATTCTCTTTGCCTCAATTTTATAATCTCAATGCTTGGACAAAATCCCATAATGGTTATTACTTCAGTGATGAACTAATCACCATTATGGGATTCAAATGGACCATATTGCTTAGTTCAGATCTCTATGCCTCTTTGTTGCACTTGATTGATTATGTGTGGGTTGCCTAGCATGGTTGTGTTAATTGTTTAGATGCTTGATCACCATCTACCATAATAATTTGTATGGAATTGAAAGAGGAAGTACAAATTCTGATTTGGCCATGTTAGCATGTGTTCATGAAATTTGCATGTGATAGATTTTGTAATTCGTAATCCGGTTAGACATATACCGACTTATCATGTGTAGTCAATTGAGAGAGCTTGTACTTAAATCGATATTACTTGTATGCCACATAGAAATATAGAGAGTTAGGTAATATTGATGTTCTCATGAATTCTATCTCTTTGTGGATTTTTTGTGATATGGGCATGGTATATCGGCATATAGCCATGTTTCACCTTTGTGCTCTCGACTAGCAATCTGAAGTAATTAATTAAGTTTAACAAGAGGTGTATAATCTAGATGATGCATTGAGTGAAGTTAGGATCCCATATCTTCCTAATTAGATTAAGTCATTTGTTAATTAGTATTTTTAGTTGATAACCATTATAATTAGTAAATTCACATCTTATTCACTCGTTTAAGCAGCCGGAAATAATTACAAAGTTGTTGCATATTAGTTTTAAAATAGCTATTTTTCTCCGTGGGAACGATACTTGACTTATCATATATTACTTGTTGACCGTGTATACATGCACGTGTGTGTCTGTTTTGTTAACACCAAAACAAGCCAACACTAGACTATTTATATCAGTTGTTTTATTAGGTTTAGGATATCTTTTAATCTTTGGATCATCTTTTCATCTTTCATCTTGGAGGCAATTCATCAAGGCATGTCAGACTAATTCACTTATTCAATTCTGAAAGGATGTTGAACCTATTTAACAATTTATGGTTTGATTAAGTTTATAATATTTATTCTTTCATATTGAGATTTATTCTGATTATCTATATAAACTTTCATGTACGTTATTCAATTGACTAATTTGGTTTCTGCAAGATTAAATTAGTAAATTGATATCATCTGTTAGATTAAGACATATTTTAAGCAAACTAAGTGTGTCTAATCTAAGTAATAATTAATGATATTTTATTTTGTTCAAGCTTTGAAATATTGTTAAGGTTTTCAGAAGACAAGTTAAATAATTTCTGATTGTGTAATTATTGCTTAGAATAATCTAATTCTCATTCTTAATGCTTCTATCATATTAAATCTAGACTGATAGTTCTAGGTTGCATGTTAGTTAGAATCTTTTGTTGGCGATAGTCGCATCAGATCTACACATAAGGAGACCTTCGAGTAATTTGCGATCGCGATTATCTAAGGTTATTATTCTCATTGAAAGGGTGAATAGTGTAATTACTTGATTAAATCATAATTATGAAAAGGGAATAATGAACTGAGGAATTGAACTCTTTTACTCATTGATATTTTCTTTATAATTCACTTTAGTTAATTATACTTTTCAAAACTAAAAACCCATGTTTGTTTGGAAATCATTGGACAACTAAAAGACAATTCACTCTCTGTGGGATCGATCCTTACTTATTACTATACTAATTCTTGAGTTAGTTAAATAAAGAGTAAGGTAAATTTTGTAGTGCTAAACGACAGCAACCAGCACGTTAATTACAAAGTTTATTATATTGTCATCATCAAAAATAAGGAGAATGTTGGTTTTTATATTTTATAATTTTAATGATGACAATATGCATAAGTATATGAGTTATTAATTGGGCTGAAATTGACTTTGTAATGGTGTGTGAAAATAATTAATAACCTGTTTAATAAATGATGATGTTGGGTTTGTACGAAATCGTGACGCAATCAAAAATTAGCGGAAGCATGGTATATCAGAGTTTAAAATTTTCTACAAAACCATTATCCAGATCATCCTTTATGCAAATTATTAATTTAAAACGATAAATAAAAAGTTATGGAATCATACCCTTGTAGAACGAAGCTTCCACAGGTACGAGTTCAACTCCTTGTTCTTCGTGATCTCCTTGAATTTTCGGGTTAGATTCCTTCCTTTGATCAACGTTAGCCACCCAAGTGTTTGGCCTCTAGAGGTGATCCACCAAGGAAGAGGAATTATCTAGAAGGAGGGTAGTTGGCTTAGTTTTTTATCCTCTATAAAAAAAGAGTACTCTCTAATAATTGGAATTGCATCAACTGATATCTATTATAAGACTCATCTTATATAGATATTGGTCAACCCTTCTAATCCTATTAGATATGGGATTTCATTTAATTAATTAAACGCCTTTAATTAATTTAGGCTTCCCACCATATTGGGAATAATTAATTAAATTCATTTAATTAATTTGTCTCCTAATCTTATTACGAATAAATGAGAGTACTAATATTAAATTAATTACTAAACCCCTTTAAAAATTAAAATAATAATAATTGTAATAATATTAATAAGACATCTCTTATTAATTTATATTTAATATTTCCAAAATATTAAATAATAAAAATTAAGCTATTTAATTTATTTTATCACCATAGATTAAATTAATTACATTTAATGTATTATTACGATTATGTCATTACCTTCTTAAATAATTATTCTTCCTTTTATGGTGTGACCCTTTAGGTTCTCCATATTAAACCGGTAGTGAATAAATCAATTAGAATAATTCTAATCTTATTTAAATAAATAAATTAAACTAATAATCTATTTAAATAAATAATATTTATTCTACAATAGGGAAAAGCCTCCCTAGCGATCAACGACTTTCCAGATAATATAGATTTCAACATTAATCATAAAAAAACTTGTGAGTAAATAGTTACTGTACAATTCAATCCTTCCACCATACAATGTCCCAATTAAATATAAGACATGAATTTACTATCAAGTCTTATTTTATTAAATTATATATATTTCGATTAGAAAATGCACAACTATAAATAATGCAAATTAGAAACTTCTTTCTAATTTCATTCCACCTTGGCCAAGGATTCCTGGGTTGTCATTTAATGAATCATATAGGACATATCTCCTCTTTTACTAGAGGTGGTAGATTCTTTATTGATCATTCATTATCTCCATATGTAACTCATTATACCCAAGCATACCCTTTTATATATCCTAAAAGGCCTTAAGGAATAAGTCAAAGTATAATTTGTTACATACAAGATACTATGATGATCTCAAGTCCAAGGATCACTTGTACTACTATTACATTAGAAATTCCTATTGACAGGCGAGTAAAACTCCATTAGGTATTTCATAGCGAGTCACGTTCAGTGAACTTATTCTCCAATAAGCACCTATATACTTGCTTTAGTGTCTCCACACAAATGACCATGAGATCAGTCATCCTCATCCAATGAGCAAGCAACATATATACCAACTAATCCCCTTTTTAGTAATCCCACGATTGTGAACTATTTTAGTTTTTAAGCTTTCTAAGAATTTAGATCTCATTAGCATGATCATCATCATGATTCTAAAAGCATTGCTTAAAACTATGGGTTATTTACATATTATAAAAATAACACCAAGTAGATAATTAAATGCCTTAAATGAATATTTTAATAATAAATAAATAAGATTTTTTACAAAGTATGTGCTTTATCATCATACATGATTGGCTTGTATGCACACTACTATCAATCTCCCACTTGCACTAAAGCCAATTGTCATGGTATCTCATACCCATTTTCTCTAAGTGATGATCAAATTGTTGTTGTGTTAGAGCTTTAGTAAATGAATCTGCAATGTTGTCTTGAGAGTCTATATGCTCCTCTTTCAATGATTTCTTTAATCAAAGTGCCGCAACACATGTTTTAGATTCAAGATGAGACTTAGGAACTATTCCTAGTTCTATAATGAACTTTTCATCCGAAACATCAACTTGCAGCTTCACTTACAGTTATATACTTTGTCTTTGTCACTAACCCAGTAACTTTTTGCTATTTGGAACTTTTCCAATTCACTGCACCACATTTCAAGGTAACGACTTACCCTAAAGTGGATTTTGCTGTCGTCTTGGTCAGTCTGAAAACTTGAGTCTGTTTAGTCCTCTAGTTTGATTCAGACCCATCATATGTCATGATGACATCCTTAGTGTCAGTTAAGTACTTTAAGATGTTTATCACTGTCTCACAGTGATCTTCTCCAGAATATAACTGATCAACATCAAGTCTCGTATATTTCATTGCATACATGATAGTAACTCATGCGATCTCTCTTTTACTAAGGACAATTTTGAGAGATACACTCCATGGCTCATCATCATGAGGCACCTTTTGGAGTTTGCCATGCTAAATGCCTTTAGCATCTAATGAATATACGTTTTCTTGGGTTAAGCCGAACATCCTTTTAAATCTATTAATACAGATTTATATCCCCAATGCGGGATGTTCTACCCAAATCATTCATGGAAGAATATTTAGACAACTTTATTTTGATCGATTTTAGCATAGGAATTTCATTTCCTATCAGTAATATATCATCAACATATAATACATGGAATGAAACAACGCTCCCACTAACCTTCTTGTACACACATGGTTTATCCTCGTTTTTGATAAAATCAAACTCTTTGATTGTCTCATCAAAACGAATGTTCCATCTACGAGAAGCTTGGTTCAATCCATAAATGGATTGTTGTAGCTCATATACATGATTTGCTTCAACCATTGAAACAAAAACCATCTGGTTGTATCATATATACATTCTCCTCTAATAATGTATATTTGAGGAAGAACGTCTCCACGTCCATTTTGCCAGATTAAGTAATAAAAAGCTGCAATCGCAAGTAAAATCCAAATGGACTTGAGCATAGCTACTGGTGAGAAGGTTTCATCATAGTCAACTCCTTGTCTTTGTTTGAAATCTTTTGCAACTAATCGGGCCTTATAGGTCTCTACCTTGTCGTCCGCTCCCGTCTTTCTTTTAAAGACCCATTTACACCCAATAGGCTTAATGCCTTCAGGTGGTGAAACCAAAGTCCATACTTTGCTTTCATACATGGAGTCCATTTCGGATTTCATGGCTTCAAGCCATTTCCCTGAGTCTTTATTACTCTTAGCATGTTCGTAATTCAATGGATCATCATCATTCATGATGTGTACCTCATCGTCATCCTCTATGACGAATCCATACCTCTCAGGTATTTTCGGTACTCTTTCAGATTTACAAATAGAGTGTGATACAGTAGGTTCTTCCACTTGGTCAGGTACCTGACTCTGATCCGTAGTAATTTGTGGTTCTTGAACTTCTTCAAGATATATCTTACTCCAACTGACCCCTTCATGGATAAACTTCTTTTCCAAGAAGGCAGCATGTTTCGCAACAAACACTTTTTGATCAGTTGGATGATAGAAATAATACCCTACATTTTCTTTAGGGTATCCCACAAATCTACACTTGTCAGATTTAGTCTGTAGCGTATCATGTTCAAACTTTTTGACATAAGCTGGACAACCCTAAGTCTTAACATGCTTAAGATTTGGTTTCCTCCCCTTCCACATCTCATATAGAGTCTTTGGGGCGGATTTGGTAGGCACCTTGTTAAGTAGGTATGCAGTCGTTTCTAGGGCATAACCCCAGAAGGAAATTGGAAGGTCGGTAAAACTCATCCTGGATCGAACCATGTCCAACAGTGTTCGATTTCTCCTTTTAGATACTCCATTTAACTGTGGTGTACCTGGAGGAGTCCATTGTGAGATTATACCATTTTCTTTGAGACAATCGAGAAACTCACCGCTCAAGTATTCACCACCTCGATCTGATCGAAGAATCTTAATACTTTTGTCAGTTTGTTTCTGTACTTCACTTCTGAACTCTTTGAACTTTTCAAACAATTCAGATTTATATTTCATTAAATACACTTATCCATATCTTAGAGTTATCATCAGTGGAAAGTAATAAAATAAGAATACTCACCCCGTGCATTTGTTGTCATAGGTCCACAAACGTTTGTGTGAATCAACGTTAACAACTCTGTAACTGTTTCTCCTTTTTCACTAAAAGGAGATTTAGTCATTTTATCCATGAGACAAGATTCACAAGTTGGATATGATTTATAATCAGATAGCTCTAAGAGCCCATCCTTATGCAATTTGGATAATCTCGTTTCATTGATATGACCGAGTCTACAGTGCCACATATAGGTATAATTAATATCATCTCTTTTCCTTTTCTTAGTTTGTTCTATTTGAAGTATATTTTCATGCAAGTCAAGTTTATAAAGTCCATTTCGCAGATTTCCAATACCATATAAAACATTATTTTTATAATTTGAACAACTGTTGTTCTTTATTATAATTTCAAATTCATCCATATCAAATACAAAATTTGAAATAATGTTTCTAATGATATTCGAAACAAAATAATAATTATTTAAATAAATGGACTTGCCCGTAGGCAGTGCTAAACAATAAGTGCCTACAGCTAATGCAGCAACCTTTGCTTCATTTCCCACTCGTAGGACAACCTCATCCTTGTTCAGCTTTCTACTTCTGACCAGTCCCTTCACAATATTACATATGTGAGAACCAAAGCCGGTATCCAATACCCAAGTAGAATTATGACTTTCAGAAAAATTAATTTCAATCATAAGCAAACCTTGATTGGAAGTCGAAGCTCCTCCAAGCTTCTTCTCTGCTAGAAACTTCTTGTAGTTCCTCTTCCAATAACCCGGCTCGTTGCAATGGAAGCACATTCTTTTGCTAGCTGGATCAGGTTTCTTTTGTTCCTTTATGTTCACCTTGCCCTTGGTCATCCGAGATCGAAAGAGCTCCTTATATATCTCATATCTAGCAGTCCTATTTTGTTCACCATACAACTCCTTAAGGTGAATCAACATAGTAGGAGCATCCATGTTTTCGTGCTGACGCTGAAGCTCGTTATTCATGGATGCGAGCATGATGCATTGAGCTACAGATGTATCATCTTGCCACTTTACAATGGTGGCAATCTCTTCCTCAAAGGCTATTTCTAGAACAGTTTCAGGGACAGGTGATTTTAGGACATAAAAAATCTTTTCAGCAGTGAGAACTATTCTCAGATTTTTTAGCCAGTCCGTATAATTCGGCCCGGTAAGCTTATTAGCATCGAGTATGCTTCGCAGTGAAATTAGTGATTTTGACATTTTTAAAATTCTACATGTGAAAAATAACATTTTTAGCAAACATTCATTTTATTAATTTTTCATACCAAAATAAATTTAGGTCTTTATTTTAAATTGGTATCTCCCACTATTTTTATCAAACTATATTACCCTCACTTATATAGTTTGGCAACATCTAATTAAAGATTTGCTAGTGAGATTAAGGATCCCATTTCAAATGTATATAGCCTTGTGGATAGCACAATAAACGATATATAAATAAATAAATAGACAACTCTTGTTAATTACATTACCATGTAACTCTTTTTATTTTATCTCTTAAATCATAATGGTCAAGTGTGTGCACATCCGAACTAAAATGATTTAAGTTAAGTCCAGCCTAGCACTTCCATAAATTCAAAAAAGAAAAATGTTCGTCCTTCTGGATAGCACAACAAGACTAGATCGTTTAATTTTCTTGATAAGCATCAAATGTAATTAATTAACATCTTAAATACTCAATATTCGCCTTGTGGATAGCACAACAAGCTCATATTAAATATTTAATACTCTATTAATTTATTATGCTAGAAGGCGACGTTCGATATTCCAAATATCATTGAACGTTTCGGACTTAATATTATTTCTTTGAGGGGTTTGTTGTTATTTGTCCCATCTTGTTTAGTGCGCATGCACACACACACACACACACACACACACACACACACACACACACACACACACACACATATATATATATATATATATATATATAATACGCTTCATTTTATTAAACATGCGAAGCATGTTTGCATAAAATATAATATATATAATACTTAGCATGCACATATAGAATACTATATTCTACTCGGATTGATTATGGACTTTTATTCTAGTTTGGTTCAGTAGAGCCACCAAGTGAACCAAAAGGTCAAACCTAGGAGTGCAAAAATTTAAATTTAAACGTAACTATTACATTTAAATACGGGCTTCATACAAACGGGTCTTCACGCGCTCCTTGCTCCTTAGTCTCCAATTTCTTCAAGATAATTCTAACTAATACTATTACATAAACTATTTTAAATTTAAATAGAAACCTTGATCAGCAGTCAATGGAAAGTACATAGGAGAGAGATAAAATTTACATCAAGAATAACTTAGAGAAGACGAGGTACGCAGACCCCATTTAATAAAACTCATTCATTCAAGCATTCAACTAAAATAAAATCCAATCACATTGATCAAATAGTCCATAATCAATTCCTATTTATTATCATACATATCACCATATATATCAATAAATAAATATCCATCTCATGAATTAAAACATTCCATATATATATGAGTATCATATAATGGGCAATTTTAATTTGCATGAAATCTAAATTCAAGATTAAAATACACTCTTTATTTTAATTATAAAATTATTAAGAATATAATATATAAATATAAATATATATACATATATATATCATATATATATATATGTATATGTATATATATATATATATATAAAATATAACCTATATATATTATATGAAATCCTTCAGGAACCTATTATATTATATATAAATATATACGATTATCATATATATATATATATATAATATATAATCTAACATTCATGTCACTTTTTTTAAAAAAACCAATCCTGAAGTGATTTATTAAAAAAAAATGGAGATCCCTTTTTAAAAAACATGCATTTTTGTTTTGAATTCCAGCATATCACCTTTTTTTTCCTTGCAGATTCGGTTACTTTTTAAAAGGAGTTTGCAATTCCTGATTTACTCCTTTTTTTTTAATAGCACGGATACAAAAAGAATTCGTGTATCGCAAAAAAAAAATTCGTGAGTAGTCTTATAACAAAACGAATACTTACGGATTAGAAAAAAAAATTATTTCCGTATTTTTTTTCTTTCTTCAATAAAAAAAATAATTTTATACAACGAATTATGCCCAATAAATTATTCTCAATATATACCCACACATATATGGAATTAAAATAATTAATAAATTGCATAAATGTTTGGCTTTGATGCCACTATTAGGTTTGTACGAAATCGTGACGCAATCAAATTGTAAAAATTAGCTAAAGTATGGTATATTAGAGTTTAAAAATTTCTACAAAATCATTACCCGGATCATCCTTTATGCAAATTATTAATTTAAAACGATAAATAAGAAGTTATAAAATTATACCCTTGTAGAATGAAGCATCTACAAGTATCAGTTCAACTCCTTGTTCTTCGTGATCTCCTTGAATTTCTAGGTTAGATTCCTTCCTTTGATCAACGTTAGCCACCCAAGTGTTTGGCCTCTAGAGATGATCCACCAAGGAAGATGAATTATCAAGAAGGAGGGTGGTTGGTTTAGTTTTCTATCCTCCATAGAAAAGGAGTGGTCTTCAATAATTGAAATTGCATCAACTGATATCTATTATAAGACTCCTCTTATATAGATATTGGTCAACCCTTCTAATCCTATTAGACATGGGATTTTATTTAATTAATTAAACTCCTTTAATTAATTTAGGCTTCACACCACATTGGGAATAATTAATTAAATTTATTTAATTAATTTATCTCCTAATCCTATTAGGAATAAATGAGAGTACTAATATTAAATTAATTACCAAACCCCTTTAGAAATTAAAATAATAATAATTGTAATAATATTAATAAGACATCTCTTATTAATTTATATTTAATATTTCTAAAATATTAAATAATAAACATTAAGCTATTTAATTTATTCTATCATCATAGATTAAATTAATTACACTTAATGCATTATTACAATTATGTCATTACCTTCTTAAATAATATTCTTTCTTTTATGGTGTGACCCTTTAGGTTCTCTATATTAAACCGGTTGTGGATAAATCAATTAGAACAATTCTAATCTTATTTAAATAAATAAATTAAACTAATAATCTATTTAAATAAATAATATTTATTCTACAATAGGAATAAGCCTCCCTAGCGATCAATGACTTTCCAGATAATATAGATTTCAACATTAATCATAAAAGAACATGTGAGTAAATAGTTACCGTACAATTCAATTCTTCCACCATACAATGTCCCAATTAAATATAAGACATGGATTTACTGTCAAGTCTTATTTTATTTAATTATATGTATTTTGATTAGAAAATACACAACTCCAAATAATGCAAATTAGAAACTCTTTTCTAATTTTATTCCACCTTGGCTAAGGATTCATGGATTGTCATTTAACAAATCACATAGGACATATCTCCTCTTTTACTGGAGGTGATAGATTCTTTATTGATCATTCATTATCTCCATATGTAACTCATTATACCCAAGTATACCCTTTTATATACCCTAAAGGGCCTTAAGGAATAAGTCAAAGTATAATTTGTTACATACAAGATACTATGATGATCTCAAGTCCAAGGATTACTTGTACTACTATCACATTAGGAATTCCTATTGACAGGCGAGTGAAACTCCATTAGGTATTCCATAACGAGTCACGTTCAGTGAACTTATTCTCCAATAAGCACCTACATACTTGTTTTAGTGTCTCCACACAAATGACCATGAGATCAGTCATCCTCATCCAATGAGCAAGCAACATATGTACCAATCTATCCGGATTTACTAATCCCCTTTTTAGTAATCCCACGATTGTGAACTATTTTAGTTTTTAAGCTTTCTAAGAATTTAGATCTCATTAGCATGATCATCATCATAATTTTAAAAGAATTGCTTAAAACTATGTGTTATTTACATATTATAAAAACAGCACCATGTAGATAATTAAATGCCTTAAATGAATATTTTATTAATAAATAAATAAGATTCTTTACAAAATATGTGCTTTATCATTATACATGATTGACTTGTATGCACACTACTATCAGATGATTGGCTGCATAGTTTATGTTTTGGGTTGAATTGTTATTTTTCAATATAATTGGTTGTTAATTTAGCAGGATGGATTCTATTTCTCTAATATATATTGCCAAGTCAGCTTTTCAATTAGAGAATATTAATGAAGTCTTCTTTAAATAGAATTCTGTTTGGCATCATTTCAGTAATCCAATATGGTTAGGATTTATCTTTTTAAATATATGTGTTATCAGTTGATATATTGGATTATATATCTTTGTTAATCTATTTTGCTATGAAGACCAATTCAAATATGAATTGAAGCATTTTAAGGAGTTTGGAATTCGATTTTGAATTCAAAATATATGGTAACAGGTTATTAAAATTGGAGTCTAAACCTTATCTTTAATATTCTTTAATATTAGTCTGTTATATATATTTGAATTAATATTGTTGGGATTTCTTTTCATATATGTTATCTGTTGATATATTGGTATATATTTATATATATGGTTACCAATTCAAATTTGATTTGGAGATTATCAAGGAGTTGCTATAGTTAAGGAATCAGATATAATTCGAATTTTTATTTTTAAAGCAACAAGTTTCAGCTTTTTAAAGGAGATATTATTTGATTTATTTGACTCCTTTAATTTAGCAAATCTTATAAGCTTATCCATATCATGCTGAGAATTTTATATCTATTAAGTCAAGCTAACAGATATCTGTTACTTCATTAGTGGAACTAGCCGTTGCCCTCCTTTCCTATATATATATATATATATATATATATATATATATATATATATATATGCAGTTTGCATGACTAAAGGTAGTACAAGATTGAAAAAGCTGAAATACATCAAAGCATTCTTCCTAAAATACATCAAAGTCATATTCAAGTTATTGTGTCACTCTTTAGGTCTCAGATTAACAGCATAGTTTTTGTAGTCCTTCTCATAACATCTATTGTAAATAAAGTAAAGGTCTAGGTTACCTTGGGGGATTTGTTATTATAATATTCAGTCTGTTTAATGAAGGTATCAAAGTCTTAGAGGTGAGAGGTGTTGCAGAAGTGCAAAGAGGGGCAGAGGTGTCCAATCGATAGTCGTTGTAACAGGGAGTTTTATTTTCTGCTGAATATTATTTTAATAAAGTGAGTCTCCAATACCTTTTGGTATTGGACGTGGATGTAGGCCACTAGACTGGAGGTTTAAGGGCTGAACCACATATATATCCTGGTGTAATTTCCATTCTGTACTTACAGTTTATATGCTTTAGCATTCTGCAGATTATGGTTAAGCTCGTGCTCAAAATTATACTAAAACATACATGTATTCCTTGTCCGTTTATAATCGACGAAGAACATATACTAATACAGACAGGTATTAGCTGTCTAATTATAACAGACGAAGAACATATACTAATACAGACAGGGTTAGCCTGTCCGATTATAAGCTACATTAGTAAACTTTAAAAATTGACCACTGTAGATCTCCTTTGGATATTTACACCTACTCACCCCCCCCCCTCTAGGTGTGCTTATTTACAGAATTACACTTGGTATCAGAGCAAGGCTCTACTAATATTGATCTTTGCAGGTAGTAGGGAAAGATCTTATGGCACACCTCAATTTTCAAGAAGGTTAATCCACAATCCGGCCACCTCTATTGATAGGAAGCGAGAACTTCAACTTCTGGAAATTCAAAATGAAGATTTATCTTAAGAGAGACCCATGGGAATGGTGGGTGGTTGATAATGGACCTGTCATTCCTAGACATGATGATGGTAGACCCAAGACTCTCATGGAAATGGATGCAAATGAAAGCTACATGTTTTTCTACAACTCAAGAGCCATGAAAACCTTGGTAAGCGGAATGGTCAAAACTAAAATTGATAAAGTATCATCGTGCAACACAACAAAAGAAATATGGGATACTATCTTGACAAGCCACGAAGGTACTTCCATAGTCAAGGAGGTGAAGTTGAGTATGCTTATGCAAGACTATGAGTTATTCAAGTTAGAAAAGGATGAAACAATCAATGAAGCTCAAGTGAGGTTCCTTACTCTAATGAACTCTCTCAGCATGCTATGGAGAAAAATTGAACAAAAGGAAATCAATAGAAAGCTATTGAGAATCATGCCAAAACGGTTCGCTCCAAAAGTTACCACTTTACAAGACTCGTTAACAATAAGCACAATGGAAACGCTCACCCTCTTTGGAGAACTTGAAGAATTTGAAAATCAACTCAGGATGTATGATGAAGAAGATGAAGCACCAATAAAGAATACATTGGGACTTTCAAGCCGAGAGCAACAATGAAAGTGATCATGAAGATTTTGATGAAGAAATTGAAATGCTCTCAAGAAAACTCGAGAGGCTACTTCAAAGAAAGAAACAATGGAAGAATCAAAAAGGTAGCGCTCCAATAAGTAAGTCCAAAACAGAACAAGAAGAAGAAATTGGCCAACTCTGTTTCATGAGACTAGAAGACGATGATCAAATTTAGGTAAAAAGTTTTCATGATGCTCTAGAAATATCTACATCAAATTATATTGCTTTACAAAATGAAAGAAAACTGTTTATTTTAAGAATTGCGTAAATGAGCTAATGAATGAAGTTAAGTCGCTTATTAAAGAGAGAAAAGAAAATAAATATCTTAAAAATAAAAATGGAGTTTTAAAAGAAAATTTGAAAATGAGAGATGCATGCATAGATGCTTTTAATGATGGAAAAATGATGAATGTGCAACATGGTGATAATGTAACAAATGCAGAAATAACATCTTTAAAAAATGATCTTGCTAAATTTATGCATGGAGAAGAGAACCTAAATGTTATGTTAGGGGCACAAAGGTCCAGTCTTGATAAACAACGGATTGGGTATAATCCTATTAAAAATGTGAAAATGAGAACTAATGATAATATTAGAATGATTAGTAGTAAATCAAGGCTTAAACCACTTTATTGTTCACCATTTGTTACTTGTAAAAAATATGGTTTTAAAGGTCATTTTAATTTTAATTATAATAAAATTAAAAATAAAACAAATTTAGGTAAAGAAATATAATTTATATGCTACTAACCCAAAAGGACCCCAAGAAGATTTGGATGCCAAAAAGGTAGAGACGATTTATTTGTTTTGTAGATATCTTAAGGTTAAAATGAGGACGACTAGAACTTTACTAAGAGAGACTACACTAAGGAGCTCAACTATCAAGCTTACTACTGGTAAAAACGTTGATATATAGATAACAAAGCACAAAGGTATGATCATTTTGTTTAGTTGCTATATGTGATATTGTTATCAGCTTGCTCCAGTTTTTTTTTTCTTTATCTTTATTCTTGCGCATATTTTTTTTATGATGCCAAAGGAAGAGATATAACTAAATTCAACTAAATTGATATGATTTATTTTTTGTTGATAACAAATAAGGAGAGATATATGGGTAATGATTATGTTATAATTCACTTATGCTTAATGATTAATATTTATGGTTTCATTTATCACTTTTTGATAATGACAAAGGGGGAGAGATATTTGGGTACTATGACTTTTATATTATGAATATAATTGTCTGGGTTAATCATACTTGATTGGGTTAATCATACTTGATTTTTGATGGATATGTTACTGCATATATTGATAGTTTATATGCTCAAATCATTTATTGTTCATTGGTATGCATAAATTAAGGGGGAGACATATAAATAGGGGGAGCATGTTAATTACAAAGTTTATTATATTGTCATCATCAAAAAGGGGGAGAATATTATTTTTTATATTTTATAATTTTAATGATGACAATATGCATAAGTATATGAGTTATTAATTGGGCTAAAATTGACTTTGTAATGGTGTGTTGAAAATAATTAATAACCTGTTTAATATATGATGATGGGCTGCATAGTTTATGTTTTGGGTTGAATTGTTATTTTTCAATATAATGGGTTGTTAATTCAGCAAGATGGATTCTATTTCTCTAATATATATTGCCAAGTCAGCTTTTCAATTAGAGAATATTAATGAAGTCTTCTTTAAATAGAAGTCTGTTTGGCATCATTTAAGGAATCCAATATTGCTGGGATTTATCTTTTTAAATATATGTGTTATCAGTTGATATATTGGATTATATATCTTTGTTAATCTGTTTTGCTATGAAGACCAATTCAAATATGAATTGAAGCATTTTAGGGAGTTTGGAATTCGGTTTTGAATTCGAAATACAAGGTAACAGGTTATTACAATTGGAGTCTAAACCTTATCTTTAATATTTTTTAATATTAGTCTGTTATATATTTGAATTAATATTTTTGGGATTTCTTTCCATATTTGTTATATGTTGATATATTGGTATATATTTATATATATGGTTACCAATTCAAATTTGATTTGGAGATTATCAAGGAGTTGGTATAGTTAAGGCATCTGATATAATTCGAATTTGAGTTGTTTTTAAAGCAACAGGTTTCAGTTTTTTAAAGTTTATGGTTAACAATTCAAATTTAATTTGGAGATTAACAAGGAGTTGGTATAGTTAAGGAATCTGATATAATATTAATTTGATTTGTTTTTAAAGCAACATGTTTCAGTTTTTTAAAAGAAAATATTATTTGATTTATTTGACTCCTTTAATTAAGCAAATCTTATATGCTTATCCATATCATGCTGAGAATTTTATATCTGTTAAGTCAGGCTAACATATATCTGTTACTTCATTAGTGGAACTAGTCGTTGCCCTCCTTTTCTATATATATATATATATGCAGTTTGCACGACTAAAGGTAGTACAAGATTGAAAAAGCTATAATACATCAGAGCATTCTTCCTGAAATACATCTGAGTCATATTCAAGTTATTGTGTCACTCTTTAGGTCTCAGATTAATAGCATAGTTTTTGTACTCCTTCTTATAACATCTATTGTAAACAAAGTACAAGTCTAGGTTAACTTAGGGGATTTGTTATTATAATATTCAGTCTGTTCAACGAAGTTATCAAAGTCTTAGAGGTGAGAGGTGTTGCAGAAGTGCAAAGAGGGGCAGAGGGGTCCAATCGATAGTCGTTGTAATAGGGAGTTTTATTTTTTGTGTAATTGCTGAATATTATTTTAATAAAGTGAGTCTCCAATACCTTTTAGTATTGGACGTGGATGTAGGCCGCTATACTAGAGGTTTAAGGGTTGAACCACGTATATATCCTGATGTGATTTCCATTCTATATTTACAGTTTATGAGCTTTAGCATTCTGCAGATTCTGGTTAAGTTCGTGCTCCAAATTATACTAAAAAGACAGGTATTCCCTGTCCGTTTATAACAGACGAAGAACATATACTAATACAGACAGGTATTAGCTGTCCAATTATAGCAGACGAAGAACATATACTAATACAGACAAGGTTAGCCTGTCCGTTTATAAATTACAATAGTAAACTTTAAAAATTGACCATTGTAGATCACCTTTGGATATTTACACCTATTTACCCCCTCTAGGTGTACTTATTTACAGAATTACATTTGGTATCAGAGAAAGGATCTACTAATATTGATCTTTGCAGGTCATAGGGAAAGATCCTATGGCACACCTCATTTTTCAAGAAGGTTAATCCACAAGTCGGCCACCTCTATTGATAGGAAGCGAGAACTTCAACTTCTGGAAATTCAAAATGAAGATTTTTCTCAAGAGAGACCCATGGGAATGGTCGGTGGTTGATAATGGACCTGTCATTCCTAGACATGATGATGGTAGACCCAAGACTCTCATGAAAATGGATGCAAATGAAAGCTACATGTTTTCCTACAACTCAAGAGCCATGAAAACCTTACTAAGCGGAATTGTCCAAACTGAAATTGATAAAGTATCATCGTGCAACACAGCAAAAGAAATGTGGGATACTATCTTGACAAGCCAAAAAGGTACTTCCTGTAATACCCGAGAATTTTTGAATATTATTAAATGAATATTTATTAGAATATAAATGGTTATGTGTTATGAGATGAGCTCATTCGAATGAATTCAAATTGAAATTTTAATAGTTAAGAAGAATGTAGAGTCTATGATAAGCTCGTTGAATGTCTTGTGTGGCACGGGAATAGAAATGTTAATGAGTTAATTAATGAAGGAATTATTATGAGAACAATTAATCTATATTAATTGTTAATTAATTGCTATTATGAGAAATAGAATATTAGTGGTGATTAATTAATAATATGTTGATTATTATTATTGCGAGTAATAGAATAATAATAAGTAACTTGTTTATAAATATAATAAGATTTACACTTAATGGGATAATTAATCATATAAAGTATAGCAGTTACAACTATAGAGTGCAATGTGATGCATCAATATG
Source organism: Panax stipuleanatus (assembly GCA_020205555.1). Lineage (NCBI taxonomy): Eukaryota > Viridiplantae > Streptophyta > Magnoliopsida > Apiales > Araliaceae > Panax > Panax stipuleanatus. Next base: position 118,835,516 of record CM035116.1, on the reverse strand, counting down.
ACTATGTTATATATACAAACTATATAGTAAGATTTATTAAGTTGTGAAAGCTACATGATTAATGCCTATGTGACAATGTGTGTGTGAGTGAACATTAAATTAGTACCTCATGATTATGCAGTAAAACAATAGTTGATTAAATGAATAGTTCAATATTTGATATAATTGAATAATAGAATTGGGATGATATAATTTCAGTTGGTGTTGACAAAATGTACATGGAGTATATATGTGCAAATTTAATTTACCACATGAAAGTATTATTTAATTATTGGGATAACATTGAAACTCTAATTATAATCTACAAATATAGTATGTGTATATATATGATAGCCTAAGTATATCATACGTATGTGTATAAATTAAGTACTGACATTAGTTTATTGGCAATGTTGAGTTGTATGGTTTGTCCCATAATGAAAGACCCATTTCCTCTTCACGTGTGCACTCATTAAGCCTAAGCCTACTGCCTTTTCTCTCAAAATCAGCATTCTAGCCATCATGATCATGAGGGAGTGGGTAGAATAGTGGAGATCACCAACTAATTACCAACCCTCCATTATCCTTCGTACAATCCTTGATACCCATTAGTTTAATTTGGAGTGCAAAAGCTTTGTCTGTATAATAATTCTTCTATAAATATAGTCCCTCCTCTTCACAAATCAAATGCTGAGAATTTTCCTAAGTGTAGAAGTGAGAGCAAATTATATATCAGTAATAGCATTCTAAGAATTGGAGAGAGTTCATCTTAGCAAGCTCAAATCGTATAACAGAGGTATAATTTCCTTTCCATGTTCTTCATTCTTGTTTTTTGTTAAATTCTAATTCTTGATTATGGTTGCAATTCATGCTAAATTATATTAGAACACGTTTCTTAGTTGCTATACAAACTTACAAGTTTGTTTAAACTACAATGTGGCTGATTAGAACCGAGATTGTTGAGGAATTTAGAATTTGACCTAGCTTTTGCCGAAGCAGAGGCATTTCAGTTCGGACTAGGTAACAGCGCAGCTGCGTCCTGATTATACTGGGGTACAGTGCAGCTGCACCATACCCTGCCTTTGAAATTGCTGGCCGAGACCCAGCGCAGCTGCGCCAGTCCCTGGCTTCAGTTTTATGTTTATGTTAGTTTCTGCTTCATACTAACATGTTGAGATCACTTATGCAAGCGTGGGGTCATGACTAACATGTATATATATGGGTACCTTGATATAGCATGAACATGATTTACTATATTTGTATGTATGACTGCCGAAGAGAACTTAGGCTTTGCCGAAGAGAACTTAGGCTCTGCAGAAGAGAACTTAGGCTTTGCCGAAGAGAACGTAGGCTTTGTCGAAGAGAACTTAGACTCTGCCTCGGGGACCTATTATAATGTTCCTTCGGGTCCTGGCCTTTTAGTTAGCAAACCAATCTCGATAAATCTCGTGAACTTTGATTAATTAGATACTGTATGTCTCTAGAAGTGACCAACTTGTGCACACGTCTAGTAGACATGTAGTACAGATAGCTATGGACTTTGAGGCGAAGTTAGATGGGAGTCAGGACAGGGGAAGCAGTCTTAATCCCCAATGACTGAAGCTGTTCCGAAGAGTCGACTTCGGACGATGTCTTCGACTTCACAGTTGGCGTTTTTGGCTTCAGATGATGTCTTCGGATTCAGAGATAGCATCGTGACCTTTGAAAAAGCTGGATTAATGTGATAAATATTATTATTTAGTCATAAATTACTCACGCGTGAAAAAAAAATTGAGTTTCTAAGGAAAGAGTTTTATTAGCTATGTGAAAATAAATCTAATTATTGCAAGTATGCGTAGGAGAGGTTATTTAACGTTGCTGTGTGGTTTAAAGAATGTTTTGGTTAAACCTTTGACTCAATGAACTTTCTTAAATTATAAAATGGAAATGTTATGAGTAAAACTAACAGTTGGTGAAAGTAAATAAAAAGGGACAAAACCTAGTTTAAAAGTTCCTTAATATGTAGGTATGAAACAACTTGAAACAGAGTACGTGGCTTAGAAAATATTTCATGTATACAAACAGGAAATGAGCTTATGAAACAAAATTTTCTAGAATGTTCTAAAGTAAGAACAATGTGGATTATACATCTATGAGTTTTAATGTGTATAACATACATGAATAGAAATGTGTGTAATAAATACCTGTTGATATATATGAGTGTGTGACTAATGGATACCTATATGTACATAAATAAGATAATATAGTTTATTGAGGTGGTTGTGCTATAAGCGGTAATCAACGCAAAAGGCAAGTTTCCTTAACTTAACTCGAGTTATTATTTTTTTGTATGCTAGTGGATAATTATTTTTGATTAGTCCACCTTCACTGATTATTAGCAAATATTCACATTTATTGCAAGTTTCCTAACTTACACTCTTTCATTGTGCAAGTATTCTATCCTTATATTTACTTTATTCAAGGAATATTGTAAGCAAGTTTTCTTACTCGTTTAAATTGAGTTAGTATGCTTATTGAATAAACTCTTCTTTCATTTGAGCTATTATTCATGTTGAACTTAGTATTGTTCTTAAATATTGTGAAAGTGTCTATGTCGTTTGATTCGGCTAGACTATGTGCGTATTTAGAAAACTATCCAAACCAATTGATTGGTGCGGAATCTTTGAAAATTGAGTTGAACAACCCTTATGGTAAGGGGAGTGTATATATTGTTGGAAGCCCCAACACACGTGTGAAAATTTTTGTGGTGTTATGCATAACATAAATTATTTTAGATCGATCATCTATCGTACTTATTTCTTTTGGGTTATCAGTTTAATATTGATAATTCTAGTAGATGTTCAATAGTCCTTAGTGACTGCTCAGTATAAATTATTTTATCTAGTTAGATACATTGATAGCCTTGGAATTCATATATATCTGTTGGTCTATAATGAATTATCGTTTCATATTCCAAGGATTTTGATTTGAGAATTGCTGATATTCATTATTCATGATGTTATCCTTGAAATTCTGAATTATCATCGAGATTATACCTTGATATTTCAAACTCGTGTTATAAAACTCTTCACCCTTATCGTATATTACTTGCTGGGCAATTTGTGCTCATTCTTGCTTATTTAAACTTTTCAGCTAAGGCTGAACAGAGAAGTGTCTCCGGGAAGGATAAGGGCAAGGGCAAGGCTACCGACTAGTTTGTCCCTTCTATGTTTAAAATTTCTAGTGTTGTATTAAGACTATTTCAGAACTATGTTTAAGCTTAAGTTGGATTATGTAATAGGTCGTTATTTGATATTATTATGTAATCTATTAAGTACTGCAGGTTGAGAGACTTGGGAGAATAAATATAATAAATTATTGTATATTATTCTAGATTAGATCTTCCGCTGTGAATGTATGTTTTAGATATTATTATTATTTTGAGAACGTGACGAACCAAATTCAAGAGGCCAGTGGGGGTCTAAACTTGGGGGCGTCACAGGTTGGTATCAGAGCTGTAGTTATAAACCTTAGGAGCGAGTGTCCTTAGATTATAACTTAGGAGAACTTAGAAGTTAGAAAGGGATAGAACTCACATAGAGTTTTTCCCTAGAGAGAGACTTAGTATGTTATGAAATGTAACTTCATTCTATACAATGAACTTATGTTTTATTTAACATTCTAATGGAGTTGTTGTTTGCTTGTCTTGTGTTTGTGATTATAGGATGGCAGACACGGGAGTACCTAGTAGAGTGGCCGAGGAGGAGCCTAGAGATATACACGTAGTATACGAGGTACCTTTAGAGGCTGTGCCAGTGCAGGCTGTTGCACCATCCGAGTCAGACGACGAGGATGAGATCGAGGTGGAGTTGGATCCAGAGGAGGACGATCCTGTTGAGGACAAGCCTATAGAGGAGGAACCCATGGAGGACTCTTACGAGCCTAACCTGGAGGAGCATATGCTGGGAGAGTACGAGGAGCGTATTCTAGAGTTAGACTGCCGAGTTCAGGAGCTGGAGATCGAGGCCCAGGAGAGAGAGTCTGAGTTCCAGAAACTGAGGGACGAAGACCATCAGAGGAAACTGGCCATGCAGGAGCTAGAGGTAGAGATTGCATACCGTAGGGAGGCAGGGATCCAAATGGGGACCTTATTTCATAGGTCGGTGGCAAGGAACGTGGATCTGGCAGGAAAGCTGGAAGAGGTAGAACATAGGGAACTGAGTGAGAAGACAGAGAAGAAAGCACTCCGTACTCAGCTAGAGTTGGAGGTTATGGATAGGATCCACTTCGAGGAGAAGTGGGAAGCGGCTAACGAGAGAGCTGGCGACCTAGAGGATGAGGTAAAATACAAGAAAAGGAAGATGAACAAGATGGGGTATGTGTTCGGTTCGGCTTTCGAGAGGGTGATCGATGGTGTATACCACTACCCAGCAGAGCAGGGACAGACCTTACATACCTTGAGCCGAGAGTTAGTGGCGTGTAAGCACAGATCGAGTACAAGAGCGCTGTGGAGCGTGGGATGATGGGATGAGACCCTTAGCTAGATTAGTAGTGGTGTAGTAGTATTTACCTTATGTGATGTATATACTATGTTGTAATCCCAACTTTTGTGTAAAGTGTGGGATAGTTATGTAAACCCCGAGTAAGCCTTTGTAAGAGGGATAGTATGGTAGTATGTTAGTGTTCCCCGTCTTTTGTGATATTAGGGGATATGTGATAACATTTATAGAAATATGCTAGGGATGATCATATAATGAAAACGATTTGGCATATGAATATAAATAAAGCTTATTTCAGAAACGTGTTATAATTTTATTCTTTTTAGTATTAAAAGAGATACTTAAGTGATATAATTGAGTAATAATAAAATGAAAATTTGTGATGCAAAAAATGCCGCCCAGACATAAATTGACTGCACCTGAGGAATCAGTTAATAATGAGAGGGAACAAGTAGACCCGATCCAGAAGTTAGTAGATTTGCTAAGAGAATCTTTTAGGGGAAGGAACAACAAACCCGCTTGCCCCAACCCTCAAGCAATGCCAGTGACAAACTTTAAAGACTTTAGGAATGTAGGACCCCCAGAGTTCGAAGGTACTACCGACCCGATCATTGCGCAGACTTGGATAAAAGAAATTGAGAAGGCTTTCACCATCGCTTGCGTGGGTGAAGACCAGAAGACGGTATTTGCTACATAAATGATGAGAGGCGAAGCAAACTACTGGTGGGAGGCAAATCAGCAGAGAGCTGGAGAAGGAACAATAACATGGGATAGGTTTAAGACGCTGTTTTTTGAGAACTACTTCCCGAAAAGCATGAAGAATAGAATGGAGGTAAAGTTCTTAGAACTTAAGCAAGGTGATATGACGATGGCGCAGTATGCAGCTAAGTTCAATGAACTAGAGCAATTTACAGAGCACCAAGTGGGAGATGAAGAGAGGAAGGCGAGACACTTCGAGCAAGGGCTAAAGCCATGGCTGTATAATATGGTATCAGTTCTTCAAATTGATTCCTTTGCGACATTCCTGGAGAAGGCAATCATTGCGGAAGGCGGCAGCGAGGCCTTAAGTTTGTACCATAAGGAGAAGAAAAATAAGAACACTGGTAGTGAGTATCGTGGAGGAAGCAGTAGCGGAGGGAGTAATTTCGAAAAGAGAAAATGGGAAAACAACAACAACAACAATAACAGAAACAACAATCAAGGTGTGAGTCACCATGGGAGCTTTAAGAAAAAGAGTGAAGCTTGTAATAAGTGTGGGAGAAGTCATCAGGGGGAGTGCTGGAAAGGAAAGAGCACGTGTTATAACTGCGGCCAGGAGGGGCACATATCGCCGAATTGCCCAAAACCGAAAAAGATCAGGGGATGTTTTGCTTGCGGATCAATGAAGCACCAAATTAAGTATTGCCCAAAGAAAGGAAGTGGTGGGACTAGCGGAGGTCAAGGAGGAGGTAGCAAGTTAATGATTGGTGGACCCGCGCAGCTCAACCGATCGACCGCCCGAACCTTTAACATGACCGTCCAGGACACAGTGGCTGCGAAGGACGTGGTGTCAGGTATAATCCCAATCAATGATATAAATGCTTATGTATTATTTGATTCGGGTGCCACCTGTTCTTTTGTATCTGAAGAATTTGCTAGTAGACTTAGTACACTCCGAGAACGATTAGAAGATCCCTTGAACATAGAAGTTGCAAATAAGGAAGTAATCTCTGTAGAATACGTTTATCGAAATTGTCATGCAAATATTAGAGAACATGAACTGAGCGTAGACTTGATTCCAATTAGATTAGGAGAATTTGACGTAATACTGGGAGTGGATTAGTTGTACAACCATGTTGCGATAATTGACTGTCAGAACAAATGTGTGAACCTTCAGACTCCAAGTAAGTCTAAGGTAGTGTTTTATGGTAGCTCATCGCTTAAGCAATTGTGTTGTCTTACGATAATGCAGGCCAAGAAATTGTTAAGCAAAGGATGTGTAGGTTATTTAGCTTACATTGTAGATACTCGAAAAAAGGGAGTAGAAATTAAGAATATATCCGTAGTGAACGAATTTCAAGATGTATTTTTGGATGATCTGCCTGGTCTTCCGCCAGACAGAGAAATTAAATTCGTAATAGACTTAGCACCGGGAATTGCACCGATTTTGAAAGCCCCGTACCGTATGGCGCCAGTAGAAATGAAAGAACTGATGATACAACTGCAAAAGTTATTGGATAAGGGTTACGTACTACCAAGTGTGTCTCCTTGGGGAGCACCAGTTCTATTCATTAAGAAAAAAGACGGATCGATGAGGCTCTGTATCGATTATAAAGAATTTAACAGAGTAACGATCAAGAACAGATATCCGTTACCAAGGATAGATGACCTTTTTGAACAACTGAAGGGAGCGAAGTGTTTTTCAAAGATAGACCTACAGACAGGTTATCACCAACTGAAGGTACGGGATGAGGACATACCAAAGACTGCGTTTCAAACCCGTTATGGACATTACGAGTTTTTGGTAATGTCATTCGGATTGACTAATGCTCCGGCAGCATTCATGGACTTGATGAATCGAGTCTTCAAGCCATACTTAGATAAGTTCGTAGTAGTTTTCATCGACGACATATTGATCTACTCAAAGACTAAGAAAGAGCACGCCGAACATCTGAAGATAGTTGTGGAAGCACTAAGAAAGGAGAGGATGTATGCAAAATTTTCTAAGTGTGAATTTTGGATGGAGAAGGTTCAATTCTTAGGACACGTGATGGATAAGAATGAAATCTCAGTAGACCGTGCAAAGGTCAAAGCAGTGAGCAATTGGGAGCAACCGAGAACACCAATGGAGGTGAGAAGTTTCTTAGGGTTGGCTGGGTACTATCAAAGATTCATCCAAAAATTTTCTAAGATAGCAACCCCGTTGACCAATCTAACGAGGAAGACGGTAAAATTTGTATGGACAGACAAATGCGAAGAGAGTTTTCAGGAGTTGAATAAGAGATTAAGCGAAGCGCCTGTGTTGTCACTACCAGAAGATGTGAGAAATTTTATGGTGTATAGTGACGCATCGCACAAGGGACTTGGCTGTGTGCTTATACAGCATGGCAAGGTCATTGCGTATGCATCATGACAATTAAAGGACTACGAAAAATGATACCCTACTCACGACTTAGAGTTAGCGGCAGTAGTTTTTGCATTGAAGATTTGGAGGCACTATTTATACGGGGAGAAATGAGAGATATACACGGACCACAAAAGTCTGAAATATATTTTCACACAGAAGGAGTTGAATATGCGTCAGAGAAGGTGGTTAGAATTAATCAAGGATTATGACTGCGATATTCTTTATCACCCGGGTAAGGCAAACGTAGTTGTCGACGCTCTAAGCAGAAAAGGAAGGGAGAAACTGTTTCATTTGACGACTCAGGAAGAGTTGATAAGAGAGATGGAGAAATTGGAAATAGAGGTAAAGGGACCAGAGAAGTCTGAAGAAGAGTTATTTGTAATGGAAGCTCGTCCAACTTTGTTGGATAGAGTGAAAGAAGCACAAGAGAAAGATGAAGAGTGCAAAAAAATCAGAAAGAAGGCCGCAGAAAATAGAGAAGAAAGATTTCGAATGGATAAAGACGGTATTTTGAGATTCGAAGAAAGAGTGTGGGTACCAGCGGTAACCAAGTTAAAGGAAGAAATCTTGCACGAGGCACACAACACGACGTATTTCGTTCATCCGAGAGGCACTAAGATGTACCGAGATTTGAGGCAACATTTTTGGTGGCCCAATCTAAAATGAAAAGTCACAGATTGCGTTAGTAGATGTCTGACTTGCCAACACGTCAAAGCAGAGCACCAGCGGCCGAGTGGGTTAGTACAACCGTTGGAAATACTAGAGTGGAAATGGGAGCACATTACGATGGACTTCGTGGTGGGACTTCCAATCACACAGAAAGGTTATGATGCCATTTGGGTTATCATGGATCGACTAACAAAGACCACACATTTGTTACCGATCAAGATCCGCTATAGTTTGAATCAGTTAGCAAGTCTGTACATAAAGGAGATTGTTTCACGACATGGAGTGCTGGTGTCAATTATTTCTGATCGAGATCCGCGCTTCACGTTAAATTTTTAGAAAAACTTGCAAGAGAGAATGGGAACACAGTTGAGGTTGAGTACCGCTTATCATCCTCAGACAGACGGACAGAGTGAGCGAATAATACAAACATTGGAGGATATGCATAGGACTTGCATGATGGACTTTAAGGGGAAGTGGGACGACCACCTACCCTTAGTAGAATTCGCATATAATAATAGTTACCATGCGAGTATCGGCATGCCACCGTACGAAGCTCTTTATGGGAGAAAATGTAGAACGCCGTTATGTTGGGACAAAGTCGGAGAGCGACGAATACTCGGACCAGAGTTAGTATAACAAATCGCAGATGTGGTGACAATGATAAGAGCCAGACTAGTAGCAGCTCAAGATCACTAAAAAAAGTACGCATACGTGCATCGACAAGATCTGGACTTTAAAGTCTGCAGTTTCGTATTCTTGAAGGTATCTCCTTGGAAGGGAAAAATCCAATTCGGCAAGAAAGGAAAACTGAGTCCAAGATTCATAGGATCGTTCGAGATACTAAAGCGAGTGGGCGAAGTGGCATACAAAGTTGCATTACCACCCGAGTTGGAGTATATTCACAATGTGTTCCACATCTCCGTGTTACGACCATACAAGGCCGACTACAAGTACGTGATTTCTTACGAGCCCATTCAAGTGGAAAAGAATTTAGCATACGAAGAAATTCCTGTCCAAATATTAGATAGGAAAGAGCAAACCTTAAGAAATAAAGTTATTTCATCTGTAAAGGTACTTTGGCATAACCATGATGTCGAGGAGGCTACGTGGAAATTAGAAGATAGAATGATGAGGGATTATCCCCGTCTATTTGTGTAACCTTATAGCAATTCAAAGGACGAAATTTTATAAGGGGGGAGGATGTAATACCCGAGAATTTTTGAATATTATTAAATGAATATTTATTCAAATATAAATGGTTATGTGTTGTGAGATGAGATCATTCAAATAAATTTAAATTGAAATTTTAATAGTTAAGAAGAATGTAGAATCTATGATAAGCTCTTTGAATGCCTTGTGCGGCATGGGAATAGAAACATTGATGAGTTAATTAATGAAGGAATTATTATGAGAATAATTAATCTATATTAATTGTTATTATGAGAAATAGAATATTAGTTGTGATTAAATAATAATATGTTGATTATTATTATTGCGAGTAATAGAATAATAATAAGTAACTTGTTTATAAATATAATAAGATTTTTATTTAATGTGATAATTAATCATATAAAGCATAGTGGTTACAACTATAGAGTGCAATGTGACGCATCAATATGACTATGTTATAGATACAAACTATATAGTAAGATTTATTAAGTTGTGAAAGCTACATGATTAATGCCTATGTAACAATGTGTGTGTGACTGAACATTAAATTAGTACCTCATGATTATGCTGTAAAATAATAGTTGATTAAATGAATAGTTTAATATTTAATATAATTGAATAATAGAATCGGAATGATATAATTACAGTTGGTGTTGACAAAATATACATGGAGTATATATGTGCAAATTTAATTTACTACATGAAAGTATTATTTAATTATTGGGATTACATTGTAACTCTAATTGTAATCTACAAATATAGTAGGTGTGTATATATGATAGTCGAAGTATATAATATGTATGTGTATAAATTAAGTACTGACATTAGTTTGTTGGCAATGTTGAGTTGTATGGTTTGTCCCATAATGAAAGACCCATTTCCTCTTCACGTGTGCACTCATTAAGCCTAAGCCTACTGCCTCTTCTCTCAAAATCAGCATTCTAGCCATTATGATCATAAGGAGAGTGGGCAGAATAGTGGAGATCACCAACTAATTACCAACCCTCCATTATCCTTTGTACAATCCTTGATACCCATTAGTTTAATTTGGAGTGCAAAAGCTTTGTCTGTATAATAATTCTTCTATAAATATAGTCCCTCCTCTTCACAAATCAAATGCTGAGAATTTTCCTAAGTATAGAAGTGAGAGCAAATTATATATCAGTAATAGCATTCTAAGAATTAGAGAGAGTTCAGCTTAGCAAGCTCAAATCGTATAACAGAGGTATAATTTCCTTTCCATGTTCTTCATTCTTGTTTTCTGTTAAATTCCAATTCTTGATTATGGTTGTAATTCATGCTAAATTGGATTAGAACACGTTTCTTAGTTGCTATACAAACTTACAAGTATGTTTAAACTATAATTTGGCTGATTAGAACCGAGATTGTTGAGGAATTTAAAATTTGGCCTAGCTTCTGCCGAAGTAGAGGCATTTCAGTTCGGACCAGGTAACGGCGCAGCTGCGCCCTGTTTATAATGGGGTGCAGCGCAGCTGCACCATACCCTGCCTTTGAAATTACTGGCCGAGACCCAGCGCAGCTGCGCCAGTCCCTGGCTTCAGTTTTATGTTTTTGTTAGTTTCTGCTTCATACTAACATGTTGAGATCACTTATGCAAGCGTGGGGTCATGACTAACGTGTATACATATGGGTACCTTGATATAGCATGAACATGATTTACTATATTTGTATGCATGACTGTCGAAGAGAACTTAGGCTCTGCCGAAGAGAACTTAGGCTCTGCCTCGGGGACCTATTATAATGTTCCTTCGGTCCTGGCCTCTTAGTTAGCAAACCAATCTCGATAAATCTCGTGAACTTTGATTAATTAAATATTGTATGTCTCTAGAAGTGACCAACTTGTGCACACGTCTAGTAGACATGTAGTACAGATAGCTATGGAGTTTGAGGAGAAGTTAGATGGGAGTCGGGACAGAGGAAGCGGTCTTAATCCCCAAGAACTGAAGCTGTTCCGAAATGTCGACTTTGGACGATGTCTTCGACTTCGAAGTTGGAATTTTTGACTTCAGATGATGTCTTCAGATTCGAAGATAGCATCATGACCTTGGAAAAAGCTGGATTAACGTGATAAATATTATTATTTAGTTATAAACTACTCACGCATGAAAAAAATAAAAAAAAATTGAGTTTCTAAGGAAAGAGTTTTATTAGCTACATGCAAATAAATCTAATTATTGCAGTATGCGTAGGAGAGGTTATAACGTTGTTGTGTGGTTTAAAGAATGTTTTGGTTAAACCTTTGACTTAATGAACTTTCTTAAATTATAAAATGGAAATGTTATGAGTAAAACTAACAGTTGGTGAAAGTAAATAAAAAGGGACAGAACCTAGTTTAAAAGTTCCTTAATATGTAGGTATGAAACAACTTGAAACAGAGTACGTGGTATAAGCAATATTTCACGTATACAAATAAGAAATGAGCTTATGAGACTAAAATTTCTTGAATATTCTAAAGTAAGAACAATGTGGATTATACATCTATGAGTTTTAATGTGTATAACATATATGAATAGAAATGTGTGTAATAAATACCTGTTAATATATATGAGTGTGTGACTAATGGATACCTATATGTATATAAATAGGATAATATAGTTCATTGAGGTGGTTGTGCTATAAGCGGTAATCAACGCAAAAGGCAAGTTTCCATAACTCAACTCGAGTTATTATTTTTTTGTATGCTAGTGGATAATTATTTTTGATTAGTCCACCTTCACTAATTATTAGCAAATTTCACATTTATTGCAAGTTCTCTAACTTACACTCTTTCATTGTGCATGTATTCTATCCTTATATTTACTTTATTCAAGGAATATTGAAAGCAAGTTTTCTTACTTGCTCGTTTAAATTGAGTTAGTATGCTTATTGAATAAACACTTGTTTCATTTGAGCTATTGTTCATGTTGAACTTAGTATTATTCTTAAATATTGTGAAAGTGTCTATGCCATTTGATTCGGCTAGACTATGTGCGTATTTAGAAAACTATCCAAACCAATTGATTGGTGCAGAATATTTGAAAACTGAGTTGAACAACCCTTATGGTAAGGGGAGTGTATATATTATTGGAAGCTCCAACACATGCGTGAAAATTTTTGTGGTGTTATGCATAACATAAAGTATTGTAGACCAATTATCTATCGTACTTATTTCTTTTGGGTTATCAGTTTAATATTGATAATTCTAGTAGATGTTCAATAGTCCTTAATGACAGCTCAGTACAAATTATTTTATCCAGTTGGATACATTGATAGCCTTGGAATTCATATATATATATATATATATATATATGTTGGTTTATAATGAATTATCATTTCATATTCCAAGGATTTTGATTTGAGAATTGCTGATATTCGTTATTCATGATGTTATCCTTGAAATTATGAATTATCATCGAGATTATACCTTGATATTTCAAACTCGTGTTATAAAACTCTTCACCCTTATCGTATATTACTTGCTAGGCAATTTGTGCTCATTATTTCTTATTTAAACTTTTCAGTTAAGGCTGAACAGGGAAGTGTCTCCGGGAAGGATAAGGGCAAGGGCAACGCTACCGACTAGCTTGTCCCTTCTATGTTTAAAATTTCTAGTGTTGTATTAAGACTATTTCAGAACTATGTTTAAGCTTAAGTTAGATTATCTAATAGGTTGTTATTTGATATTATTATGTAATCTAATAAGTACTGCAGGCTGAGAGACTTGGGAGAATAAATATAATAAATCATTGTATATTATTCTAGATTAGATCTTCCGCTGTGAATGTATGTTTTAGATATTATTATTATTGTGAGTGTGACAACCCGAAAATTTACAAAATCTTAAATGATTAAATAAAGGTTAAAGGATAAAACCTAAATGAGAATTTGAGGAATAATTTGAAAATTTTAAAGAAAAACCTAAATGGTTTATTATTTGATTGAGAATAGAGAATATATAGGTTACAAAATTTTTAAACCCTAGAGATGAATCTATATGTGTTTGATGGAATATTAAGAATAAGGTACTACAATACCTATAAAGTTCGATGACCTAATATAGAAATTAGGTATGTGAATTATGTGTATGATTATGTGAGTGTGAGTGTTTATAACTCATTAAGCCAAGTATGGCTAATTAGTTAATAAACTAATAGAATGTGTGAGGACTTATGTGAATTGGGTGTACGATTAAATAAATATATATTATATATTGTGTATACATTTATTTTGTATATAAAGATAATTAAGAATATGTAAATATCAAAAATATTGAGCATTATTTCTAGTGAGAATAGATTTAATGGACTAAGATGATTTTGTGGCCCAAGGAATTAAATAAATTGCCCAATTGTTTAATTAAGCATTGGACTTGTAGCTAATTTGATTTAATAGCAATTAAGTTATTAATCTAGCTCAATATAACATGTATGTGACAAATATTATAATGGCCCAATTCAATTTATAGTGGAGGCCCAAGTTTATTTTAGTGGGTAAGTAAATTAAGGAAAAGGAGCAAGCCCAAATAATTAAATGAAAGCCCAAGACTTGAGCCCAATTGTGGAGGGGTAATATAGTCATTAGATAAGCTTTAATAGAAAACAAATTGGATGGATAAGGAGGCCTTGTATGGCCGGTTAAGAGAGGAGGAAAATGAGGGGAGATGTATGTAATAATTGGTTACTTTAGTTGTTCACCAACTCTCACCAACTCCTCCTTATGTTTCATCATTTTATTCACCCAACACTTTTGTTTAAGTGTGCAAGCAACCACCTAATTGATTAGAGAGAGAAGAAGGAGCAAGGATGTGGGAGATTAGTGTAGATACACCAAATATATCTACACAAATATTACATACACCAAAATTCATTTCTCTCTCATCTTTTAATTCATTTCATCTTCCACTTCCAAGCTATCAAAACAAAAGCTAGAGAGAGGCAAAAGAGAGAGAGAATTCGGTTGGGAAGAAAATTAGAAAGAGGAGATTTTGATCTTCCTTCTACCTAAGATCAACATCTACCTTGATAGATCAAGGAAGAATATCCACCAAGCAAAGGTATAAACACTTTTTATTTAAATTATTTTTAGTTATTTGAATCAAAACATGGATCTATGGTTCAAAACTCCAAAACCTTAGATCTATATGTATATAAGTGTTTTATGTGTAGATTTATTACTTTTGATGGTCAAAAATTGGATCAAAAGCAAGAAGAATGAAACTATGTTTCAAAAAGTTAGAAAACCTTGATTTTCTTAACATAAATTATATTTTATTTTGATTTGATGAAGGTTTGATGAAATAGATCATGGATCATGGTAGATCCATGAGTATTAGAGGTATTATTTTGTATTATGATGGTTTATAATGTTTAATGTTTAGTTAATCAAGAGATCTAGGAAGATTTCGTAGAAAACACAAAGATTAGAAAATTTGTTTTTTGGGGAAAACGTAACATGAAATTAAAATGACCATATCTCTCATTGTGTTTCAAATTTTTGAGTGTGGTCAATTTTTGGAGTTAGATCTATAAGTCTTCTAACGGATTCAAGTGGAATCACTGAAAAATTTCTTGTAGATTTCCGTCTGGACAGTTTTTAGCAAAGGACACGAAAACTGAAAAGTAGAAAAAGTAATCTGTCCTGAAAGTTCAAGGACAGTTTCGGCCACTTAATTAATGTAATAAATTCCAATATTTTGGGACATTAAAATATATGGGATAAAGTAGCTTGTGTCCAAAAATTAGCTCATTCCGACTTAAATTGAGCAAGTTATGACTATTTCAATATTTGTATTTTTCGGACTAAAATCGCTATAACCGGAGTTGTATAACTCCGATGGCCACGAAATTTAAACTGGAGGCTCACGATAACATGTGTAAGATCTCGCCAAGAGTTGGGAATTTCTGGAGTTAAGCGTGATGTAGCAAATTTCTTAAGGAATTAACTAAAAATGAATTTTTGAAAAATACTAAAGGAAATTGAAAAATTCCTAAAAAATTATTTTTGTGTATGAAATATATGTATATATGTGTGGCCAAAAGATAAAAAAATAATAAGATGATTAGGTTAAAAAAGGGGAATCTAGCCTGCTGGATTGGCCATCAGGTTGCTGGATTGCAATCTGGTTTGCTGGATTGGCCATCAAGTTGCTAGAATTATCTGTTTGGATAATCCAGGTTACTGGATTTGGATGTCATTTGAATTCAGGCTTGCTGGATTGGATGTTAGTTTAAATCCAGGTTGCTGGATTGTGGGATTGTGTGAATCCAGTTTACTAAATTGAAATTCAGTTTGAATTTAGGTTGCTGGATTAGGAATTCGGCTTACTAAATTATAAAGGACTTATAAAATGAAAGACTAAGTATTAATTCACAAATTATATGATACAGTAGTGTTAAGTCTAAGGTAGTACAGTCATGCCCTTTAATGGGTAATGTATAGTAGCTGGGCTAAACGACTCCTTCATATGGGGAAGGGATTTACGAATTAGTAACCGATCTAACTCACTGTCAAAATAGTGTAGACTAGACGAAAACTAATTTGTTAGTTGTTTGTGGGAATCCACTATGTATACTATATTGAATATTATTAAAGACTCGATGTGTGCTAGGTTTAGACTTGTGTATGTGTATGGTATTGAGAATATCTAATATTTAACTATGTGTTTAAATGTTAGATATTATAGTAATAAAATTATGGAATAAGATATGTTATGCTAATTGAAAGATATATCTTATAACTGATAGGTCTTTTCAATAAAGCAATTAAATTAGATTGCGTAGCAGTAATCGACGGTTCAGGCAAGTTTCTTAACTCGAATTCGAGTGTTATTGTTAAATATATTCGTGGTTAATCATTGTTGATTATATCACATCTATGATTTATTGATTCGCACGTTGTGCATATTGTATATGTTCATCAGGTATGAAAGGCTGATCACCTTCATTACTATATTGTTCAGTTAAATTATTAATGTTCATTGTTGGCTATTCAGCATTATTGATTCATGTTCTTTCATAATCATTATATTGTTGAAAAGTTGTCAGCTTATTATTATTTTCAATCATGATATATCTTCATTTGAACTTAAACTTGCTGGGTAAACTTGTTGCTCACCCTTGCTATATCATGATAAACATTTCAGATTAAAGACGAAACTTCGGATACAGGCAAAGACAAAGACAAATTCTAGGATTGAGTTATTGTACGGTTAAAATGGTAATTGTATTAGAGGAATATGTATATGTGTATTAAGTTAAGGTTTCAGACCTTGGGAATTATGTGTAAAGGTTATTGTATAAACAATTTATGTTTATATCTTCCACAATAGTTATAGAAATGATGTATCGTAACGTACCAGGTCTAAGGTTCTGGGGACCCGGATTTGGGGGAGCTACAATGAGAACGTGACGAACCGAATTCGAGAGGCCAGTGGGGGTCCGAATTTGGGGGCGTCACACTTCCAAAGTCAAGGAGGTGAAGTTGAGTATGCTTATGCAAGACTGAGTTATTCAAGTTAGAAAAGGATGAAACAATCAATGAAGCTCAAGCGAGATTCCTTACTCTAATGAACTCTCTCAGCATGCTATGGAGAAAAATTGAACAAAAGGAAATCAATAGAAAGTTGTTGAGAATCATGCCAAAACGGTTCGCTCCAAAAGTTACCACTTTACAAGACTCGTTAACAATAAGCACAATGGAAACGCTCACCCTCTTTGGAGAACTTGAAGAATTTGAAAATCAACTCAGGAGGTATGATGAAGAAGATGAAGCACCAATAAAGAAGACATTGGGACTTCAAGCCGAGAGCAACAATGAAAGTGATCATGAAGATTTTGATAAAGAAATTGAAATGCTCTCAAGAAAACTCGAGAGGCTACTTCAAAGAAAGAAACAAAGGAAGAATCAAAAAGGTAGCGCTCCAATGAGTAAGTCCAAAACAGAACAAGAAGAAGAAATTGGTCAACTTTGTTTAATGGGACTAGAAGACGATGATCAAATTGAGGTAACAAATTTTCATGAAGCTTTTGAAATAGCTACATTTGATTATATTGCTTTACAAAATGAAAATCAACAGCTCAAAAAGAAAATTGCTTATTTTAAGAATTGCATAAATGAGCTAATGAATGAAGTTTAAGTCTCTTATTAAAGAGAGAAAAGAAAGTAAATATCTTAAAAATGAAAATGAAGTTTTAAAAGAAAATTTAAAAATGAGAGATGCATGCATAGATGCTTTTAATGATGGAAAAATGATGAATGTGCAACATGGTGATAATGTAACAAATGCAGAAATAACATCTTTAAAAAATGATCTTGCTAAATTTGTACAAGGAGAAGAGAACCTAAATTTTATGTTAGGGCCACAAAGGTCCAGTCTTGATAAACAACGAATTGGGTATAAACCTATTAAAAATGTGAAAATAGAACTAATTATAATATTAGAATGATTAATAGTAAATCAAGGCATAAACCATTTTATTGTTCACCATTTGTTACTTGTAATAAAATGTGATTTTAAAGGTCATTTTAATTCTAATTGTAATAAAATTAGAATAAAATAAATTTAGGTAAAGAAATGTGGTTTATATGCTACTAACCCAAAAGGACCCCAAGAAGATTTGGGTACCAAAAAGGTAGAGACGATTTGTTTGTTTTATAGATATCTCAAGGTCAAAATGAAGACGCATAGTACTTTACTAAGAGAGACTACACTAAGGAGCTCAACTATCAACCTTTCTACTGGTAAAAATGTTGATATATAGATAACAAAGCACAAAGGTATGATCATTTTGTTTAGTTGCTATATGTGATATTGTTATCAGCTTGCTCCATATTTTTTTTCTTTATTTTTATTCTTGCGCTTATTTTTTTTATGATGCCAAAGGAGGAGATATAACTAAATTCAACTAAATTAATATGATTTTTTTTTGTTGATGACAAAGGGGGAGAGATATATGGGGAATGATTATGTTATAATCCACTTGTGCTTAATGATTAATATGTATGGTTTCATTTATCACTTTGTGATAATGACAAAAGGGGAGAGATATTTGGGTACTGTGATTTTTGTATTATGAATATGATTGCCTGGCTTAATCATACTTGATTGGGTTAATCATACTTGATTTTTGTTGGATATGTTATTGCATATATTGATAGTTTATATGCTCAAATCATTTATTGTTCATTGGTATGCATAAATTAAGGGGGGAGCCATATAAATAGGGGGAGCATGTTAATTACAAATTTTATTATATTGTCATCATCAAAAAGGGGGAGAATGTTGATTTTTATATTTTATAATTTTAATGATGACAATATGCATAAGTATATTCGTTATTAATTGGGTTGAAACTGACTTTGTAATGGTGTGTTGAAAATAATTAATAACCTGTTTAATATATGATGATGGGCTGCATAGTTTATGTTTTGGGTTGAATTGTTATTTTTCAATATAATGGGTTGTTAATTCAGCAGGATGGATTCTATTTCTCGAATATATATTGCCAAGTCATCTTTTCAATTAGAGAATATTAATGAAGTCTTCTTTAAATAGAAGTTTGTTTGGCATCATTTAAGGAATCCAATATTGTTGGGATTTATCTTTTTAAATATATGTGTTATCAGTTGATATATTGGATTATATATCTTTGTTAATCTGTTTTGCTATGAAGACCAATTCAAATATAAATTGAAGCATTTTAAGAAGTTTGGAATTCGGTTTTGAATTCGAAATATAAGGTAACAGGTTATTATAATTGGAGTCTAAACCTTATCTTTAATATTAGTCTGTTATATATATTTTAATTAATATTGTTGGGATTTCTTTCCATATATGTTATCTGTTGATATATTGGTATATATTTATATATATGGTTACCAATTCAAATTTGATTTAGAGATTATTAAGGAGTTGGTATAGTTAAGGAATCTGATATAATTCGAATTTGAGTTATTTTTAAAGCAACAGGTTTCAATTTTTTAAAGGAGAGATTATTTGATTTATTTGACTCCTTTAATTCAGCAAATTTTATATGTTTATCCATATCATGCTAAGGATTTTATATCTGTTAAGTCGGGCTAACAGATACTTGTTACTTAATTAGTGGAACTAGTCGTTGCCCTCCTTTCCTATATATATATATATATATATATGCAGTTTTCACGACTAAAGGTAGTACAAGATTGAAAAAGCTAAAATATATCAGAGCATTCTTCCTGAAATACATATGAGTCGTATTCAAGCTATTATGTCACTCTTTAGGTCTCAGATTAACAGCATAGTTTTTGTAATCCTTCTCATAACATCTATTATAAACAAAGTACAAGTTTAGGTTGTCTTGGGGGATTTGTTATTGTAATATTCAGTCTATTCAACGAAGGTATCAAAGTCTCAGAGGTGAGAGGTGTTGTAGAAGTGCAAAGAGGGGCAGAGGTGTCCAATCGATCGTCGTTGTAACAGGGAGTTTTATTTTCTAAGTAATTGCTGAATATTATTTTAATAAAGTGAGTCTCCAATATCTTTTGGTATTGGATGTGGATGTAGGCCGCTAGACTAGAGGTTTAAAGGCTGAACCACGTATATATACTGGTGTGATTTCCATTCTGCATTAACAGTTTATATGCTTTAGCATTCTGCAGATTCTGGTTAAGCTCGTGCTCTAAATTATACTAAAACAGACAGGTATTTCCTGTCCGTTTATAACAGACGAAGAACATATACTAATACATGCAGGTATTAGTTGTCTGATTATAGCAGACGAAGAACATATATATACTAATACAGACAAGGTTAGCCTGTCCGTTTATAAGCTGCATTAGTAAACTTCAAAAATTGACCATCGTAGATCACTTTGGGTATTTACACATATTCACCCCTCTCTAGGTGTGCTTATTTATAGAATTACACCCTCTATCGGCTGCCATCGCCGCTCCCATCCGGTCACTCATCCACTACCACCTCCTTAGCTTTTACACTTCATTTGTTCCTAGTTTGCAAGGTATGTTCAATTTAATTTGTTAATTTAGCTATGGTTCATATATATATATATATATTCTATTTTTGGGGTTTAGTTTTGATTTGGGTTTGAAATTGGGATTGAAATATGAAATTGAGATTATTGGCCTGAAATTGGGTTTTGATATTTTGCTAGAATTTAAACTTTGATATGTGCAATCTATTTTTAGAATCTAAAATTGAGATTTGCTATCATTATTGGTCTGAAATTGGGTTTATTTTTTATATATTGATGTTGAAATTGAAATGAAATTGTTGTTGAAATTGAGATTTTATGGTGCTGAAATTGGGAAAAATGTGGTTGTTGTAATATATATATATATATATATATATATATATTGATACTTTGCTAAAATATATTAGGAAACAATAGTAGCAGATTATTTGTTTATATTGAGAATTATTTTCGACGGAATTTCCGACGAAAATTTCCGTGGGAATTATAGAAGGTAAAAAATAAATCAATACTTAAATATAAATACATTAAATTAAATTAAATTAGTTCCAATATATTAACATATAAATAAAATAAATTATATAACATAAAATAATTTAATAAAATTTTTAAAAATAAAATAATATAACATAATTTAATTAATTCTAATTAAATTTTATAATATAATATAATATAATACTAAATAAAATACTATGAAAATTAAATAAATTTAATAAATTATCTAATATAATACACTATAAATTAAATTGAATTAAATAATTTCATTTAATTTAATAACAAAAAATAAATTATATAATATAATAAAAAAAGTAAAATAAAAAATAATGAGAAATTAGAATAAAATAAATTTAATTTAATAAAATAAATAAATAAATTTAATTTATAAAATAAATAAATTTAGTAAAATAAAATAAATAAATTTAATTTAATTTAATAAATTTTATAATAAAATATAATACAAAAAAATAAAATAAAATAAAATTTATTAAATTTATTTTAATAATTTAAATTTAATTTAATAAAATAAAATAAATTTTCAAAATTATTTAATATAATATACTACAAAATAAAATAAAATAAAATTTCAAAATTATTTAATATAATATACTACAAAACAAAATAACATAACATAACATATTAAAATAACATAACATAATTGAAATAAATTAACATAAAATAAAATAATAAACTAAGTAGCATTTGTTAAGTTTTCTACTATTAAAAAAAACTGCATAAGTAGTTTCCATATTCAAGGATTTAAAATAAAATACAATAAATTGAGTAGCATTTACTTAGTTTATTATTGAAACAATTAACTAAGTAGCATTTGCTTATTTTTTTCAGAATTACAATAAATTGCATATATACTTGTGCATGTAGTATACATAGGTAGGAGCTTAGAAACCCATTTGACATTCATTCATTAGGAGTGAATGTCGAATAGTCCCCAGTTTGGGACTGTTACTAGATGTTATGTCTATCACTTAGGTCAGTGCCAATTCACAGGGTACGTTTTTATAAATTTTTGAGAATTTTTCAGCTGGTGTCTCTACATATTCTCCGAGTGCATACTTAGACTAAGTTGTCTTGGTCTATTTCGTGTACTTGGATACCATGGGGAGGTGCTGTTGAAATTTTCTTAAAATAGAAGAAATGTGCTCAAGATTGGCACTAGTGAGGAGACGCATCCAGGAACGAGATAGAAGTCTAACCCCTATAGAGTGGAGATATATATACTAGGTAAAATAAATTCATACATGGAACACATTCATGATTATTCTTATTCTAATTGGGTATTTACTTCAATTAAAGATGTCAGCCGACCGGAGTTAGATGTACCGTAGGATACGAATTGATGGGAGGGGATTAGTTGATGCGTACCATGATGGGGTGTCCAATTTTATGAAAAAGCAATAGAACATGCTGATGATCCGAAGGAAAAGATGAGATGCCCGTGTCTCAAGTGTAAAAATATGATATGGAAGAGTGCCGATGAAGTTAAATTTGACTTATATTCAAGTGGGTTTGTGGATGGGTATTCAGTATGGATTCATCATGGGAAATCAGCTAAGTTTAAAGAACTGACAGACAGTACTGTAGACCAACTAGTTCACAGGGATTCACAATCAGATAACTATGATGCTGTGCAGATGTTGGTTGATGCGTATGGCCCTACCAATATTGACTGGGCTGAAAACGAGCATGCATCAAGCAGTGCTCAGCAAAAGCCAAATGATTCAGCAACTACCTTCTACAAGATGCTATCTAAATCAGGGGTCCTATTGTATCTTGGAAATGACAAGGACACCAGGATTTCTGTAGTGACGAAGCTTTTACACTTCAAGAATGAGTTTGACTAAATTAGAATTTTGCTGCCTATTTCCTGGTATTCGTAGAATCAACAGGTTGTAGAAGGTTATCGTTTGGCAATCGTGCGCGGTTCAACAATTGATAACAGTTTTCTGTTTCTTCCGCTACATCAGTTGGTATCAAAGCCTAAATCATATTCACCATGCCACCCCGTAGAGCGCATGTGGATGAGGTTTATAGGCGTGAGGATCTGCAGCGACTTGAGCAGCGGTTCGAGCAGCGAATCAAACAAGTAATGGAGCAAGGGATGAACACTATGATGGATCGATTGACACTAAGGATGGGTGAGTTGTTGGCGAACCAAGATAGGGAAATTCCTCATCCTGGGAGGAACCCTAATTATGATGATCGGAGAAACCCTTTCGCAGGAGAGAATGATGAAGGAGATGACTTTGATGATGACTAGGAGGAGGCACCTCGTAGGCGTCGTCGACCATATGCAATGGAGGACGATAGGAGGCGTTGGGAGACTGGTATGAGGACTGAAATTCCTGAATTTTGTTGTACCCTCCAACCAAAGGAATTCATTGACTGGCTGGCCACGGTAGAAGAGATCCTGGAATTTAAGGGTGTCCCTGATGATAAACGAGTACCCTTGGTTGCTACCAGACTCAGAGATAGGGCAATGGCTTGGTGGCAGCAACTCAGGCAAACGAGGGTTAGATTGGGGAAGTCAAAAATTACGAACTGGGAGAAGATGAAGAAACAGTTGCGGGCGACATTCCTACCTTATAATTATCAGCGATTAATGTACCAGCGGTTACAGAATTTAAGGCAAGGAGGTCGTACAGTTGATGAATACACAACTGAATTCTATCAGCTGATTGCACGGAACGAGGTGCATGAGACAGAAGATCAGTTAGTAGCCCGATATATTGGGGGTTTACGAGAACAAATTAAAGAGACAGTCAAAATGTTTGATCCAATGTCTATTTCTGCAGCGCATCAGAGGGCTGTACAGATTGAGAAGAGGCATCCTGGTGGTTTTGGGTAACCTGCTAGGTTTGGGTATTCAGGAGGAGGTGTCAATACCGACCGTTCAGACGAAGTTGCAGCGGCAGGGGTAATAGCCAAAACAGGAGCAGTAACAAATAATAATAGGAGGATTGGTCCAGTAAGTGGTATCAAGTGTTTTGCATGTGGTGAAGTGGGACACAGGCAGGCTGAGTGCAAGAAAGCTGGAAAAAGGGTGATGTTTGCTGAAATAGATGAGGGTGACGATATCGAAGATGAAACCTTGCTAACTAGTGAACCAATCTTTGATTCAGAAGGCGTGGATGAGGAGGTGGTGACTGGTGATGTTGGGACTGCATTGGTAGTGAGGAGGTCCTGCATTACACCTAGGGCTGTTGATGATGATTGGATGAAAAACAACATTTTCCAGTCAACCTTTACTGTTAAGGGGAAGGTGTGTAGGTTTGTGATTGATGCAGGCAGTTGTGAGAATATAATTTCAGCAGAGGCAGTCCGAAAGCTGGAACTAACAACGAAAAAACATCCAAAGCCGTACAAGTTAGCCTGGTTGAAACAAGGGGGCGAGGTGACTGTCTCAAGACGTGTACTGGTATCTTTTTCTGTGGGGACAAAATACAAGGACGAGGTTTGGTGTGATGTAGTAGCTATGGATGCATGCCATCTGCTATTGGGACGACCTTGGCAATTTGATAGAGAGGTGGTTCATAACAGTACGACGAATACTTACAGCTTTGTGTTTGAGGGGGTAAAGATTATGTTAATGCCCAAGCGGGAAGAAAACAAAGGCAGTGCTAGTTTATTGACTTTAGCACAGTTTGAGGAGGTGGTGCAGGAGACGAAAATAGTATATGCCTTAATCGGGAGGGTGGTAGACAAGGAGGTCGAGGTTCCTGATGTAGTCAAACCACTTCTGGAAGAGTTCAGTGATTTATTTCCAGAAGAACTACCTGAAGGATTACACCCAATGTGTGATATCCAACATCAGATTGATCTGGAGCCCGGGGCAGCCTTACCCAATCGACCTCAATACAGGATGAGTCCCGGACAGCATGAAGAATTAAGGAGACAGGTGGAAGCGTTACTAGCCAAGGGGTACATTCGAGAGAGTTTGAGTCCTTGTGCGGTACCAGCCCTTCTGGTATCAAAGAAAGATGGTACTTGGCGGATGTGTATCGACAGTAGAGTCATCAATAAAATAACGGTCAGGTACCGTTTTCCTATTCCTAGATTGGATGACCTACTGGATCAGCTTAGTGGGACTACTATGTTTACTAAATTGGATTTGAAGAGTGGATACCATCAACTCCGTATTCGGGCTGGCGATGAATGGAAGACAGCTTTTAAGACGAGGGAGGGATTGTATGAGTGGATGGTCATGTCGTTTGGGTTGTCTAATGCACCTAGCACCTTTATGCGTGTTATGAATCAAGTTTTGAGGCCTTTTATTGGGAAGTGTGTTGTTGTGTATTTTGATGACATTCTAATCTACAGTACTAACCCGAGCGAGCATCTTAGTCAGCTGCGAGAAGTTCTTCATGTGCTGCGTAGGGAGAAATTTTATGCTGCAGTTAAGAAGTGTGTGTTTCTAACACCTAGGGTTGTCTAATGCACGTTTGGGTTGTATGAGTGGATGGTCATGCCATTTGGGCTTTCTAATGCACCTAGCACCTTTATGCGTGTTATGAATCATGTTTTGAGGCCTTTCATTGGGAAGTGTGTTGTTATGTATTTTGATGACATTCTAATCTACAGTGCTAACCCGAGCGAGCATCTTAGTCAGCTGTGAGAAGTTCTTCATGTGCTGCGTAGGGAGAAATTTTATGCTGCAGTTAAGAAGTGTGTGTTTCTAACACCTACGGTGCTGTTTCTTGGTTACATTGTGTCTGATGTGGGGCTACAGGTAGATGAGTCCAAAGTAGAGGAAGTGAAGCATTGGCCAAGGCCTAGTACCATTACTGAAGTTCAGAGCTTTCATGGGTTGGCTTCCTTTTATTGGCGCTTTATCCCTCATTTTAGTAGCATTATGGCTCCTATTACTGAGTACATGAAGCATGATGGGAAGTTTGCTTGGACAGATGAAGCAGAAAAGGCGTTTGAGCTGATTAAATTCCGCCTTACCATAGCTCCTATTCTAGTATTACCAGATTTCCATCAACCTTTTGTGTTGCATTCTGATACTTCCAAAGTGGGAATTGGGGCTGTTTTGAGTCAAAACAGCAGGCCAGTGGCGTATTTTAGTGAGAAACTTTCAGGTGCCAAGCTGCGTTATAGCACTTATGATGTTGAGTTTTATACTGTGGTTCAGGCTATTAAACATTGGCGCCATTATTTGTTTCAGCGGGAGTTTATCTTGTATACGGATCATGAGGCTTTAAAACATTTGCATAGTCAAGATAAAGTTTCTGCTAGACATGCGCTGGGTTGCTTGCTTACAAAGGTTCACTTTCGTGGTGAAACACAAGTCGGGAGTTACCAATCGAGTGGCTGATGCTTTGAGTAGGCGAAAGGAACTACTAACTCGACTTTCTGTGGAGGTACCTGGTTTTGATTCATTTGCTGAAATACTTGAAACTGATCTATATTTTTCTGGTATTTTGGCAAAGGTTCGGGCAGGGGAGAGGACAGATTTCCAGTTGCAGGATGGATTTTTGTTTAAGGACAACCAACTATGTGTTCCAGATTATAGTTTGCGGTTGAAGATCCTTCAAGAGCTGCATGGCGAGGGGCATGTAGGAAGATACAGGACCTTGCAGTTGGTGCAGTCTACTTACTTCTGGCCTACTATTCGAAAGGAGGTTGAAAAACTGCTGCAACGATGTCGGGTTTGTCAAGTATCTAAGGGAACAGCAACCAATGCAGGCTTGTATATGCCTCTACCAGTTCCATCACAGCCATGGGTGGACATCAGTATGGATTTTGTGCTGGGATTACCGCGTACACGGCGAGGTAATGATTCTATTTATGTGGTAGTTGATCATTTTTCCAAGATGGTGCACTTCATTCCGTGTAAGAAGACCACAGATGCTGTTCGTGTTGCTCAATTGTACTTTAGAGAGATTTATAGGTTGCATGGTTTGCCAGTGTCTATTGTGTCTGACCATGATACCAGGTTTCTTAGCCATTATTGGCGTAGCTTGTGGAAGATGGTGAACACACAGTTGAATTTTAGTAGTGCCTACCATCCATAGACAGATGGGTAGACGGAAGTGGTGAATCGGTCGCTAGGCAATTTGTTGCGGTGTTTGGTTGGAGAACATGTGAAGAGTTGGGATCTGAAGTTATGTCAGGCAGAGTTTGCTCATAATCATGCAGTTAACAGGAGTACTGGATTTAGCCCTTTTGCAGTAGTGTATTATGTTACTTCTAGAGGACCACTTGATTTGCTACCTTTACCAGCAAAGACATGAGTTCATGGGACGGCAGAAACCTTTGTGACAGGATTGCAGGAGGTTCATAGGGCTGTCCGTGACAATCTGCTACAGGCTGCATGCAAGTATAAACAAGCTGCTGATAAGAAACGGTGTCATGTTGAGTTCGAAGTGGGGGATTATGTGCGGGCTGTTCTTACTAAGGATAGATTTTATGTAGGTGACTATAATAAGTTGTCTGCCAAGAAGATTGGGCCAGTGGAAATCATTGAGAAGATCAATCCTAATGCATACCGCTTAAAACTGTCGAGTCATATTCGTACAACGAATGTTTTTAATGTCAAGCATTTGATTCCTTACACAGGCGATTCCTCCGATGATGACAATTCGAGGGAGAATTCTGTCAACCCTGGGGAGAATGATGCGGTTGAAGAGCAAGCGTGCCAATTTATGGAAAGATTTGATTTAATGGCAAAGATCTGATTCAATGGCAATTCGGTAATTTCGGCCAAGTTTGGAGTGTCGGATTTGGGTGTTTTTGGAGCCTAATTTCATTGGAAACGGGTCAACAGTCAAAACTCACAAGCAACCTGCTTGTGATGTGCAGGGTTTTTTGGTTAAATTCCATCGTTTAGGTCTCCAAAAAGACATTTTTCTGTTTTAGGGTTATTTTCATAATTGTCTTTATTAGTTTTTCTTTTTCGTTTTGGATTCTGCTTTTAAGGTTTTGCCATTTAAACACCTTTTTATGATGGGGAGCCGCAATTTTTGATGAATAATAAAATTTATGTATTTTTCAAAATTCTCTGAATTAGAATTTTGCTGCCTATTTTCTGGTATTCGTAAAATCAACAGGTTGTAGAAGGTTATCATTTGGCAATCGTGCGTGGTTCAACAATTGATAATAGTTTTCGGTTTCTTCCGCTACGTCAGATACGATTATATCTCATACTCCTTGAGATATAATGGAAAAGCTCACCTATCCCCAAAACAAAACCAAATAAAAAAGGAATTTCATTTCGAAATGGGCAGTCTATAGAAACAAATTGCATCTTATATAACAGGGTTGCATTTCAGATGATTATACAAGTATTATAAAATTGCAACTCTTTATTATATAAATTGCAACTTATTTTTTGAAAACTGCACAAGTGGACTGTTCATTTTAAATTGGTTGGAATCAAGATCCCATACAAAATATGTCATGTAAAAGACTTAAATTAATTACTTAAATAATTGCAGGCTATAATGGAGGTTGGGGAGGTTATCCAATTCTATGATTCGGATATGCGCTTTCCTTCTTGGGGCTTTGGTAGAAGGACATGATAGTTTAATCTCTCATTGTTTCAACTTGAATGGGAGTCCCAGTGGCTTGGAGGTAATACTTTCTTTAATTCACAAGTGAAGAGATGCATGTTTACATTCTTATGACGTTATTTAGTAGTTATTGCTTGATAACTCTGTTTGACTAATTTGCGAATATTATAGAGTAGTAAAGGAATTGGGTTGTCTACGAGAGCTCAGTCTGACTCGACTAAGCCCGATTTGAGCTCGTTAAGCAAGTAGAACTTGAACAAACTTCTTTACCCGTTTAGTTAAACTAACCAAACTCGAACAATATGGTGTAGGACTAGAGTAAGCCCGCCTCGTTTAACATTTAAATAATTTTTTTTTTATTTTTATAATAAAAAAGGTAAACAAGCCGAACTTAAACTCGAGTAGCATCGGCATAAGCCTAACCCGAGATAGAACTCCACTCGTTACTAAACGGATCATCGAGTTCATATACCAAATCTCATACTCGTTTAGAGCTTGACTCAACTCGGCTTGTTTAACTTTTCAACAAGTTCAAACTTGGTAAGGCAGAACCCGAGTTGGTTTGTTTACAGCTCTGGCTAATGAAAATAATAGTATAGGTTAGTGTAAGGTTAAAAAAATGTCTTCCTAATGTAAAAAACTATGTTTATCGGTTTGTTGAAGTAATTAAGTTGTTCCGAAAAACAATGTTGCAGAGGGTCTTATTTTACTTTTTTAAATCATGTCAGTCTAGTCTTGCGATGGACAGTGGAAGATCCGGTGGCCAATTAAGGCTCTATATATACCCACCATTGCTATGAATAGTTTCCTTTCATTATGTATAATTCTTTACTTTTCTCTCATTTCAATAATAAGATCTTGACCATATTTTTAGGATAGAGTCCTTACTGATCTTCAAGAAACTAAAAATGCTATGGTTAGAGCATCTGATCTACCACTATCAATTCTTATAGTTGGAGTTGGTGGAGAAAATTTTAAGCAAATGGGGGTGTTAACGCCAAGATTCTCCCACATGCCTCAATCACCAAAAGCGCATCTAATCCTACACAATAAACAGGTCAGCACCGAATCTCGACGGCTTGGGCCGCCGGGGATCGCTCTGGTGTGAGAATAAGTACAGACCGAAAAGAGGATTAACAATGGAGGGTTGTGTGCTCTAGTATTTCTCTGAGTAAAAAATGTCCTATGTGTGTCCGTACCTTTTTTGTGTAATACTCTGCCCCTTATATTCATCTCCCCAACTTGCATGTATCCCCCTTTTCTCATGTCAACTAACTGCATACAGGCTTTATCAAACCATGTTCCCCACTAAGTCAATATTATGTCAAATCCTCATTAATTAAGACGGCTTAACCCATCTCTTCAATCAGCCGCCTGTTAATCTCTGAATACAGATAACCCTTACCAGTTAAAATATTGGACCCCCGGGTACGCCACCTGTCCAGCATAGTTATCCAGCCCAATTAAGATATTAAATAATAGCCCAATACTCCAAAGGCCCAAAATAAGTATGACCCGACCGGCCCAAATAATCACGGCCCAACAGGAGGTAAATATTTATTTTCTTATTATTGGAACCTAGACTATTTGGTTTTTGGTAGTAGTACTATACACTCCTTTTGCAATATGAACTACTTTTTTTCTTCCTTCTCTGTCTCTCCGTTCAATATTTATTCTTGTCATATGGCAGATTCTTGATGCTGATAATGGGCATCGCTTAGAGAGCTCTACAGGAAGAATCGCTACAAGGGATATTGTTCAGTTTGTTCCAATGCGCAAGGTGCATGGTGTTTATATTTTCTTATGCCTTACCATTTCAAAATTAAAGAAATTTTTTTCTTTTTTGTATGTTCTAAAATTAGAGATACATTTCAAATTTTAGACTACAAATTTAAAAATTACATCTATATATTTGGTGTAATTTATAAATCCTTCCAATTTCTTAAAATATGGCTTACATGAAGTTTCAAACATGTTACTACTTATATTCTAGCTAGATTAAGTATTATTATATCATCACTATTATATAGCAAAAAAATTCTTCAAATTTGTCAATTTAAAAATTTGTCTCTAATATTGTGTGTGTGTGTGTGTGTGTGTATATATATATATATATATATATATATAGAAAAATAGAGGTGCACAGTTGTGCAAGTTCCAAATATACACAGTCTAAGATCGTAGAGTAGTCACTGACTGATAGTAAAGTAGTCACTCTACTACCGTAAAAACGTAGAGTGAATACTAAGATCGTAGAGTGACTACTCTACGACTTAACTCTACGATCATAAACTGTGTATATTTGGAAGTCTGCACAGCTGTGCAGTTTCATTAACCACATATATATATAGAGGATTGATCCATAGCTAACGTTGTCAATTTAATGTTATCCTTACAACAGATCTTGAGCGTCTATTCGTAGATCGAACGATTAATATAGGCCCGTCCGCAGTTTAATTTTTAGTATTTCGCAGTTTAATACTACGAAAGAGACAAATGTCCATAATACCCCTCTTTAACAAGTCCTGCGAAAACTAGTGCAACGCTGAAGAGAGAAGAGAGAAAGGAGAAGAAAGACCTTTATCCCCAAATCTCTCTCTTCCACCATGCCAAATTTACTGATACTTCTGTTTTCTTTCATTTTCCTCACAATTAGAGCTTCATCATAGCATGATGAGTTCATCTACAATGGATTTAGCCATGCAAACAACACAATAGTGGAATAAACATCAACAATTTAGTATCAAACATGTCCTCAAAAGCTGGGTATTTTATTGATGATATAGTGGAACAAGATCTGAACCTCAAGAGTGGAAATACTATAGTGGCTTGGATCGAATATGATTCAGCTACATACAAATGTTTTTAATGTTACTTGTTAGGTCTTCAACTTTTGGAATATTTTGATGATAACAATAAAAATAACAAATAGGTTAGAATCCTCTCCATAGGTTTTATATGATATAATTGTTTTTATTTAATTTATTTATTTTGACCAAATTTGTTTTTCATCTTAACATTAAATTAATTTTTAAATTAACCTTGATAATTTAATATCAAGTGTTAAAAGAGATTAATTCAAAAAGTAACAATTCCTAAGGCAAGGAGAATTCCTATTCCTAAAAATTGATTTTCTTCTCATCATTTGTTTCAAAAATATTATATATATATATATATATATATATTAAATAATAATTTTTATCAAAACCTTCCATAAAGACTTTAGTCTTTACACCATCCGAAAACGGGAAGATTGTTAGCCTTAGTTCAGAAATGATGATCAATTTTGTGGGACCCATGGTAATTAAATGGAGGAGTACATTTTAAACAAAGGCTTATATGCCTTTCTACCGTTGCCATATTGGTGGATTTTTTGTGGGGCCCAGAATATTGAAAGAGTGCTTGTAAGCATTATAAAGATGTTGGGCGAGAATTTTTTGGCATGCTAGGCGAAAATGTTTTTGGGCATTGGCGAAAAATGAGCATGTTAAGTGGGCGGAGCTTCAGCTTTGTCCAAATTCATCCAAACCATTCATTTTTAAACAAATCAATCATGTCCATTAATTTTAAATTAATCTTTCAAATTTCCAAAAATATCCCTGGCCAAAATTTTCTATAAATAGAAAAGTTTTTCTTTATTCTATTTTCACCAATTTCCAAATCAAGAAAAACTTATACTCTCCTTGCCTACATAATCTCTCTTTAAAAAGTTTACTCTCTTCTAATGAACAGTTCTGATATTTTGAAGAGAAAATTGGTCAAAATTATTTGAGATAAGTTAGTAAAATTGTTTATTTGTTATTATCTCATATTTGTGTATATGTGTAAAAATACAAATAGAAAGTATTATACACATTTATATATATTTATATTTCATCTATTCATATCAATAAAAAGTTAGTTTTAGGTACCGCTATTTGGAGATATTCATTAAGAATATCATTCAACCGGTCATTAAAATTCTAAGTGGCTCTTTATAGATATATTCTTTATTTATATAAATACTTTAAAATAGATCAGTTTTAGATACCGTTATTTGGAGATATTTCTTAAACAAGAATATCATTCAAACGGTTATTAAAGTTCTAAGTGATATATCGAAAATATTTATACAAATATTAAACAATGAAACTTTAAATTTGGTCAGTTTTAAGTACCGCTATTTGAAGGTATTCCTTAAACAAGAATATCATTCGAACGGTCATTAAAATTTTAAGTGACCTTATTTATTAGTCACGGGATAGATAAAATATATTATTATATATATTTTCGAGCATAATAAAATTATTTATTATATCAAGTATTATTAAAACTGTTTAAATTATTATACTTGATATCTGTCATTATTTGAACATTCATAATATATCTGTTGCATAACATAAAAGTTATTTAAACTTTATTTTCATTAGAAACACATTCTTTATTTTATAAAGAAATTTAAATATTTATAAAGATCTGAACTAAAGTTATATATATATATATATCTGCTTATACAAAAGCACTTTTTAACCAAAGCTTAAATTCATATACTTGCTTGTTCAAGAAGCAATTTTTATAAAATATAAAAGTTATTTAAACTTTTATAACAGTGCATAAAATTATATTTGCTTACAAAGAAGCTTATTTTCTTATATATATAAAAGTCCTTGAACTTTTATAAATGTACATCTGCTCTTTAATTGTTATCTGCTTATCTAAGAAGCCTTTTGATATAAAAGTTATTTAAACTTTTATACTTCTGTACTAAAATTGTATCTGCTTATTTAAGAAGCAAAATTATGTCAAATATTTTGTAAAGAAGGTAGAGTTAGTTTATTTTATATACCTATGAGAAAGACGAGTAATTCTTTGACCAAGATCAATGTCTTAGCGAGAAGTCAGCTGGGAGTTGGATCTCTAGTGTACTTGTGAGAAAAGGAAGAGACTGTTGTTTCAAGACCATATCATAAAATAGAACTAAAATCAAAAGAATGTACAACTAAACTTGAGGATAAAGTTGGGAGCTTGCTGTCCAATATAGATAGTTGTGTATAGTTAGAAGTTTGTCTATAAAACTTTGTAAAGGCTTTTCCGCCTATTGAAAGAGTATTTATTACTGATAGTAATAGGATCTCAAGTTCTGGAGAGGAGCTTGAGACTGGACATAGCAACATACCCGGGATGTATGTTGTGAACCAGACAAATCTTTGTGCATTGTGTGATTGAATTTTATTGTCTTACATATTAATTTTAACAATGCAAATTAATTAACTAAAAATTCAAAAAAAGCCTAGAATAATTTTTTAAACGATAATAATCTATTCTACCCCCCTTCTAGATTATTATTAGACTTTTAATTGGTATCAAAGTAGTGATGTTTAACTTGTTTGTTGAGTAAATATAGGCATACCTAAGAGTAGATCCATCTATAGCCAACATAAATGCTACTGGTTGCGGAGAAGGATTATCAATGTCAAGACCTCCATTATTTGATGGCACAAATTTTGCTACTTAGAAGAGTAGATTCCAAATCTATGCTAAATCTCAAGGAATCAAAGGTTGGTTTGCTATAGAATGAGGAGTCAAAGTTCTTACAAAAATTATAGGAGAAAAGACTGTTGAAAAAGATATTGATGAATTCACCACTGAAGATGAAGAGGCCATGAATATAGCATCCAGAGCTGAACAAGTACTAACCAATGCTCTAATTGAAAAAGAGTACGAAAGAGTTAGCAACTGCAAAAATGCTAAAGAAATCTGGAAAAAATTGATTGAACCTATGAAGGAACCAATCACATTAAAGAAACTAGAAAAGATATTTTAATTCAAGAATATGAAAGCTTCAAGCTAGAAAAAAATGAAAAGATCATTGATATGGAAACACTTTTTTCCAGGATCATTGATGAGCTGGAACAGTTAGGAAAAACGTAAACTACAAATGAGAAAAATAGAAGAATTCTCAAAGCTCTTCCTTCCATCTGGAAAATGAAGGTAACAACTATCAAAGAAATGCAAGACCTAACTGTCTATCCTCTTGACAGTCTTATAGGGAATCTTCATGCTCACGAAGTCTACATGCTAGTCGAAAAAGCTAGATCAGATACAGATCTTTAGAAGAAAGGAATTGCATTTAAAGCTCTACTTATTGATCAAGAAAGTGATGATGGGGATCTAAATGAAGAACTCCTGAGTTTGGACAATAATGAAGTTGCCTTGTTATCAAGACAACTCAAGAGAGTTATTCAAAGCAAAGCTTGAAAATATGGAAAGGGCTTTCTGAAGACAAATAACAAATTCAATAACTTTAAAGGCAAACAAGTCTTTAAGCCAAAGGCCCAAGGAGGAAATTTTAAAGCCAACTACAACAACAATTTCAGAAATATCAACTCCAACGAAAATTCAAATACATGCTTCGAGTATAATCAGCTCGGACATTTTAAAAAGGATTGTCCAAAATTAGCCAACAACAAAGTGCTAGTAGCTGAAGAAGATTGGGATCTACGTGATGAAGAAGAGACTGCTGAACAAACTGAATAAATCACAAATCTGTGTCTAATGGCAGACAATGAGTCATCACTAAGATTTGAGGTAAATTCTGAACATCAATTACCTAGCACTTCATTTAATATTTATTCTCCTGACAAGGAATACTATGAATTACAAGAAGCATATGATTATTTATATGAAAATAATGAAATAATCAAAGAAGATTTCATCAAATTAAAAAATATCTCTAGATAGATTAACTGAAACTAACAAAAATCTTGAAATAGAAAATTCAAATTTAATTATTACAAATGACAATATTAATGAAGAAAAACAAGAGAATGATTCTTTATTAAAAGAAGAAATAGAAAAACTGAAGAAAAAAAATAAAGAACTAGAAATTGAAAATTCATATTTAATCATAGAAAAGGAAGAAAGAATAGAAAATGAGTTATCATTAAAATAAGAACTAGAGAAATTAAAAAAAAATCAAAATCTTGAAATAGAAAACTCAAACTTAATTATAACAAATGAATGTATAAATGAGGAAAAAGAAAAATTAGAAAATAATTACTCATAAAATTTGTTATTAAAAGAAGAATTAAAAAAAATAAAAATAATAAACAAAAGCCTTGTAATCCAAAATTCAACTCCTATTATTTCCATTGAAAACCTTGAAGTTGAAAATTCAACTCTGGCATTAATTAATGAAGATACTCAAATAGAAGATCAAATGATAAAGAATGGAATTAAAAATCTTAAAATAGAATTAGAAAAACATATTTTTTTAATTAATCAACTTAATGATCTAACAAAAGAACGTGATGATTTAAATACCATAGTTCTTAAATTCACAAAAGGAAAAGAAAACCTTGATGTCATGTTAAGTTAACAAAGATGTGGATTTAATAAAGAAGGACTAAGATATATTGGAGAATCAAGTAAAACAAAAGATAAGGGATTGTATCATGTTAAAAGCCAAGAAAAAGAAAGTCATACGTCCCCTTTCACTAAATGTTCTTATTGCAACAGAAATGGTCATTCATCTTATATGTGTAATGCTCGAAATGGAAACTATAAAGGAAAGATGATTTGGGTTCCGAAGGGAACATATACTGCACCAATTATCACAAGAAGAGAAAATAATTATCACTCTTTTTATAGTCCTATAACTCATAGAATATTTTTCTCCACTAAAACTAATTATCTTATGCCCAATTTTGTGAAGGAATGTACAAATATTCCTTATACAAAATGGAACACTCACCCAAAGGACCCTTCTTGTTATAGGGTACCAGTATGTAAAATTATTATATATTGCATGTATGTCTTTCAGCTGATTTAAATAAAAATAAATGGTATCTTGATAGCGGGTGTTCAAGACATTTGACTGGTGACAAATCCAAGTTAAAAAATCTGCAAGTTATAGAATATGGTGAGGTAACGTTTGGAGATAAGAATAAAGGTAAAGTAGTTGGAATTGGGATTGTTGGAAATAAACACATAACAATCTCTAACGTTCAACTAGTCATAGGACTCAGGTATACTCTTCTATCTATTAGTCAACTGTGTGATAATGGATTTAATATATCTTTTAGTCCTCATAACTGTTTAATATTTGATCAATCTGGAAAATTAGTTCTATTATGTCCTAGAAATCAAAATGTATACACATGTGACTTAGATACATATTCTCACTTAGATAATGTGTGTCTCATATCTACAAATGATGATCCATGGCTATGGCATCGTAGACTAGGACATATCAACATGAAATTAATTAATAATATTTCCTCTAAAGAACATGTTCGAGGTCTTCCTAAACTAAAATTCTTAAAAGACCATATTTATGAAGCATGTGAATTAGGAAAACAGATTCATGCATCTCATAAACCTAAATTCATTGTGTCACCCTCTCAACCTCTAGAATTGTTACACATGGACCTAGTTGGACCTATTCCTAAACACAATATGGGTGGTGTTGTATACATTCTAATTTTGGTTAATGATTATTCAAGATTTACATGGGTTGATTTTCTAAAACTTAAAAATGAAGCCATAAATTCATTCTCTTCTTTATGTAAGAAAATTCAGAATCAATAGGGAAGCTCTATCATTTATATTCGATCTGATCACAGAAGAGAATTTGATAATTTTGACTTCATTATGTTCTGTGATGAACAAGGTATAAGTCATAACTTCTCTGCTCCATTATACACCACAATCAAATGGTGTAGTTGAAAGGAAAAATAGAACTCTATAAGAAATGGCTAATATAATGTTAAATGAATATCGACTTCCTAAATATTTTTGGGCTGAAGCTGTGGCAACATCCTGTTATATTTGACCAATTTTACTTAAAACTTCTTATGAGCTTTATTATAAAAGAACTCCAAAAAGAAATTATTTTCGTATTTTTGGGAGTAAATGTTTCATTTTAAACACTAAAGGACATTTGTTGAAATTTGATCCAAAGTCTGATGAAGGAATTTTTCTGGGATACTCTCTAACTAGCAAAGCCTATCGAGTTTTTAACAAAAGAAGTCTAGTTGTTGAGGAGTCAATGAATGTAACTTTTGATGAATCTCAACCTCCTCCTAAATATAAAGAACTAGTTGACAGTGATATTGTCATTGAAGATATTCTCAGAAATATGAAAAAACCAAAACTAGATAATTCTTCACCACCTATCAGTACTAATCCTCTTGAAATACCCAACCCTTAGTTAAACGACTTACCTAAAGAATCACACATCATTAAAAATCATCCTATAGAAAATGTGATTGGTGATATTGATAAAGGAATTCTTACTAGATCACAAGCACATAATTTGGCTGGCCATTTATCCTTCTTATCTCAAATCAAGCCTAAAAATATAAAAGATACTTTATTGGATGAGGATGGGATATTAGCTATGCAAGATGAACTTGAACAATTCATGGGAAACAAAGTCTGGGAATTAGTTCTAAAACCCAAGGATACCTCCATTATTGGAACTAGATGGGTTTTACGAAATAAATTAGATGAAAATGGAACTATAGTACGTAATAAGGCAAGATTAGTAGCACAAGGATATAATCAACTTGAAGGTATTGAATATGATGAAACATATGCTCCTGTTCCTAGAATTGAGTCTATACGTATGCTATTAGCATTTGCATGTCATAAAAATTTTAAATTATTTCAAATGGACGTCAAATCTGCTATTTTAAATGGTGTTATTGAAGAGGAAGTTTATGTTAAACAACCTCCTGGATTCGAAGATTTTGAGCATTCTGATTATGTTTATAAATTGTATAAAGCTCTATGTGAATTAAAACAGGCCCTCAGAGCATAGTATGAACGATTAAGCAAATTTTTACTAGAAAATGGTTTTAAAAGAGGAACTGTTGATACTACTTTATTTACAAAAAATAAAAATGATGATATACTTATTATATAAATATATTTTGATGATATTATTTTTGGTTCATTTAATATTGCTATGTTCAATGAATTCTCTGAAAGCATGAGCAAAGAATTTGAAATGAGTATGATGGGAGAGTTAAACTTCTTTCTCGGACTGCAGATCAAACAAGGAGAAAAAGGTATTCACATCTCACAATCTAAATACTACAAAGAAATGATCAAGAAATTCGGTTTAGAATCAGCAAAACCTCTTAACACCCCTATGTCCACTACTGATAAATTAATTGCTAATGAAAATGGAAAAAATGTTGACACAAAGAAGTTTAGAGGAATGATTGGAAGTTTATTATATAAAATTGCAAGTAGACCTGATATCATGTTTAGTGTTTGTAAATGTACGAGGTTTCAAGCAAATCCTAAAGAATCACATTTGATTATAGTAAAATGAATTTTTCGATATCTTAAAGGTACCACACACTTAGGTTTATGGTATCCTAAAAATCAACCATTTAATCTGGTGTGTTTTTCAGATTCTGACTATGCAGGACATCATGTTGATCGAAAAAGTACTAGTGGTACCTGTTAGTTTCTGGGAGGATGTTTAGTTTCTTGGTTTTCCAAGAAATAAAACTCCGTATCTCTTTCAACCACTGAAGCTGAATATATTGATGTTGCACTTTGCGGTGCACAAATACTGTGGATGAAACAAACTCTTGCAGACTACAATTTAAAATTTGATTGCGTGTCAATTTTGTGTGATAATACAAGTACTATTAACTTAAGAAAAAATACATTATTGCATGCTAGGTCAAAACATATAGATGTTAGACATCAAATCTTACGTGATAATGTCAATAAAGGGTTTATTAAATTAGAACACATTGATACCGAATTAAATATTGTTGATAGATTCACAACCCGGGAGGTACAGTTCAACCCCAGTCACAACCCGAAAGGTACAGGTCAAACTCCGATTACAACCCGGGAGGTACAGTTCAACCCCAGTCACAACCCAGGAGGTACAGGTCAACCCCGGTCACAACCCAGGAGATATAGGTCAACCCCGGTCACAACTCGAGAGGTACAGGTCAACTTCGGAGACAACCCCGAAACATCACATCATCCCTAGAGACAACCCTAAAGACACCAAGTCAGCCTCGGAGATAACCCTGGGGACAAATAGAGTAGGCTGGATTCAAACCTCGGACACAACACCGGGAGAACAGTCAAAGACCGTGCCAGTACAAAAACAACCCCCGGAGGGATAAAAAGGTCATTTTACCAACTTCAAGTCAATCTAGTCAAAACCAAGCCGAATTGATGCCATCAAGGTCAGAAAGAACCATAACATTGATCCCGAGTAAAAACGGCGCAAAACAGCTCAACGGATAAACTACGGGAAAACAAAGACCTGGTTATGAATCCATCTCCTTGGACTCGAAAAATGTTTAGTCCCATGTCATTGTGATACTCTCGGCAAGGGCTTTCCGAAAAGGTATAGTACGTCTCAAACGGACGCTCCAATCAAAAGTTAGAAAGTTTCGAATCTGACCTGGCGTTGCTCGGAGTGCACGTACTTTGAGGTGACGGGACCCACCACCCAGGCCCTGCCATGTGGCATCGCAAGTAGACCCGTGGCTACCGCGGGTAGGCCCGTTTCCATCCAGTCTATAGATATAAGTGCACCCCCAAGCCAAAATCAATTCAGAAACGCTCTGAAACTCTGCTCATTTCGTTTCCTAGCCCAATTTTCTGTGCTCCAAACCTCGTTTTTATCTCTCTATCACGTAGATATACTCATATACTACAACATACCAAAAATTAACCTGTGGAAACGCCCGTTTGATACCTACCAAGTGGCAAAAAGCCCGTGGAGCAGTCCGTTGTAAGTATTTTTACAATCAGGAAGTTCTTATTACTTCATTACGCATTTATACATGTGCACGTAAAGTTAGGTTTTTTGATTATGCCCGGAACTTAGTTTCGTGGCTATTTTTGCATACTTTTTAGTACATTTTAGTACATATACGTGTTTTCTGGCCTCTGCATAGCCCGGATCGACGATCCGCGACTTTAAATTGCTTTTACATATATATATATATATATATATATATATATATATATATATACACACATATATATGCACTTTTCAGGACTTGGTAATATCCTCAAGTCCTTTTTGGCTTTAGTATGTATATATTTAACTATATATATGCTAACTTTTCATTGCGTCAAGCCCAGATGTCAAATCCGTGGCAGTTTTCTGCTTTTATATATATATAATTTTCTGACTTATTTAGTCCTGGATTTATACTTCGTGGCCTTTTTATTACTTTAATATATATATACTAACTGTATATATAAACATTTACATTTTCTGTCCGGGCATAGGATTTAAAATCTGTCGCCCTTTCCAACTTTTATGTATATTTCAATTCTGTTCAGCCTGGGTGACTCCGTGTCTTTTTACAGCTTTTATAAATATATATATATATATATATATATATATATATATATATATATATATATATATATATATTCATTACAGTCCGGGCATAGGATTTGAAATTCGTCGCCCTTTCCAACTTTTATATATATATTTCAATTCTGTTCAGCCTGAATGACTCCGTGGCTTTTTAAAGCTTATATATATATATATATATATATATATATATATATATATATATATATATATATATATTTACATTCCAGTATGGGCCTGAGAGTGAAAACCCATCGCCCTTTACAGTTTTCGTATATATATATATATATATATATAATCATATATATTCTTTATTCACTGTGATTAACATTTGATATGAATCGGCGCTGACATATCTTCGGTCGAATTAGATTTCTTTAAATCTTGCCAATTCTATCTTTCAAGCGGTTCAAAATAGGTCCAGACAGAATCGGGGAGCTAGAATGGCTGAGATTTACTTAAACCTAGCAGTTTTTCTAGTTTTATTCATTATAAAGCAACCTTGCGGCCCTTAGATCGCTATCTAGTGGGAAAAAGACGCTTTGGCTACGCACATGCCAGGATTTGACTGATGAATCCTTGGTTTTTGCGACGTCTAGATGTAAATACAAATTTTCTGTGCTTATTTGAGCTGTGGAGGTTTTCTTGGCTACTCTTATATAAGCCTACGAATCTTGGGATTCATAATAAAACTGATCAGAATCTAATTACCACGATAGACAACTCCACATTATAAATGTACCCTGCCAGTTTTTCTATAAAAATATACATCCGAAAGTCCTTAAAATGGTTATCCGAGTTTAAGGTCTCAACATAATGAGAACAATGGTTTGTCATGACAGAGTCACTCCGATGGCTGGCATGCCCATGAGAAGACCAACATTTGTATATATTTTATGGTCGAGGATGCTTCGCAGCCCGACAATCACCATTCAAATTGAGCCAAAAGGCTGAAAAGATAAAATGAAAGTATCAACAGGCTTCCATTCCTATAAGAGCGTAAGGATTTGAAAATCAGTTTTCAAAACATCATTTTAAATATTGTCTAAAAAGGACTTTTCCAAATCAAATCAAATCCTTCGTATATAGGTTCAATGAAGCAAAGCACTACTTCCAATCAAACAACAAACGTAGGCCCAATTTCTTTCAGCATTCATACACACATTGCAAATAAAAAGAGAAATATTGAAAAGATGCGGCACCGTGTTTTTACAGGAGTTGTGGGGTGCCTAACACCTTCCCCACACTTAACCAAACCCCCGAACTTATAACTTTGGTTTCAAGATTCAGTTTCGACAATGTCCAGCAATTGGGCCTACTTTCAAATAAAACTCGATTGAGTTGGTACAACCATTTTCAAATCTACCAACTGGCGACTCTATAAAAAATCGTCGACATGAGACATGTTGGGCTTTTCCTAAAAAACTTTCAACCTTTTTCATAAAAAAGATATAATAAGGGTAGAAACAGAACTTAGTAAAAGAGAGAAAGATCCGGGTCCGACTCGACATGCGCATTTTTCCACCGACGTCGACAAATGGTGACTCAACTGGGGACAGTAGAGGGCTTAGGCCGCTTTCAAATCTTTTCAAACAATTCCCATTTATATCTGTGTGTGTGAATGCTGCGTCTTTACATTGAATGAATGCTTTACTGCTTTATATTAGCGCTTCGCACAATGTCATCATGTCATACGGTGAGACGCGATGTATGTGAATGTATGCTGTGTGATTCGTCCACCAGGAGGCAAACCCGTCTGTGTTTGAGTAATGGGCTCAAAGGCGACTAAGTCTGCGAGGCTCATGAAACGCACCACTCAGATCCGCTCCAATTGAAAGATCGAATTAATTTCCCCTCTAGTAAATTGAGATGATTTGGGGACCTTCATGCCGAAAAGCCATGAAAGTAGCCTAAGATAGGTCAAACTCTGATTAACCAAATCCTAAGGGAAGCTTTTCATGCCTTCCTCTTTCAATTCAATGTCAAGTTTTCAATTCCAATGTAAATATCATAATGTGCATTCCATGTCTTGTAAATCCTGTCATGTTATCCTATCATTCAAACAACTGACCCTTGTTTTACAGGATAAGATTAAAAAACCTCAAAAAATAAACACATTGCATGGCATGCATCTGACCAACATCTACATCAGGAAATTAACACACCTACGTTTGTTGTAGGTAAAAATTGGTCCTGTTACCAGATTGAAATCTAAGAAAGCACTAAGTCAATCTTCAGACATGGCTTCAAGTGCACAACCAGAAATCACCCCCGTCTCTAGGGAAGAGTCTGAAGGATTGAAGAACCAGATAGCCGAATTGGCCATTTTCTTAAGAGAACAAAGTAAAGCTCTTAAAGGGAAACAAGCACAGGGTCATACGGAACCAGGTACACCTGGTGGAAGTCAAGAGATCTGGAAGAAGGACACTCAGATTCCTAATCCTCAAAATCAAGATCTTACCAACAAAACCCTTGAAATCACCATCCTTAACAAAGAGCAGGAAGATGGTGATATGATGAAGAAAGTCCAACAGATAGAAGAAACCATCCGGTCCATCAAAAGGACTGGGGCATTTGGAAGTGTCCATTGCTCTAACTTGTGTATATTCCCCGGGGCTCGTTATCCAAAAAAATTTCAAGTCCCTAATTTTGAAAAATACGATGGATTGAGAGACCCATACACCCATTTGAAGGTATTCATTGGAGAGCTTGGATCCTATGCAAAGGATGAGAAGCTCAGAATGTAATTATTCCAAAAGAATTTGATCGGAAAGGCTAGAGCCTGGTATGCTCGGTTAGATAATTCCAAGATTCACATCTGGGAAGAGTTGGCACATGCCTTCCTCAATCAATATAGCTTTCAGTCCCAAATGGCTCCAGACAGATACCAGATCGCCAAAATCAAGAAGTAAAACACTGTGTCATTCAGAGAATATGCCCAACGATGGAGGTGGGTGGCAGCACAAGTCACCCCACCTATGACTGAGTCTGAGATAGTCATGACCTTCATCGACATCCAAGAAGCTCTGTACTACGAAAGGGTCCTAGTATGCATAGGAAAACCATTCTCGGAGATGATCAAGCACGGAGAAATGGCTGAAATGGGGCTAAAATCTGGGAAGATAAAGGATATGACCACCTTGGAAGTTGTTATCGAGAATATCTAGTCCGGGAGTTAGGGGAGTAATCCCCAGAGAGTACACAAGAAGAAAGATGAAGAAGTGTCCTTAGTACTGCAAGGACAGAATTAAAGAAGCGAGTCGAGCAGTATGCCCATTCAAAGGAGGAACTATTCCCCTTTTCAGGCTCCTGCCCAATCTTCTAACCCACCATTTTAGAAAATTTTGGAGGCCAGACGTCGGAGAACGTTCACCCCTTTAGGGGATTCACTCGAGAACGTGCTAAAATTATTGACAGAACAGAAGAAGATTGATCAACTCCTT
Organism: Panax stipuleanatus; assembly: GCA_020205555.1. NCBI lineage: Eukaryota > Viridiplantae > Streptophyta > Magnoliopsida > Apiales > Araliaceae > Panax > Panax stipuleanatus. Next base: position 118,791,316 of record CM035116.1, on the reverse strand, counting down.
CCACCAGCCAGTACTGGTGGAAGGAATTTCGACCCAAGTAAAAAGTGTGTATACGATTTTGGATCTCCGGGCAACGATACACAGGACTGTTGGGCTCTCAAACATAAGATCCAAGACTTGATAGACAATGGAGAGATCGTGGTGACCAAACCAGAGCAACCCCATGTGCAGGATAATCCCCTCCCTCAGCACAAAGAGGAGAATGTCAACATGATTAGCACGGGGAGTAGAGAGGGATCCAAATACCTCCGGTACGTCGGAGAGTCAACTCAATCCAGCAATAATAGCCCAGATAGTTGGGAGTTATCAGAAAGACGATTCTTGATAGAACATGAGATCAAATCTATTAAGGAACAGATTGGGGAGCTGGCTAATCTGGTCGTATATCAGCATCAGGTGACCAGGCAGCTAATAAACCAGTCCAACCAGTCTGAAGCAAGTTCGCCTACTACGGAAATCAGTCTCATTACTATGAGGGATCATTATTGGTTTCATGAGCATGAACCTTAGGCCGATAAGGTGATCAAGGAAGAAAAGTTCCAAGCTGATAGGGAATTCACCTTCTAGAGGAATTTCATTAATCTGAACTAGGATGAAAGAAATCCTCCAGATATTGATCAATGAGGGGATGGTTATAGATTTGTTACCCCCGTTAAACCCTCGATCCAGGAAATTCAAACCTGACAGGATTTGTCAGTATCACTCTAATGCACCCGGTCATAACACCGAGGATTGCTAGGGACTTCGTCACTTAATTCAGAATATGATTAAAAGAGGTGAGCTGATAAGAGGGAATCAAGACTATGGCCTCCCTGATGAGGAAACATTCTTTATTCCCACGAAGTGGAATCAGGATATAGTGGCTGTTATTTCCTGTGAGAAGGAGTTAGCCATCACACCCTTAATACTGCTAGGGAAAGGGGTCTAAGAAACACAGAATCCTGTAAAGGTAGCCGAACATGAGCCTTTAATACTACCTTTCAAACCGCAGTCATCAGTCTGAAGAGAGTCCCATGGAACTATGGGAATGATCAAGGTTCCACCTCAAACAACATTGCCAATGTATCCAAGGAGAATCCATTTTACCTACCTCAGCGGGTGATCAATTCAGTCATCAAAACTAAAGGGAAGGTGGCTGAAGAGAAAATTAAAGAGTTCCTCAGCAAAATAGAGCATAATGAAATCAAGGTGGTGCAAAGCCTAAAAGATGCACCCAAGAAAATGTCCATCCTAGACCTGGTCTTATCTTCGGTAGATTATCGTGACATTCTGGTGAAAGTACTGGAAGAAGCCTATTTTCCAAGAACAGTGGATGTTGAGAAATTTTGTCATGTGATAGAACATATTTTCAACAGCAATGTGATATCTTTCACTGATGATGATATACCCGCGGAAGGAACGAGTCATCGCAAGTCATTGCAGATAGCAGTGATGTCATCAGGGTATGTGATCGAAGGTGTGCTAATAGACGGAGGATCGTCCCTAAATATCTGTCCCTACGATACCTTGGAGAGAATGAAGATCAACCCAAATCGGATCAAGACCAGTCATGTGGTCATTCGGGCTTTTGATGGGTCTCGCAAAGAAGTTGTGGGAGAGATTAAAGTTCCACTGGAAATTGGTCCCCACACTTTCTATATATCCTTCCAGGTACTCAAATTTACCACCGGATACAACTTGTTGCTGGGAAGACCATGGATTCACATGGCAGAAGCAGTTCCATCCACCCTCCATCAGCAACTCAAGTACATTATCAATGGCAACCTAATCACAGTAAATGCCAAACTAGAATACCCTGTTTGCATACAAGGGGACATACTGGTGATCAGTTTGGATGCAGGGATTGAACTTGTAAGTTTTCAAGCATTGGAGGTGAGCAATACTCAGCATCTACCTGTTGGGGCACCAGCCTTGAAGCCAAACGTCTCCTCCAAAGTGATGACAGTGGGCCAGGAGATGGTATCTTCGATTTTTTGCGCTGGAGAAGGGTTAAGAAATAATTAGCAAGGTATCAAAAGTCTGGTGCAAATCCCGAGCCAATTAGGGAAAGCCGAATTAGGCTATTCATCTGGGTCAAACCATCGGAACACACAAGCATCCAAAGGTTCACGCTTCCACTATACTGTTGCCAAAACTCACTGATGCAGGGTTTGTGAAGCCAATGAGGAAGATTCATGCTATTGTGTTAGCCATGCTATTTCCTCCAGTCATACCAATCAGTGAGAGAAAAGCCCCAAAGCTTAAGGGGGTTCGCAAAAAGGGAAAAGAAAAGTTCTTGTACAAAGGGCGAGGCCCATTTGCTAACATGCATGTTCTCATACACTACGAGGGTATGAGCGATGATATTCCAGACAGTGATGAAGAGGATTAGATCCAAATTCCTCACATCAAGAAAGGAAAGGGGGGCAGTTCAAAGAAAAACCCCGGCTCTGATTTGAAGGATATCTTAGTCGTAATCAAGGAAGAGACAGGCGACCACAAATCTTGTATCCTCCCCATTCATGAGGATCTGACTTTGGACAACTGGAGCAGCGTCCCTTGCCTCATTCAAAAAGGGTAAAAGGGCAGAGAGTCCATCTGTCCTATAACATGGTTTCATTTACTGCTTATTTTGGTTACACAGCTATAGCAGTAACTTTTGTCAAGCTTTGCTAAATGCTTTGTATATTTAAGCAGTTTCGTATATTAAAGCGAAAGTTTTTTGTTTTAAGGACTCCAAAATTGGATTTGTGTGTCACTATTGATGAAATGCCAACCTTTCACAGTGACTACAACTTTGATGTAGAACTGAACTTCGACTTGCTTGAGATTAATCAAGAAGAGGAACATGACTATGAGGTGCCCGAGGAAATCAAAGAATGGGTCTAAGACAAACCCAAACCAAACCTTGACCAAACCACCACTGTCAATATCGGAACCTCAGAAAACCTCAAAGAAATCCAGATAGGCCTAGACCTCACCCAGACCAAAGAATCGACCTGATTGAAATCCTAACTCAGTTCCAGGATATGTTTGTATGGTCGCATGAAGACATGATTGGCTTTTCTACTGACATTTTCATCCATCGACCCCCCATTAAATATGGATTCAAGCCAGTCAAGAAAAAGCTCAGGCAATTGAAACCCGAATGGAGTCTGAAAGTTAAAGAAGAAGTTGTTAAACAATTTAAAGCCGAAATCATCATGCCATCAACATACCTGGAGTGGCTATCAAACATAGTTCCCGTGCCTAAGCCCGGAGGGAAGGTACAGGTATTTGTGGATTATCGAGATTTGAACAAAGCTTGTCTCAAAGATAATTTTTTGGTACATTTCATCCACATCCTGATAGACAATACAGCGCAGTATAGCATGTATTCTTTTGTGGATTGCTTTGCTGGTTACCATCAAATTATGGTCGTTAAAGAAGACAAGGAGAAAATAACTTTCATCACTCCCTAGGGAACCTTCTGCTACAGACGATTATCCTTCGTCCTCATTAATGCCGATACCACATATCAGCGGGCCATGATGGCCCTGTTTCATGACATAATGCATAAGAAGATAGAGGTTTATGTGGATGACATCATCGTCAAATCCCGGAAGGAGGACGATTACATCGACCATCTCAGAAAGTTGTTCAACAGGTTACGTAAGTACAACCTCAAGCTGAATATAGCCAAATGTGCTTCTGGTGTCAAATCACGTAAATTGCTGGGATTTCTGGTAAGCAATAGAGGCATTGAGCTGGATCCTGCCAAGATTAAGGCCATCACTGAGATGCCCGTGCCCCGAACAGAGACAGAGATATGCGGGTTCCTGGGAAGGATCAATTTCATAAGCCGGTTCATTTTCCAGCTTACAAAAACTTGTGAACTCATCTTCAAGCTACTAAGGAAGAATTCCTCCACGAAATGGAATGAGGATTGCTTAAAAGCCTTCCTTGACATCAAGAAGCAGCTGATTAAAGCACCCGTCTTGGTACCCCCGAGGGATGAAGTTCCCCTGTTTATGTACCTTTCCGTCAATGCCAACGCAATGGGCTGTATGCTGGGACAGAAAGATGATAGTAGCGAGGAGAGAGCTATCTACTACATCAGTAAAAGGTTCAGCAGTGGCGAACAGAAGTACACCCTGATCGAGAAAACCTGTTGTGCATTAGCATGGGCCGCCATGAGGTTACAACATTATCTGTATGGGCACATTGTGACACCCCCAAATCCGGGTACTTCATTTCCACGGGATTTGGTGTTCACTATCTAAATAAAACATAACTACTGCCCATAAATAAGGAATGCAAAATAAATTACAGCCTTAATGAATAAAATGTTCCTTGTAAAAAGGATTACAACTTTATCAAATCGTTCCCAGGTTCCTAACCTTAATAAACATCGAATGCGGAAAATAAAACATCATAACATAATTTAAAGTCTTATTACAAATCATTTCAAATTTAAACAAGTCTTCACTTGTTCATCTTGCCTTTTCCTTTGCTAGTTGACGGTTCGTCAACTTTCTCAACTTTGGCTGCAATGGTTATATAAATGCAAGAGTGAGAAGACAAAAGTTCACTTGAAACAACAATCACTAATGATGACATATTACGGAATAACTTCAACTAAATTGAATAATATTTCTATCATCGATAATCAAGAATTGAATTTATTAGAATTCATCTGAGGGTCATAAGACCTTGAACTATGTCCCAGGTTATAAACATCTATATTTAAACCTTTAACAGTCGTTAAACTATATGGACTCTTAACTCATACTTAGGGGGATCAGCCCTTCGTACCATGTATTGTGCACAAACATCTTAAAGCTTTCGCATGGTAATCCCCTATTAATAGGGTTGTTCATCTCAGTATTGATTAACGAGTCCGCACAAAAAAAAGTTTGGTTTGGATAAGCTCAAAGGGTAATTTAGAGTTCAACCATCATCAACTCAGGATTAGTTGAATTAACTTACAATAATTAAGAATTCAATAACCAAAGAACTATGAAATAACTTATGCTTTAGAATTAAACTTAAAGCATTTGAAAGATATGATAAGACCTTGCTTGAACAACTAAGTCAAGGTTACATTATTTTAATAAGATACTTGTCCATTGCAGAATAAAAGGACTTGCTCAAATACAAGTAAACATAATCGAATTAGGGTAAGAAAATTTGCTCAATAAAAGTAAACTCTGACTTTAGAACACTTGCTCAACAATTATAATTTAGGGTTAGAATACTTGCTCAATATGGAAACTATAGTTAATAAGATAACTTGCATAAACGTAACAAGAAAGGATAGAACAACTTGCTCAAATAAAATAAGGATTAGGAAACTTGCCTCGTGCACAAGCTACGGTTATAATTACAATTCAATTCCTCAATCGTCCTATACATTACATTACGTTTACAATACGATTAGTTTCATAACCACTACATTTAACCATTGAACTTCTCACTTAAGTTCAACTTAACTGCGTAGTTCATAGTCTTAACTTGTTAACTAACCACATAACGCGAATATAAACTCACAATATGCATATCACACGTGTATAATCTTTTAAACCGTCATAATCATACCTTACGACAACAATATCCTAACTCACACATAACTTGTTATCATGATACTTCAAATTGTCTTATACATGTCAACAATATGTTATATTATTGTTTTAAACACTTAACATGTCATCAGGTTCATTACATTAAGTTAGCTTATCATGTAATGCATAAAAACTACACAAAAGACATTTTTAGATAGCAAGGAAGCCCACTAGGGCGGGTAAATAGCCTACTACGGCGGGTGTTCCTGCTGAGGAAAAATCAGCTCGCGAACTTGTGCAGAAAAAAGCCCAATTTGGCTTATTTCCTCGTACCAAACTCAGAATTTAATACATATAATGCATATAATACTTTATATAATCATAACTTTAAGCTTATAACATGTTTTAATATATATATATATAAACATCACAACACATAATCAAACACCCTTAATTTATGATTTTGAAGAAAACACCATTGTTAAGTGTTCTTGAAGAAAATAAACACCGTGACTTTGTTTTTAAACCAAATCACATAATTCAAATCATATCAACTTTGTTTCTTAACATATTATTACAACCCATGATTAATTTATATAACATATCACAATCAAACACAAATTTTGATATTTAAGAAATTATTTTTCAAACTAATTCACTATAAATTGCTATAAACATGATTTCTTCATATTCATCATATTTACATTAATTGAATCACATAAACAATCATATAATTCATATATAAGCATGTTATAACACAAATTACATATAAAATTCATGTTTACATCAATTTCATAAACGAACTCAAATATAGAGAACTAAACTATGGTGAAACTATGAAAAACAAAAACTTAAATTAGATTATACCTTTTGTTATTAGGAGAAGAAGATGATGGTGATGATGATAATTCTCTGTTTTCATTTCTCAAAACTTCTTCCTCTTTCTTTCTTCTTCTTCTCTCTTTTCTCTCTAGTTCTTTATTCTTTCTAACTCTGACTAACTTAACGTAGTATAACTAACATATAGATATAATATACATATAATACATATAATATCATAATATAATAACTGATGAATAATTAATCCCTTAATAAATATATCAGTTATGTATTTTTGAAAATCAAAAGTCACTAAGGCTTGTTTGGTAAAATTCATTTATTTTTAAAAACAGATTTTTAGGAACTAAGGCCTTGTTTGGTAAAACTACATTAAAATATATTTAAGGGCCTTGTTTGATAAAACTAATTTAAAACACTTTTAATTTATTTTAATAACTCTTTTAACATATAGTTTCCAATGTCAAACTTTATTTAATTAAATCCCACTATTCTAATTTAATTAAATAAAAGCTAACATCAATTACTTAAATAATATTGCCACATAAACTAAATTGCTACACAATTATAATTTACTCATAATCATAATTCCATGTAATAAATTAGTAAATTTCTAATTTAATTATTTAAATTAAATTAGGAATTGCTATAATTATTTATTAAATCATTATTTAACAAATCACCACATAACAACTCATCTAATTTAATTATCTCAATTAAATTAGAATTTCACCACAAAATTACTTAAACATCAATTTAATATTAAGCATCAATTTAATTAATGTATTGCACTTAATTAAATTACTCCACAACATAATCACATAAATTATTCAACTCAATAAATAATTCAATTAAAATATTTATTTAATTCAATAAATATTTAAACTTAATATACAAAAATCACGTTTGTTACAATCTTCCCTCCTTAAAAGGATTCTGTCCCCAGAATCCCAACTAAAAAAAACTCATTCGTCACACACACGACCTACCTCATATCCCGCATGGATCCACTGAAGTATGTATTCAACAAGCCAATGTTGAATTGTCGATTGTCCAAATGGCAATTGATCCTCCAACAGTTCGACATTGTCTACGTGACTCAGAAGTCCATCAAAGGTCAGGGCATTGCAGATCAACTAGCCGAAGCACCATCAAGAGGGTTTGAACCTTTGGAAACTTATTTCCCGGATGATGGGATCATGACAATTAAACAAATCTGACAAGAGAATACAGTCCAGCCTTGGAGAATGTATTTCGACGGAGCGGTAAACATGGAAGGTGCCGGAGCCGGAGCAGTCCTCATCTCCGATACAAAAGAGCAATATCCTGTGGCTACCAAGTTGCAATTTGACAACACCAACAACACAGCTGAGTATGAAGGCTGCATAATGGGGTTGAAATTTGCCCAATCCATGGGTGTCAAACATCTATTAGTCTTCAGAGATTCTAAGTTGGTTATCAGACAAACCACTGGGGTATATCACACCAAAGAATTGCATTTGCTGCCCTATCACCGGTAGGTCATCAACATATCCATGGATTTTGAAGAGATAACCTTCATCCATATCCCTCGAGGTAGGAACGACTTTGCAGACGCATTGGCAACTTTGGCTTCCCTGATCAATGTATCGAGTAGGAGGGGAATTCTCGATATCAAATTCACAAACCAAAAGGCCCTGACATATGGAAATTACATTGGAGAAGTATTAGATGAAATACCTCCTATCAATCAACCTTGGTATCAAGACATCAAGGAATATCTCTGAGATAGATCTACACTCGCTGGGGCAAGCCAATCCGAGCTAAAGCGGATTCATAAGATGGCTATGAAGTTCTATCTGAGCGGAGACACACTTTACAAGAGGTATGCTGGAATAGGCCTCTATGCCTCGATAAAGAGCAAGCCCAAAGATTAATGGATGAAGTCCACGGTGGAGTCTGTGGTCCACACATAAGCGGTCATTTGCTGGCCAAGAAAATATTAAGAACAGGGCATTACTGGATATCTCTTAAAGCTGACTGTAATGATCACGTCGGGAGATGCTATCAATGCCAAGTCCATGGAAATGCCATCCACGCTCCTCCGAACGAGCTCCACAACATAAGTTCACCATGTCCTTTTTTTATATGGGGAATAGATGTGATCCTTCCTGTAGGACCCAAAGCCAGCAATGGTCATCGATTTATCTTCACTATGATCGATTAGTTCACCAAGTGGGTTGAAGCTGCCTCTTTTCCCAAAGTCACCCAAGAAGTCATCATTGGTTTCATCAAAAATAATGTCGTATGTCGATATGGACAACCGGAGGTGATCATTTCAGATAACGCCAAGAACCTAAACAATCAAATTATGAGAGACTTATGCAGAAAGTTTCACATCAAGCATCTGCATTCCGTCATCTACCGACCCTAGATGAATGGTGTTGTCGAGGCGGCCAATAAGAACATCAAGAAGATCACACAGAAAATGTCTGCCAATCACAAAGGATGGCCTGACCTGTTGCCTCTGACTCTGTTAGCATACAGGACGTCAATGCGTACCTCTACTGGGGCTACACCCTATTCATTAGTCTATGGCATGGAAGCAGTCCTTCCAATAGAAGTAGAGATGGAATCCTTGCAAGTGTTAATAGATGCTCAGATGGAAGAAGATTAGTAGTTACAAGAGTGGTACCACCAGCTATCCCTGGTAGATGAAAAGAGGGCTGCAGCCATTTTCCACGAACAGTTATATCAGCAAAGGATTGCTCGATCGTACAAAAAGAAAGTCTGAATCCGATAATTCAAAGAAAATGACCTAGTGCTGAAGAAAGTCCTGGCCAATCTAGACGAAGCTAACGGAAAATTCGCCCCAAATTGGGAAGGCCATTTCATTATCAAAGAGGTATTGACAGGAGGAGCTATCAGATTACAAGAAATGGATAGGGGAGAATTTCTCTAACTCATCAACTCAGACACCATAAAAAGGTACTATGTCTGACGCACATGCCAGCCATCATCCTGGTCCTGCAAATCGATCAACTCAGTTTTGGTTTTTATTAGAAGATCGAACTACGAATGACCTGATCTCCCTCAGCCAGGGAGTACGTAGGCAGCCATTCCTGGTGTGGTCAAAGCAAATAAAGATTCAAAAACTCATCAAACCAAACTCAAAAGAAACAATCCTCTCAAATAAAACATAAACTATGAATGACTTGATCTCCCTCCACCCGGGAGTACGTAGGCAACCATTCACGGTGTGGTATGACCTTCAAAGAAAAACAAAGAAACCAATAAGAAAACTAGTTCCAAGACACCAAAACTTTATAAAACCTAAATACTATCAAGCCTCCCTGGTCAACAAGCCCATCTGAGATACTGTTTGACATCTCACTGTCAATCCATCAAGGAGAAATTCATGGTACATCAACAATAGCAAGTCATTAAAGAAGTGGTAATCACTCAGCAATGACAATACATATCCAACAGGGAAGTGAATCAAAATATATTTTTTTGATATATAATACTGTTTGATATATACATGGTGTCCTGTACATGACAAAAATGGCTAATCTAGTATTTGCAGGGAAAATAAAGCAAGTCTATGGACCCATGGATAAGCGGGATAGCAATGCCAACATAGCATCTCTCTCTGAAGATGGAGGAGCAGCTGCAAGTGCAATACCCTCAGCCTCCATACGAGCAAGGACATCCACTTCCATCTGCATTGTGCTGTTGTGACCGTCTATGAAAGCACTCATCTCTCCAACCAGACTGTCTATATATGACCTGAGGGCTGTGATGTCCGTAATATATACATCTCGGGTGGCTATAGCCTCGTCCCTCTCCACTAAAGCAGCATCCCTGACAATCAAAACCTCCTCAATCTCCTCAAAGGCTGCATCTCTGACAGATCAAATCTCATCTCTCACCTCTAGAGATGCATCTCGGGTAGATAGAGCCTCGTCTCTCTTAACCAATGCTGCATCCCGAGTAGCCTGAGCCTCGTCTCTGGCGGCGAAAGTTGTATCTCTGCCAGAAAAAGCATTCAACATCAATGCCCTAGCCTGATCCCTCTCGAAAGTCATCCGAGCTAGTAACTCAGCAATAGTTGGATCTGTGCCAGCTGGAATAATCGGAATGTTACCAACTAAAGCCGCTGTCAAACCAGTGAACAAATCGTCCTCCGTGGGAGAATTTAGATCCTCCATAGGCTCCTCCTGATCTGAATCTATGATCGGAGTAAACTGGATAATCTGAGCTGCTGCTATATCGGACTCTAGCCAAGCTGAATACTCTGGAGATCAGTCCGAGTGGCTAGGAGAGAAATCGGCCATCTCCCTATGAGTCCAACATTCATAAATCCTGATCAGGTCAGCTGACGATAGAGATGAAGCTGATATCCGCTAATCAACAGCCCCCTCAAACTGGTGTAGGCTCTAGAACTGATCAAACTGACCCATGACTGCCAACGGATGGTAAGTGGTCACCCCTCTCAATCCCGCTAGGGGCTAATAATTCAGGCCAACTGTATGGGTGATGAAGCTGTAAGAGGATACCAACCCTAAGCATGGCATAATAGAAAAAGGGTGCTCAATATTTGACAAAAAAGTCAACCAAGTCGCGGCTTCTGAACACTCCGCTGGCTGGAAGGAGTAGGACAGGGCTATCTCATGGGTAAAGCAGTACCCGTGGTGTCTAAAAGTGCTAATCGGACGCAAATGGGTCATGAGCCATACATACAGTAGGACAAAGCTACCTCTAAAAAACCCCTCTGGATGGGTGCTACAATAGGTAGCCGACCTTAAGGTCTCAACCAGTATCATCGACAAAATGGTAATACCTTATCTAAGGGCACGGACTATGACCATCAAACCAATATCGAAATGGTCCAAGTACAGTGGCATGTATACGTAGGCCGTGACACACATCAACAAAACGTCTACCCGGGCCAACTGTCACTCCACTGCCAAAATTAGAAAATCCCCAGCGTGTAGCTTATAACTATCTATCCTACCGAAGCGATCAATCAGAAAGTCGATAGAGATCGCATGTCCTGAAATGATCTCATCATTGACTACTCTATATCGCAGACCCGATATACACATGAATGGTCTCCTCATGTCGCTAATAGCTGTGCGAGCGCAAGGCAGGTCTAGTGTTAAACCTGTAAGCCGCTCATACTCCTCTAAGGTCGGAGTCAACTCATGTCGCCCAAAGTGAAAAACCTGCCAATCAGGTATTCAACAGGATAGAATACCATCTATAAATTTGTATAGAACCTGGAAATCTAAAAGGGCCAAGGAATGCCCCAACATCCGATCTACTATCCCTCTGGCTGGGAAGGGGAGACTATCGTACCACGACCTCAATGACGATGCTACCAAGGATGGTGGTAAATGCTCAATGCGGCTGACCATCGATGACGACATCTGTTTCACCGTATCACAAGACCATCCAGGGGTAAAATCTAAACTCATCGGTATAAGTGTATATCCATGACATAATATATGCATAATAACAATGATAAATATGATGCAATAGATAGAAAATATCATGCATATCTAGAACAAACTATCTATTGTAAGCATCATCTCTGTCTGCTCATACAATCCAAAATAAAAAGTACAAGGAGATGGGGCACAACCGACCAACTACTAACATAGGCCTATCAAAATAGGGCACGGCTGCCCAATATCTAAACAAGGGCCTATCAAAAGATATAGCGAGGGAAGCTATCAAAAGAGATCAAGAATATCTTCATCCAAGCTATTAACCTGCTCCAGCTCCTCCTGAGTCACAAAGTCTCGACCGGTGGGAATGTCCGGTCGGTATAAGGGAGTATCAGCGCCGATAAAATTACTGGAAAATGGACCTGTGGAAGGGCCCGCTTCAGAGCTAGAAGGAGCAAAAGAATCTTCCTCGGATGGCTCTCGGCAAAGGTTCCTGATAAACAAATGTGCCCTCTCCAACTGCCGGGTCAATCCTGTGATCTGGTCCCAGTGATTCGGATCTCGCAGGCACGTGATAAGTGGTTTTATAACCACTTATTTAGATATCAACTCACTTCGATTGTTGTTTAATCTCATTTGTTATCGTAGCTTTTCATCCATTTTTACCTTCTTTTGCAGATTTCTGTAGTTGGAACTCTTCGGGTGTATTTTGAGCTGAACGGATAAAAGAATGCTAAAACGGGAACAAAGTGCATGAAAAGGGGCAACACTTAAAGAAGCAATGGGCATGGGGGATTGACAGAAGCCATGAGCAGCAAGGATCAAGGAGGGAGTCAGAATAGGGCAACAGGAACAATGCACCAGCAAAGCTGCAGATTTCTAGAACCTGAAGCCCGCGCAGCTGCGCCGGCTGCAGGCCTATAACCTGCGCAGCTGCGTCGGTCTCCTCACTGGCCAGTTGACTTTTATTTAATCGGCAGCTTTGGTTTGTTGGGGGCAGCAAGGCAGGCTCGGCTGAAAAAGGCATATAAGGGCATTTTGGCAACAGAATATATATCTCTCCCCTTAAGGGAGTTTAGCCCTAATTTTCTTATTCTAGTTTTTTCATTTCTATTACATTTTCTTGTCTAGGAGTAGAATAGAAGTAGATATTAGACTAGTTTATAGTAGTTAATGTTGTAGGGTTTTATTAGACTTAATTGCTGAAGCATTTGAAGAACATCAAGGATTCGTATTTTGATCAAGAGGAATCAGATTTGCATTTCTTACTCTTATTTTCTCTTTGATTCATATTTGTGTTCTTACGATGCTTATTCTACATGTGGATGGTATGTTTGAGTTGTCTATGACTTAAAGTATACCTTGAGGTTCCAATGGGATCTAATGAGTAGTCTATATTAATTTCTCATCCATGTTGGTTCTTATTGATTGTTTTGTGATTGTCTACTGCGATATTTATTTTCATTGCTTAATTGAGTCATGACCAATTACTGTGATAACCCACATGGGATTGAAAGAAGAAATGTGGGTTTAGATCAAATCGTAGTAGCGAGCGTTTGTACGTTCACAAGGCGTTGGATGTATGATTTGTGCTTAGGATAGACATATACCGAAGCGCCGCTCGTGGCCAATAGAGAACTTGACCTTAAACCCTAATTATTTGTAAATCACATAGACATATAGTGGTTTAGGTAATGTAGGTGTTCACGTGCGTTCTATCATATGTGGATTGCACGTGATATGGATTAGGTGCATCGAAAGATGGACTTCTCTCACTTTCGTGTTCTCGGCTAGCACTCTTAACGATTAATTTGACCTAATTGGAAGTGAATTGACTTAGATGAATCATTAGGGGAAATTGGAGTCTCATGCCTTCATTATCTGATTCTACCTTAGGATTATTTATTTTAATTCCTTACCTAGTTAACTTAGTTTTAATTCCAACTCTTTATCTCTCGTTTAAATAAGACTGAGGCGATTATGTGCTAGTGGTTTGGCGACCTTTTATTTGTTAATTCTCCATGGGAACGATCTTTACTTATCTTATATTACTTGTTGACCGCGTATACTTGCGCGTTAATTGTCGTTACATAAATCGGACAACAAGTTTTTGGCGCCGTTGCCGGGGAATTAATTGGATAACTGTTTGCCAACATTAGTTTAAATCAAATTAGTCTTAATTTAAACTTTTTATTTTTGTTTAATTCTCTTCTCATATTCTCTTTTCAGGTACAATGGACTTAAATTTCTATTCATGGAACTGTGCAAGACAAGAGCAACCAAGGGAAGCAAACACTGATGGACTCGACCCAATTGCCACACTCTCAGCACAGTTAGAGGAGCTCTCAAGAAAGCTGGATACTGTTTCAGTCCAACAGAGTCGAGAGCCAGTGACTTCATATGACTATGGTGCTGGAGCTTATATGAGCCATCAGGAGCCTATCATTTATGGACAGGAGCAGTATGGGGGTGGTTATTCCTACACTGAACCTTATCCCGACTATCAGCAAGAGTGGGGGTATCACCCAGACCCTTCAGTAAACTACTATCAAGACCAACACTGGGATCCAAATCTCGCATACGCCCCAGAATGCACCTTCCAGACTCCAGTTTACGAGCCTCAACACAATTTTGAGGGTGACACAGAAAATGCAAGCTTGGAGGAAGAAGGTGACATATCATTGAAGGACATCTTGATTGAGCAACAGAAGTCAGTCAAGAATATCCAGAACTGGGCAGAGCAAATTAGTAGGGCCTTAATGGTAAAGGAGGAGCAAGGGAAGACCCATACGGTGAGCTATCAAGAACAATGCGAGCCAAGTCTAAATTTTGCACCAGAACCCACTTATCAATCCCCGTGTTTACAAGGAGAACAGTCAACAATGGACTTCATGTATAGAGCCTTAGCGAACCAAGAGGAGATGATTAGGAGCCAAGAGCTATCGAACCAGAATTTTCAGAATCAGATGGCCCTAATCAACAATACTCCAACAAATGAGACTCACTACATGGAGCCCGTGGCTGAAACAGAAAAGGAAAGATTGGAAATTTTGTGGGGGAATTCCATAGCATCAACACAGGAGACCTTGGTTGAGCAAGAACAATCAATTGAGGATCTTCAGATTTGGGTGGAGCAAATTAACACAGCTTTAAGGAATGAGGAGGTGATTGAGGAAGGAACCGCTCAAGATCATCAAAGTCCAATGCCTCAGATAACTGAAGCAGTGAGTAATGATCCCCAGGATACTTGGTGCTATGACATGGGTGCAGAAACTGATAGAAAATCCGAAGTGAAATTGCAACTGGATGAGCCGAAAGCAATGGCAATAGAGGAGCCAATTGGGGATGTGGAGTATGAACCAACAGTGATAATACCCCAAGAGCCTCCTTCGCCAAAGTTTGAGACTCCAGTCAAGTTTGCACACCCTTGCCCCCTTGGTAGCCACATCACAGAGACGGGTCTCGATGACACGAGAAATTCTGCAATCTTAACACCATGGTGGTCAGAAGAAAAGAGAAGAGAAGAAGAGTCCGTTGTGTGTTCTATGCCTCCATGCCCCGATCATTTCACATACACAACGGAACCATTGCCTAGCTCCCCTACTTTTCGTACGGGGAATTCTTGTTCATATCATGTGCTAGGTAGTTTAATTCCGAGTCCTCCTCTATTGGGAAGCCTCCAAAAGCATATAGCAATTCTGATGGATGGAGGGGTTCTCCAATATCGTCGGGGAGTTGGATAGCAGTAGTCAGACACAGTCGAGCTAGAGGACTATAAATCAAGCGCTAGACGGGAGGCACCCCATCATCTCTCTTTCTCCCTACCTGTTTAATTCTCCATTACATGCTTTCTATCACATTTCCCTCCCCATGTTTAATTCTCAGTAGTATAGTTCTTAGTTGTAAATATTTCCACATTTTGGTTGTACAAGGTACAATGCCTACATTTGTGGACTTAGACAGTGACGCGTATAATTTTTGGGGCATGAAATGCTTATTGAATATAGTATGATGCCGTGACACATTTCGTATACGCATGTAAAGAATTTTTTTTTTGGGATTCAAACGGTTAATGGACATATTTTCGTTGCACGTACATGTTGCATATATATTTTTGGGACTTAAAAGTGTTCTGATCATATTTTTGAAAATGAGCTTGTGGCTTATGTGCACATATTGACATTTTTGGGATTTGATATACCTATGATTATCGTCTTTATTATGTAATTTTCTTCCTTTATGTAATTCTCTTAATCGTTATTAGTTAATAGTAATAATAATTGTTTGTTGTAATTAAGTGACTTGACACTTTTTGCATGCCTTCTAGGTCTATGTATTTGGTTGCAAAGCCTTTTGATCCACTACAATTGAGATGCTGCACTCCAGACCAGTCACAGAGTTTCCTGAAACTTGGCGCTCCCGCGCCAAGTCTAGCCAACCAGCCGCGCGGCCGCCTTGATTTCCAGACAAGAATCCGGATTCTATACCCTGCGCAGCTGCGCCCATTTTCCTCATGTCCTTTGCGCAGCTACGCCATTATCGCCCTGCCGAAATTTTTTTGTTTTAAAACAAAGCCCGCCCACTTCTTTATTTCATTTCCCTACTTGAAAACTCGGCAGTTCTTTCTGACTCGCTCCCTAAAACCGAAACCTCTTTCCCTCACTCGGCAACCTGCATGACTCGATTCCCTCCTACAGAAACCCTATTCCTCTCATTCTCCATCTCGCAAGGCCCCTGCTGACCTTCTCCATTCTTTGTAACTTGTGGATTCTAGGGCTCAATTCATTTAGCCAGCACCCCAAGTGTTTGATACAAGTTCAGTGAGAAATCGGGGGGGCACATTTGACGGAATTTGAGGCACTTCACCAAATTTGATAGTAAAAGAGGTAGATTTTTGGGTTCCATTGGAGAGTTGCAATTGATACAAGTCTGACAGAGGGTTGAGGGTAGGTTTTTGGCAGTTTGAAATAGAGCAATTTCTGGCAATTGGGGGCATCCTTCTTGGAGAGATTAGGGGCAAAAAAAAATTTGACAAAGGTTGGGATAATTTTACAGAGCATCGAAACCAAAAGCAGATAGGGTGTATTCCCAGTGTTTGATCATCACTGGGTTTTCATTCATTCAGTTGCTTATTGCATTTCAATTTCAACATGCCCAAGCGAATTCAAACTCCATCACCCCCGTCTCCCCCTCCGAGCACAGAGCATGGCGAGGGTAGTTCCCATGAGGCTCTTGACGCCTTTAGATTTGTGGACTTGGCTGCTCAGCGTTACTACTTCAATGTTTTGGACAGAAAGAACTGTGTGAAGGAGAGGGGATTAAAGTCGGGCAAAGACGATGGGCTTATGAAGAGGCAGATTATTGATCATGGCTGGGCGCTTGTTGCGGCCACACCGCTGCCAGCTCCTATTCCCCATGTGAAGGAGTTTTATGCCAATGCACACGAGGCGCAGAATGGGATATCATATGTAAGGGGGAAGCAGGTGCCGTACACCAAGCAGGCCATAAATGATATTTTCAAGCTGGACACTATTCCTTCTGGCCCGACAAATTGGGCCGAGTCTCAGCGTCATGAGTCTAACTTGGACAGACTGATAAAGGAATTGTACAAATCGGGCACCAAATGGACAACATACTCAGGCACGACCAGAAAGATAGGTTTCCCTCAGACTGCCTTGAGTCGATACGCCAAGGCTTGGTACAGCTTCATTTGTGCTAGCATTCTTCCTTCGAGCCATCATGCCGAGGTCACCACTGAGCGAGCTACCCTACTCTACGGCATCATCAAGAATAGACGGATTGACATTGGACACATTCTGAATCAGTCCATGCTGAAGTTTATGAGGGGGAGCACCTCAGGAGGGATTCCACATGCCTCGGTGATTACACGCTTATGTTTGGCTGCTGGAGTGGTATGGGATAATGAAGAGCTGCTGCGCCCGATGCGCGATATAGACCATACAACCATCCAGCAGTACACCATCTGGAAGGGGGCAGAGTCTCATCCCCGAGGACTGGGGTTTGTGCGAGATGATGATTCTGATGAGGATGAGGATGATGAAGAAGACGAAGAAAATGAGCCAGAGCAGGCTCAGCAGGCGGCAGGGCCAACTCCCACACAGTATGCTATGCAGCAGAGGGAGATTCTACTGCTGAGGAGACGGATGGATACCACATACACAGACTTCTAGACTTATACATCCGATTTCTCCCAAGCTTTATCTCATGCATTCGGGCAGTTGGGCATACATGCAGAGTTTCCTACATTTGGCACCGGCAGTCAATACCCTCCTCCAGACACACCACCAGAGCAGATTGATGAGGAGGAGGACGACGAGTCCGAGTAGGGGAGTTCCCTTTTTACCCTTTTTACCTTCAATGCGGACATTGAACATTTTAAGTTTGGGGGTATTTGGGGGTTTATTTGCATGTAGTTTAATTCATTTAGTGCATGTTATTTGTATGTAGTTTAATTCATTTAGTGCATGTAGTTCGTATTTTGTTTAAAAATTATCAAATTTTTAAAAATTTTCTTTAGTTTTAGTCAACTGTGTTAGGACATGTTGCATGACATACTACATAAATTCAGGTTGAAGTTGGTTTGTTAATAAGTTGGCCTATGATGAAAGCTAAAATTTCTTGTTTTTCAAACCGATTTGAGACTTAAGCTTGATTTTAAGATCATATATGTAAATCTTTATCTGTCAGATGCTGTGTAGCCAATTAGCACGATGAAGTAGCCATCATGATATGTTTAGTTGAAATGTTCCATACTTATCTTCTGGTGGAAAATTTATGTTTTAATAAAAGAGTCAGTGATCATATGATAATAACTAAGATTGTTAAAAGCTTAAGTTTGGGGGAAAACAGGGGGACATGCATGATATATGCAGGGAGATGGAGCGTAAGACGCACTCCCTTGCAGGAAAAGAAAAAGAAAAAGAAAACAAAAGAAAATACATTGAAAAAAAAAATAGAATAAACACTTCGGCTACGTTGAGTTCTGTGGCCTTTGATATTCGAGCAAGTAAGCCCTAGTGGTGTCTCTACACCCAACGCCCTAAGGCCGTCTGGTCTGATACGTGTCTTAGTTAGAACTTATATGATTTACTGCTTTCCTTAAATTAAAATTGGTTTTTCCCCTAAGAAGCATAGTATGTGATTTATTTGTTCAAAGCATGTTTAATGGTTGCTAGGTACGCAACGCACATTGCATCAGTGCTGACAGATTTGGATTTGCAAAGTTATACTTTTGATCTTGTCTTGGGTTGCTTATCTGTTTGACTGGATGTGGTTTTTCTGAGGCAGTGCACTTGAATATCTATTCTGACAAAGACCTGAATTCACTTTCATGCTAGTGTAGGTTGCATGCATTCTAGTTATTTGAAATGCATCTGTGTTTTATTTTGTTTGTGTCACTTGAGGGCAAGCAACGTTTAAGTTTGGGGGGATTTGATAAGTGGTTTTATAACCACTTATTTAGATATCAACTCACTTCGATTGTTGTTTAATCTCATTTGTTATCGTAGCTTTTCATCCATTTTTACCTTCTTTTGCAGATTTCTGTAGTTGGAACTCTTCGGGTGTATTTTGAGCTGAAACGGATAAAAGAATGCTAAAACGGGAACAAAGTGCATGAAAAGGGGCAACGCTTAAAGAAGCAATGGGCATGGGGGATTGACAGAAGCCATGAGCAGCAAGGATCAAGGAGGGAGTCAGAATAGGGCAACAGGAACAATGCACCAGCAAAGCTGCAGATTTCTAGAACCTGAAGCCCGCGCAGCTGCGCCGGCTGCAGGCCTATAACCTGCGCAGCTGCGCCGGTCTCCTCACTGGCCAGTTGACTTTTATTTAATCGGCAGCTTTGGTTTGTTGGGGGCAGCAAGGCAGGCTCGGCTGAAAAAGGCATATAAGGGCATTTTGGCAACAGAATATATATCTCTCCCCTTAAGGGAGTTTAGCCCTAATTTTCTTATTCTAGTTTTTTCATTTCTGTTACATTTTCTTGTCTAGGAGTAGAATAGAAGTAGAGATTAGACTAGTTTATAGTAGTTAATGTTGTAGGGTTTTATTAGACTTGATTGCTGAAGCATTTGACGAACATCAAGGATTCGTATTTTGATCAAGAGGAATCAGATTTGCATTTCTTACTCTTATTTTCTCTTTGATTCATATTTGTGTTCTTACGATGCTTATTCTACATGTGGATGGTATGTTTGAGTTGTCTATGACTTAAAGTATACCTTGAGGTTCCAATGGGATCTAATGAGTAGTCTATATTAATTTCTCATCCATGTTGGTTCTTATTGATTGTTTTGTGATTGTCTACTGCGATATTTATTTTCATTGCTTAATTGAGTCATGACCAATTACTGTGATAACCCACATGGGATTGAAAGAAGAAATGTGGGTTTAGATCAAATCGTAGTAGCGAGCGTTTGTACGTTCACAGGGCGTTGGATGTATGATTTGTGCTTAGGATAGACATATACCGAAGCGCCGCTCGTGGCCAATAGAGAACTTGACCTTAAACCCTAATTATTTGTAAATCACATAGACATATAGTGGTTTAGGTAATGTGGGTGTTCACGTGCGTTCTATCATCTGTGGATTGCACGTGATATGGATTAGGTGCATCGAAAGATGGCCTTCTCTCACTTTCGTGTTCTCGGCTAGCACTCTTAACGATTAATTTGACCTAATTGGAAGTGAATTGACTTAGATGAATCATTAGGGGAAATTGGAGTCTCATGCCTTCATTATCTGATTCTACCTTAGGATTATTTATTTTAATTCCTTACCTAGTTAACTTAGTTTTAATTCCAACTCTTTATCTCTCGTTTAAATAAGACTGAGGCGATTATGTGCTAGTGGTTTGGCGACCTTTTATTTGTTAATTCTCCGTGGGAACGATCTTTACTTATCTTATATTACTTGTTGACCGCGTATACTTGCGCGTTAATTGTCGTTACATAAATCAACCAACAGCACGCTATCCAGTCTGTCATCATCACAGACCCAAGCACCATATCTGCCATGAACTGAGTAGAACGAGTCCGAGCCCCAATAGTGCGAGGACTCCACCAGCTATGAAACGCCTCCTGGATGTAAGGACCCTCTGACAGGGTGAAGCCATCTACGCCCACCATAGGAATGCCTGTGAGTGGCTGAGCTAATGGCCAGTGATGTCAAGCAGGAGGAACAAAGGAAATGCGGATCTCCCCCGTGATGCTCCAAATATCACGCTCTCCTAAATAGAGCTCCCAACCTCCCTCTGTCAAAAATGGGACTCTGCGGGTGGATAATGCAAACTCTCGGCCAGTGGAAAAATCACCCTCAAACCCGACTGTCAAAAAATATAAGGTGTACGGGACCCACGAGATTGATCTGGCCGTCAATAGCTCAAGCTGCAGGCGGGAATGGGTGAATCCCTCAGCAACAGGGACCTCCATCAATGTGGAGTGATGCCAGCGCCTTCCCCAAGGATAGGTCTGCAGACCTAAAGTAGTGACGGGGCGTAGGCAAGGAAGCCTCTTATATGCCCAAAACTAGTCATGTAATTATCAAAAGTCCTCGGTGATTAAGACTGACAAATATAAATAAGAAAATCAAAAAGGTAAAAGAAAGATGTACTCATCAGCAGAAATGGGTAAAACCGTAACCAAGCCTCCGTCACACCCTCCGAGCGCATGCGCATCCCTCGGAGGAA
Source organism: Panax stipuleanatus (assembly GCA_020205555.1). NCBI lineage: Eukaryota > Viridiplantae > Streptophyta > Magnoliopsida > Apiales > Araliaceae > Panax > Panax stipuleanatus. Next base: position 118,769,819 of record CM035116.1, on the reverse strand, counting down.
ATAGGCAAAGGTATAGGTACCCCAATCAAAATCACTGAGGCACTCCACGTACCGAGTGGCACTGACCAGGGCAAAGGACACCATCGAAGAGTTGTCCGCAAGGAAACAACCCCTGATGATCACTAAAAATAGTCGCCTCAGAATGCGATCTCTAACCCTCTGATCATCAGGCAGAGGCTCAGTCAAAGCCCCACTCTAGGCATCTATGCTCAAGTGACCAGAACGAACTGTCCGACCCTTGATAATCATTGTAGAAACTCCTAAGAGGGAACGAATGGCAGTAGGTGAAATGTTAGCCACAACAGGCACTGGCTCACCTCCGAACTCTATCCCAGTGATGAACCTCCAGTCCATAGGCATCATCATCACCTCACAATCTAGCAAATGGAGAGACTGAGTTTGTTGGAACCAGCGCTTAGATAAAGACCTCATATAACCCCAGGGGCAACGGCGGGGAGGGATAGAAAAGAATGCCTGAAACTCCCAGGTATCTACAATGGCCCTGTAATCTAAATGCAGAGTGTGATATAGAGAATAAAAATTAAACCAGTTCCCTCTAGGCTGCATTAGAAGGACAACCCATAGCAAACCTGTGCCCTAAAATGGCAAAAGAAAGAAAGAAAGGAAATCCAGAAGGGAAACTTCAATCACCTTATTGGAATAAAGAAATCTCGATGGATGGAGCCTCAAATCTCCCAGCAAATCTTGAAGTGGCACCACGATGCCTTGGAGCTCTGCACGTGGAGCCTGAGCTGGGGCGGGATCAACAAATGGAGCCTCCTCGTTGTCCACGTCAACTGGCGGATCAACCCGAATAGGACAAATCACGGACTCAGCCAATCTACGAGGAGGCCGAGCTGGCCGTGGCTGAGGAACATCAGAGACTCTCCTCCGTCTAACTTCTTGGGACGACCCTGCTACCACTACCGGGTCTATCTAACTCCATAACTTGGACAAAGTCTCCAAATCACCTTAGAAAGGGTGAGGTAAGCCTAAAACCTGTAGCTTATTAATTTAAAACAGTATTTTATGCATTTCTAAGTCCTAAAACATGCATGGGTCAACCAAAATCCCTAGTAGAGTCAAAATTACATGTTTATTAAATGCTTAGGCTTTTAAAAAATTTTTGCCAGAGTGTCCTTTGTAAAATGGACTGTCTGCATGCACATAGGCATGTCTAGGTTGCCATTCAGTAGCACACCTACCCAAAAATAGAAACATTTTATATTTATAAAAAAATTAAAAATAAATTTCACATGGTAGCTAAATTACCATGGACATTTTTAGTTGAAAATCCAGGCTCACTAGGCCTCAAAAAGGATGAGTAAACTGATCAAAAAGGGCAAAAATTGACTGTTTCAGAATTCAAATTTTCTTACATCAAAACGTGCATCACAGTAAAATATGCATACTTATGAAGCCTGAAAATTTTTATCAAGTCATATAAGCATACATTTTTGATACATTGTGTTTAAAAGCACACTACGTGGTTTACAACATTCTACCAGTTAAAACAGGAAAAGAAGAGATGTAAATGTTACCTGAAACGTATAGAACGTTTGTGCACTGATGAAATCTAAAAAAAGCAGCCCGAACTCCATAGATCTGAAAAAGAAAATCAGAATTCTATCAAAACTTAAAACTAAAAATGAATCAGAGAGCCCGTTGCTGCCCATTTTAAATTCGCAGGAGGGGGCGGGCCCACCTGCGGCTATCGCAGCTCTACCTGCGGCTCCCCAGGGTGGACCCCACCCCCTCTGGCTAGGTCCAGTTTGGGTGGAAACAGAGTTTACAGGAGCTGAAAAGTCAAATCCGGGAAAAAAACTGCTACGCGATTGAGCGGATTGTCATGAAATCCTGCGTATGAGCGGCGGATTCTTGACAGAAAGAGAAAATTCATGTAAGACATTGGTTATCATTCCGAAGCAATATCTGGGGATCAATAATGAGAACTACTAAAAAACTACAAAAAACTGCTAAAAATTGCCGCTGTTAGAGCATCGGGAAGGTTCGACGGTATAAACGGCAGGTTCCAACTGTATCAAGGCATCCAGACTGATCTTAGGGTGTGTTTTTTCAGAAAGAGTACCCCCAAGTCAGCGTGGGTCAGATTTCCTAACACTATCAGCAGTTGGCACAACCCCAGAAAAGCATCGGGAACGGTCCGGTGACATCAGTCGTTGAAGGCTACTTCAATGAAGGTCAGACTGCCTGACACTATCATCCATTGGCACAACCCTAGCGAAGCATCGGGAATGGTCCGGTGACATCAGCCATTGAAGGCTACTTCAATAAAGGTCAGATTTCCTGACACTATCAGCCGTTGGCACAACCCCAGTGAAGCATCAGGACCGAACCGGTGACAATCAGCCGTTGAAGGCTACTTCAGCGAGGGTCAAATTTCCATACACTATCAGCCGTTTACACAATCCCAGTGAAGCATCGAGAACGAACCGGTGACATTCAGCCGTTAAAGGCTACTTCAGTGAGGGTCAGATTGTCTGACACTATCAGCCATTGGTACAACCCCAGCGAATCATCAGGAATGGTCCTGTGACATCAGCCATTGAAGGCTACTTCAGCGAAGGTCAGATTGCCTGACACTATCAGTCGTTGGCACAACCCCAGCGAAGCATCAAGAATGGTCTGGTGACATCAGCCATTTAAGGCTACTTCAGCGAAGGTCAGATTGCCTGACACTATCAGCCATTAGCACAATCCCAGCGAAGCATTGGGAACGAACTGGTGACATTTAGTCGTTGAAGGCTAGTTCAGCGAGGGTCAGATTTCCTAACATCTCAGCCGTTGGCACAACCCCAGCGAAGCATTGGGAACGGTCCAGTGACATCAGCCGTTGAAGGCTACTTCAGCAAAGGTCAGATTGCCTGACATTTCAGCCATTGGCGACAACTCCAGCGAAGCATCGGGAACGTTCCGGCGACATCAGCTATTGAAGGCTACTTCAACGAAGGTCAGATTTCCTAACACTATCATCCGTTAGCGAAAACCCTAGCGAAGCATCGGGAATGGACCGGTGACGAAAATAGTGTATCAATTTATCCCCACAGAGGACAGATGATGGAATCAGTTAAACAAATCCTCAGAGGAAGCATCGAGAAGGTTCGGTGATGGTTAAGCCTTGCAAACTATCATTCAAATAGGTGTCGAGAAGGTGTTATGATGTCAACCAGTATAAGCTATCATCAGGCTAGGCCTCGAGAATCTCCAATAAGGTAACTCAGCAAAAGAGGAACATCCTCAGCGGAGGAAAAGTCAGAAAACTGATTGGGAGACACGAGACGTAGGCGACCACCCTAACGTTAATCTCAGGAATTCTCCACGACATCAGCCAAGAGAAAATATTCCCCAATAGGCTATCATGGATAACGTCATCCCCAGCAGAAAATGGCGTAAACAAACAATGATAGCATATCACCAAGGGTTACCACGAATAACGTTATCCCCAGCAGAAAATGACGAAAACAGTCAGTGATAGTCCCATTCCCTCGAAGGTATCTAACATTCATAACATATCATGTCATGCATTGTCCCACATTTGCATTTGTCATATTTCCAGTGTCTAGCAATCTTTATCTTGTTCATTCCATTGCATTGCATGAACATGATAAAGAGGGGCATCTGTAGACACTCAAAATTTTGCAGTCTTGTTATAGATGCTTAAAAATTTTGCGTTCCTGTTACTAACCTTGTAGGAGTGTAAAACCATCAGATCAACCCTGATCACAACCCCGAAGGTACAGGTCAACTCCGCTCACAACCTAGGAGGTACAGGTTAACCCCAGTCATAACCCGGGAGGTACAGGTCAACCCCGGTCACAACCCGGGAGGTACAGGTCAACATCGGAGATAACCCCAAAATATCACATCATCCCCAGAGATAACCCTAGAGACACCAAGTTAGCCTCGGAGATAACCCTGAGGACAAACAGAGTCGGCTTGATTTAAACCTCGAACACAACGCTGGGAGAACAGTCAAAGACCGTGCCAGTACAGGAAATAACCCCTGGAGGGGCAAAATAGTCATTTTACCAACTTGAAGCCGATCCAATCAAAACCAAGCCGAATTGATGCCATCAAGGTCAGAAAAAACCAAAACATTGATCCCGAGTAAAAATAACGCAAGACAACTCAACGGATAAACTGCGGGAAAACAAAGACCTGGTTATGAACCCGTCTTTTTGGACTCAAAAAATGTTTAGTCCCATGTCATTGTGACACTCTGGGCGAGGGCTTTTCGAAAAAGTATAGTACGCCTCAAACGGACGCTCCGATCAAAAGTTAGAAAGTTTTGAATATGGCCTCGCGTTGCTTGGAGTGCACGTACGTCGAGGCAATGGGACCCACCACCCAGGCCCTGCCACGTGGCACTACAGGTAGACCCGTGGCTATCGCGGGTAGGCCCGCTTCTATCTAGTCTATAAATATAAATGCACCCCCAAGTCAAAATCAATTCAGCAACGCTCTAAAACTCTGCCCATTTCATTTCTTAGCCCGATTTCCTGTACTCCAAACCTCGTTTTTATCACTCTAACACGTAGATATACTTATATACTACAACATACCAAAAATTAACCGGTAGAAATGCTCGTTTGAAGCCTACCAAGTGGCAAAAAGCCCGTAGAGCAGTCTATTGTAAGTATTTTTACGATCAGAAAGTTCCTATTACTTCATTGCGCATTTATACACGTGCACGTAAAGTTTTGTTTTTTGATTATGCCCGAAACTTAGTTTCGTGGCCGTTTTTGCGTACTTTTTAGTACATTTTAGTACATATACTCGTTTTCTAGCCTCTACACAGCCCGGATCGACGATCCACGGCTTTTAACTACTTTTATATATATATATATATATATATATATATATAAGTATATATATATATATATATAAGTATATATATATATATATAAGTATATATATATATATGTGCACTTTTCAGGACTGGGTAATCTCCTCGAGTCCTTTCTAGCTTTATTATGTATATATTTAACTATATATATGCTAACTTTTCATTCCGTCAAGCCCGGATGTCAAATTCATGGTAATTTACTGCTTTTATATATATAACTATATATGCAAATTTTTCTGACTTATTTAGGCCTGGATTTCTACTTCGTGGCCTTTTTATTGCTTTAATATATATATACTAATTGTATATATTAACATTTAAATTTTATGTCCGGGCATAGGATTTGAAATCCGTCGCCCTTTCCTGCTTTTATATATATTTCAATTTTGTTCAGCATGAATGACTCCGTGGCTTTTTACAGCTTTTATAAATATATATATTCATTCCAGTCCGGGCATAGGATTTGAAATTCGTCGCCCTTTCCAGCTTTTATATATATATTTCAATTCTGTTCAGCTTGGATGACTCCGTGGCTTTTTATAGCTTTTATATATATATATATATATATATATATCTTTCAATTCCAGTATGGGCCTGAGAGTGCAAACCCATCGCCCTTTACAGTTTTCATATATATATATATATATATATATATATATATATATATATATATATAATCATATATATATTTTTTATTCACTATGATTAACTTTCTGCGGTAAATATTTATTTGATATGAATCGGCGCTTACATATCTTCGGGCGAATTAGATTTCTTTAAATCTTGTCAATTCTATCTTTCAAGCGGTTCAAAACAGGTCCAGACGGAACCAGGGAGCTAGAATGGCTGAGATCTACTTAAATCTAGCAGTTTTTCTAGTTTTATTCATTATAAAGCAACCTCGCGGCCCTTATATCGCTCTATAGTGGGAACGAGACGCTTTGGCTATGCGCATGCTAGGATTTGACTGATGAATCCTTGGTTTTTGCGACGTCTAGATGTAAATACATATTTTCTGTGCATATTTGAGTTGTGCAGTTTTTTTGGCTACTCCTATGTGAGCCTAGGAATCGTGGGATTCATGATCAAACTGATCAAAATCTGATTCCCATGATGGACAACTCCACATTATAAATGTACCCTGCCAGTTTTTCTGTAAAAATGTACATCTTAAAGACCTTAAAACGGTTATTCGGGTTTAAGGTCTCAACATAATGAGAATAATAGTTTGTCGTGTCAGAGTCACTCTGATGGCTGTCATGCCCATGGGAAGACTGGCACTTGTATATATTATGTGGTCGAGGATGCTTCACAGCTTGACAATCACCATTCAAATTGAGCCAAAAAACTAAAAAGATAAAATGGAAATATCAACAGGCTTCCATTCCTATGAGAGCGTAAGGGTTTGAAAATCAATTTTCAAAACATCATTTTAAATATCTTGCCTAAAAAGGACTTTTGCAAATCAAATCAAACCCTTCGCATATAGGTTCAACGAAGCAAAGCACTACTTCCAATCAAAAAACAATTGTAGGCCCAATTTCTTCCAGCATTCATACACACATTGCAAATAAAAAGAGAAATATTGAAAAGATGCAGTACTGTATTTTAACGGGAGTTGTGGGGTGCCTAACACCTTCCCCACAATTAACCAAGCCCCCGAGCTTATAACTTCGGTTTCAAGATTCAATTTTGACAGTTTCCAGCAATTGGGCCTACTTTCAAAAAATACTCGGTTAAGTTAGTACAACCATTTTCAAATCTACCAACTGGCGACTCTATAAAAAATCGTCGATATAAAATATGTTGGCCTTTTCCTAAAAAACTTTTCAGCCTTTTTCATAAAAAAGATAAAATAATGGTAGAAACAAAACTTAGGAAAAGATAGAAATATCCGGGTCCGACTCGACCTGCACATTTTTCCACCGATGTCGACAGGTGGCGACTCTGCTGGGGACAGTAGAGGGCTTAGGCCGCGTGCAAATCTTTTCAAACATTTCCCATATTTATATGTGTGTGTGTGAATGTTGCGTCTTGAATGGATGTGAATGAATACTTTACTGCTTTATATTAGTGCTTCGCACAATGCCATCATGTCATACGGTGAGACGCGATGTATGTGAATGTATGTTGTGTGATTCCTCCACCAGGAGGCAAACCAGTTTGTGTTTGAGTAATGGACTCAAAGGCAACTAAGTCTGCGAGGCTCATGAAACGCACCACTCAGATCCGCTCCAATTGAAAGATCAAATTAATTTCCCCTCTAGTAGATTGCGATGATCTAGGGACCTTCATGCCGAAAAGCCGTGAGAGTAGCCTAAGATAGGTCAGCCTCTGATTAACCAAATCCGAAGGGAAGCCTCTTCATGCCTTCCTCTTTCAATTCAATGTCAAGTTTTTAATTCCAATGTAAATATCATAATGTGCATTCCATGTCTTGTAAATCCTGTCATGCTATCCTGTCATTCAAATAACTGACCTCTGTTTTATAGGATAAGATTAAAAAACTTCAAAAATAAACACATTGCATGGCATGCATCCGACCAACACCTACATTAGGAAATTAACACACCTACGTTTGTTGTAGGTAAAAATTATCCTGTTACCAGATCAAAATCTAAGAAAGCACTAAGTCCATCTTCAGACATGGCTTCAAGTGCTCAACCAGAATCTACCCCCGTCTATAGGAAAGAGTTTGAATGATTGAAGAACCAGATAGCCGAATTGGCCATTTTCGTAAGAGAACAAAGTAAAGCTCTTAAAGGGAAACAAGCACAGGGTCATATGGAACCAGGTACACCCGGTGGCAGTTAAGAGACCGGGAAGAAGGACACTCAGATTCCTGATCCTCAAAATTAGGATCTTACCAATAAAACCCTTGAAATCACCATCCTTAACAAAGAGCATGAAGTTAGTGATATTATGAAGAAAGTCCAACAGATGGAAGAAACCATCCGGTCCATCAAAGGGATTAGGGCATTTGGCAGTGTCAATTACTCAGACTTGTGTATATTCCCCGGGGTTCGTTATCCAAAAAAAAATTTTTAAGTCCCTAATTTTGAAAGAGACGATGGATTGGGAGACCCATACACCCATTTGAAGGTATTCATTGGAGAGCTTAGATCCTATGCAGAGGACGAGAAGCTAAGAATGTAATTATTCCAAAAGAGTTTGACCGGAGAGACTAGAGCCTGGTATGCTCGATTAGATAATTCCAAGATTCATAGCTGGGAAGAGTTGGCACATGCCTTCCTCAATCAATACAACTTTCAGTCCCAAATGGCTCCAGACAGATACCAAATCACCAAAATCAAGAAGCAAAACACTGAGTCATTCAGAGAATATGCCCAATGATGGAGGCGGGTGGCAGCACAAGTCACCCCACCTATGACTGAGTCTAAGATAGTCATGACCTTCATCGACATCCAAGAAGCTCCATACTACGAAAGGGGTCCAAGCAGGCATAGGAAAACCATTCTCGGAGATGATCAAGCACGGAGAAATGGCTGAAATGTGGCTAAAATCTGGGAAGATAAAGGATCGGACCGCCTTGGAAACTGTTGCCGAGCATATCCAGTCCGGGAGTTACGGGAGTAATCCCCAGAGAGTACACAAGAAGAAAGATGAAGAAGTGTCCTTAGTACTGCAAGGACAGAATCAAAGAAGTGATCTATTCCCCTTTTTAAGCTCATACCCAATCTTCTAACCCTCCATTTCAGAAAAATTTGGAGGCCAGACGTCGGAGAACGTTCACCCTTTAGGGGATTCACTCGAGAACGTGTTGAAATTGTTGACAGCATAAAAGAAGATTGTTCAGCTCCTTCCACCAACCAGTACCAGGGGAAGGAATTTCGACCCAAGTAAAAGGTGTGCATACCATTCCAGATCTCCGGGCCACGATACACAGGATTGTTGGGCTCTTAAGCACAAGATCCAAGACTTGATAGACAATGGAGAGATCGTGGTGACCAAACCAGAGCAACCCCATGTGCAGGATAATCCCCTCCCTTAGCACAAAGAGGAGAGTGTCAACATGACTAGCACGGGGAGTAGAGAGGGATCCAAATACCTCTGGTACGTCGGAGAGTCAACTCAATCCAATAACAATAGCCCAGATAGTTGGGAGTTATCAGAAAGGCGATTCTGGATAGAACAGGAGATCAAGTCTATTAAGGAACAGATTGGATAGTTGGCGGATCCGGTCGTATATTAGCATCAGGTGACCAGGAAGCTAATAACCATTCCAACCAGTCTGAAGCAAGTCCGCCAACCATGAAAATCAGTCTCATTGCTATGAGGAATCATTATCGGTTTCATGAGCATGAACCCTAGGCCGATAAGGTGGCTAAGGAAGAAAAGTTCCAAGCTGATAGGGAATTCGCCTTCTAGAGGAATTTCACTAATCTAAACCAACCGATGAAAGAAATCCTCCAGATATTGATCAATGAGGGGATGGTTACAGATTTGTTACCCCCGGTAAACCCTCGATCTAGGAAATTCAAACCTGACAGGATTTGTCAGTATCACTCTAATGCACCCGGTCATAACACCAAGGATTGATGGGGACTTCGTCACTTAATTCAGAATATGATTGAAAGCGATGAGCTGATAAGAGGGAATCAAGACTATGGCCTCCTTGATGAGGAAATGCTCTTTATTAACATGGCGTGGAATCAGGATACAGTGGCTGTTATTTCTTGTGAGAAGGAGTTAGCCATCACACCCTTAATACTGCCAGGGAAAGGGGTCTAAGAAACACAGAATTCTGTGAAGGTAGCCGCGCCTAAGCCTTTAATACTACCTTTCAGACCGCAGTATCCTGTCATTAGTCTGAAGAGAGTTCCATGGAACTATGGGAATGATCAAGGTTCCACCTCAAACAACATTGCCATTGTATCCAAGGAGAATCCATTGTACCTACCTCAGCGGGTGATCAATTTAGTCATCAAAACTAAAGGGAAGGTGGCTAAAGAGAAAATCGAAGAGTTCCTCAGCAAAATGAAGCATAATGAAATCAAGGTGGTGCAAAGCCTGAAAGATGCACCCAAGCAAATGTCCATCCTAGACCTGGTCTTATCTTCGGTAGATTATCGTGACATTCTGGTGAAAGTACTGGAAGAAGCCTATTTTCCAAGAACAGTGGATGTTGAGAAATTTTGTCATGTGATAGAACATATTTTCAACAGCAATGTGATATCTTTCACTAATGATGATATACCCGCAGAAGGAACGGGTCATCGCAAGTCACTGCACATAGCAGTGATGTCATCAGGGTATGTGATCAGAGGTGTGCTAATAGACGAAGGAACGTCCCTAAACATCTGTCCCTACGATACCTTGGAGAGAATGAAGATCAACCCAAACCGGATCAAAACCAGTCATGTGGTCATTCGGGCTTTTGATGGGTCTCGCAGAGAAGCTGTGGGAGAGATTGAACTTCCACTGGAAATTGGTCCCCACACTTTCTATGTATCCTTCCAGGTACTCAACATTACCACCGGATACAACTTGTTACTGGGAAGACCATGGATCCACATGGCCGGAGAAGTTCCATCCACCCTCCATTAGCAACTCAAGTACATTATCAATGGCAACCTAATCACGGTAAATGCCAAACCAGAACACCTTGTTTGAATACAAGGGGATATACCGATGATCAGTTTGGATGCAGGGATTGAACCTGCAAGTTTTTAAGCATTGGAGGTGAGCAATACTCAGTATCTACCTATTGGGGCACCAGCCTTGAAGCCAAAAGTCTCCCCCGAAGTGATGACAGTGGGCCAAGAAATGGTATCTTTAGGTTTCCGCCTTAGAGAAGGGTTAGGAAAGAATCAGCAAGGTATCAAAAGTTCGGTGCAAATCCTGAGCCAATAAGGGAAAGCCGGATTAGGCTATTCATTTGGGTCAAACCACTGGAACCCACACAAGCATCCAAAGGCTCATGCTTCCACTATATTGTTGCCAAACCTCACTGATGCAGGGTTTGTGAAGCCAATGAGGAAGATTCCTGCTGTTGTGTCAGCCATGCTATTTCCTCCAGTCATACCAATCAGTGAGAGAAAAGCCCCAAAGCCTGAGGGGGTTAGCAAAAAGGGAAAAGAAAAGTTCCTATACAAAGGATGAGGCCCATTTGCTAACATGCATGTTCTCATACACTACGAGGGTATGAGCGATGATATCCCAGACAGTGATAAAGAGGATCAGATCCAAATTCCTCGCATCAAGAAAGGAAAGGGAGGCAGTTCAAAGAAAAACCCTGGCTCTGATCTGAAGGATGTCTTAATCGTCATCGAGGAAGAGACAGGCAACCATAAATCTTGTATCCTCCCCATTCACGAGGATCTGACTCTGGGCAACTGGATCAGCGTCCCTTGCCTCATTCAAAAAGAGTAAAAGGGCAAAGAGTCCATCTACCCTATAACATTGTTTCATTTACTGTTTATTTTGGTTACACAGCTATAGCAGTAACTTTTGTCATGCTTTGCTAAATGCTTTGTATATTTAAGCAGTTTCGCCTATTAAAGCAAGAGCTTTTTGTTTTCAGGACTCCAGAATTGGATTTGTGTGTCACTGCTAATGAGACGCCAATTTGTCACCGTGACTACAACTTTGATGTAGAACTAAACTTTGACTTAATGGAGATTGATCAAGAAAAGGAAGATGACTATGAAGTGCCCGAGGAAATCAAAGAATGGGTCAAAGACAAACTCAAACCAAACCTCGACCAAACCACCACTGTCAATATCGGGACCTCAGAAAACCTCAAAGAAATCCAGATAGGCCTAGACCTCATCCCAGACCGAAGAACCAACCTGATTGAAATCCTAACTCAGTTCCAGGATATGCTTGTATGGTCGCACGAAGACATGATTGGCTTGTCTACTGACATTGTCATCCATCGACTCCCCATCAAAGATGGATTCAAGCCAGTCAAGCAAAAGCTCAGGCGATTGAAACCCGAATGGAGTCTGAAAGTCAAAGAAGAAGTTGTCAAACAATTCAAAGCCGACATCATCATGGTATCAACATACCCAGAGTGGTTGTCAAACATAGTTCCTGTGCCTAAGCTCGAAGGGAAGGTACAAGTATGCGTGGATTACCGGGATTTTAACAAAGCTTGTCTCAAAGATAATTTTTGGTACCTTTCATCCACATCCTGATAGACAATACGGCGCAGTATGGCATGTATTCTTTTATGGATTGCTTTGCTGGTTACCATCAAATTATGGTCGCTAAAGAAGACAGGGAGAAAATAGCTTTCATCACTCCCTGGGGAACTTTCTACTACAGACGATTGTCTGTCAGCCTCATCAATTATGGTGCCACATATCAGCGGGCCATAATGGCCCTGTTTCATGACATGATGCATAAAGAGATAGAGGTTTATGTGGATGACATCATCATCAAATCTCGGAAGGAGGACGATCACATCGACCATCTCAGAAAGCTGTTCAACAGGTTACGTAAGTACAACCTCAAGCTAAATACAGCCAAATGTGCTTTTGGTGTCAAATCAGGCAAATTACTGGGATTTCTGGTAAGCAATAGAGGCATTGAGCTGGATCCTACCAAGATTAAAGTCATCACTGAGATGCCTGTGCCCCGAACAGAGAAGGAGATACGCGGGTTCCAGAGAAGGATCAATTTCATAAGCCGGTTCATTTTCCAACTTACAGCAACTTGTGAACCCATCTTCAAGCTACTAAGAAAGAATTCTGATGAGTGAGTTTTATACCTACGAATCGGTAGTCCTAATAGCTTAATTCTTTAGGTGTTCACGTATATTTTCTATCATTTTGACTTGGGTTTATATTATTATGTGCAGGAAATGGATTGGATGCAAAAGGAGCTTAAAAGGATAATTTTTAGTACACTTGGTCCACACGCCCAATTTGATGAGTACAATTAAAGAAGTCCGTGATTTTGAAAAGAATTCGAAAGCAAATCAGGCCTTAGAGCTTTTCTTATTACCATGGGCCACGAATTAGCAGCTCACGAATTTAATAGTTGGGAGCAATCTTAGCAATTAGCAAGTGGGCCAGAGAGTTTGGAATTGGCAGCCACAAAATCAGGCAACTAAAACATGTGGGCCACGAAATCAGCAACAAATAAGCAAGCATGCAAGGAATCAGCTCATGGGCAGCATGCAAATAAAATCCAGCTGGACAGTATAGACTGGGGCGGGGCGTGAAGACCAAGCCGACCCGCTGGGGCGGGGAGGCGGCAGTATGAAAGGCTGGTTTTCTACTTGCGAGAAGGACTTTGGGCTATTAATTGGAAAGCTAAAGGGGGATATAAATTATATAGCCACGGATTGATACATGGAAAGTGGGGATAATATAATATAGTTTATTTTATATACGTTTCCTAGCAGCATGTTGTCCTTTTCTTATTGGGATTGTGACTAGCGAGAAGTGGAGATGCATGGTGGGCCACGAGTATTAGTGATATAGAAGGATACAAAAGCCCAAGCTGCTATTTTCCTTTTTCAATTTGGATTTTAAGTGGGCCACGAATTATATTCTAGGAACAATTACATATAATAGTACATTTTAATAAAATATTACAAAAAAAGTGCATAAATAAAATATTCACAAAATTAATGCATATGCAATACTTAATTACAAAAAGAGTGCAATCTTATCCCTTTAATTATGGCCACGATTATCTCCCTTATCTCTCCCATGATTCTCTCCACTCCATTTCCGCCTCCCTTCTCCTCCTCCTCCTCCCCAGCCCCACCCCCTCCCTCTCCCTCTCCCTCTCCCTCCGCCTCCTATCTCCCTCCCCTGCCCTCGCCCCACCCCCTCCCCCGCCTCCCCACCTCCCCCTCCTCCCGCCCCCTTTCTCCTCCCCCTCCTCCCGCCCCCCTTTCTCCTCCACCCGCCCCCTCCCCACCCCATCCCTCTCCTCCCGGCCCTTCTTTCTCCTCCTTCCGCCTCCCACCGCCCCCCCTCCTCCCGCCCCCACCCCCACCCCACCACCTCGCCTCCCTCCGCCTCCCCCTCTCCCGCCCCCTTTCTACTCCCCCTTCTCCCGCCCCCCTTTCTCATCCCCCCCCCCCACGCCCCACCCCATCCCCCTCCCCCTCCCCCTCCCTCTCCTCCCGCCTCCTTTCTCCTCCCTCCGCCTCCCATCGCCACCGGTCCATTTTTCACCTCCACCGGTAACCAAACCTTTATATGTTGGTTACCAAACAGTCATACCAAGGTAACTAAACAGTCATACCAAGGTAACCAAACATTCATACCAAGGTAACCAAACATTCATACCAAGGTAACCGAACCTTAATATGAAGGTTTCCTTAATATGAAGGTTCGGTTACCTTGTTATAAAGGTTTGGTTACCTTGGTATGAAGGTAACCAATTCATTTTTATTAGGTTACCAATTTATTGGTAACCAAAATTCATGCAGTTGGTTACCAAACCTTTCGATAAGGTAACCAATTCAGTTTTATTAAGTTACTAATTTATTTTGAATGTGATGCAGTTGGTAACCAAACTTAATGCAGTTAGTTACCAAAACTTTTGATAAGGTAACCAATTCAGTTTTATTTGATTACCAATTTTATTTTGAATGTGATGCAGTTGGTAGCCAAACTTCGTATAAAGGTAACCATTTTAATTTTTGTGGGTAACCAAATCGTCAAAAAAAAATCAGAATAGCAACTCCGGCGATATAGCGGTGGTGGCGACGGCGGCGGCGGCGGGAGGCGGTGGAGGAGAATGATGAATATTAACTCCTTCATAATTTTTTGTTTTTAATTTTCTCATTTTGATTTGAATTTTGAATTGTGGATTTGAAATTGTTGTTAGATCCAAAAGATTTGAATTTTAATTATTAATTATCCTTGATTTTAGGTTTCCTTATTTAATTTGAAATTGAATGGTTTGAATTTTTTGCACTTTTTTTGTAATTATTTTGTGGATGCACTTTTTTTGTAATTACTTTCTAAATGTTGTATAGTTCTGTAAAGTACTCTATATTCTATCAATGAGATTTGAACTTGATACAAGGAAGTTTGCGGACAGCTGGCACATTCTTTTTCATACACGGATTCGTGCAATGCATGAGATAAGAAGGGGGCTTGACTTGAAGGGAAAAAAAGAAGCAGCTTAGGAGTTTAGTATATATATATATATATATTATATTAGTTAGCTTAGGAAAAAATATTAAGAGAATAGATTAGTTTTAGTTTCAATAAAAATAAACAAACTCTAGTTGAAAGGAGATTTGGAGATTGAAGCACTTGGAGCCATTGAAGAGCAAGAGCAGGAGCAAGAAGGAGCATGAGATTTGTTGACTGACGACAAATTCAATTCTCTTCTCTAATCTTATTCTTATTTTTTAATGTGTATTCAATTGTGGATTCTTGGTTTTAATTCAATGACAATAAACTAATACTTTTGCTTTAAGGTTACAATGGATCTTATTGTGTAGTTTATTTTAATATGCTTCTCTATCAATTGTTATGACCTATCGTTGAGATTGTCTATTGTGATTTGGAATTAATTGCTTAATTGCCTAGCTAACAATTACAGTGATAATCTATATGAAATCAAAACAGGTGTATGGATTTAGATCTGATCATAATAGCATATGTTTGTGATTTCTGCATAGATGGAATTCATGATTCGTGTTTAGGATAGGAATATACCTTTACGCCATATGTAACCTGATAAAGAACTTGTGCGTGAAATCCTTTTTAATTGTAATTCACATAAAGATATAGTGGATTAGTTAATTAGGGTGTCTTACTTAATTCTATCATCTGTGGATGCGAGTGAGTTTGGGTATAGTGCATCGGAAGGTGGTTATATCTGCTTTAGTGTCCTTGATTAACAATTCAGAATAGTGATTATAATTGATGAGAAGTGCGTTAACTTAAATGAAGTAATAAGTGAAGTTGTGATCTTAAATCTCCGTAATCTTATTTTAACTAGTGGTGATTAGTATTAGTGTACTTAAATCGTTTAATTCAACTTGAAATTCATTCGTTCAAATAAGATTAAGTTGGTTACGGGTTAGTACTTAGTGATTCTTATTAAATAATTCCTCGTGGGAACGATATTTTACTTTCACTTTATTACTTGTTGACCACGTATACTTGCGTGTTATGCGTAACTCAATTTTACCCAACAAATTCCTCCACGAAATGAAATGAGGATTGCCAAAAAGCCTTCCTTGCCATCAAGAAGCAGCTGATTGAAGCGCCCTTCTTAGTAACCCCGAGGGATGAAGTTCCCCTGTTTATGTACCTGTTCGTCAATGCCAACGCAATGGGCTGTATGCTGGGACAGAAAGATGATAGTAGCAAGGAGAGAACTATCTACTACATCAGTAAAAGGTTCAGCAGTGGCGAACAGAAGTACTCCCTTATTGAGAAAACCTGTTGTGCGTTAGCATGGGCTGCCATGAGGTTACAACATTATCTGCATGGGCACACGACCTACCTCATATCCCGTATGGATCCACTGAAGTATGTATTCAATAAGCCAATGTTGAATTGTCGATTGTCCAAATGGCAATTGATCCTCCAACAGTTTGACATTGTCTACGTGACTCAGAAGTCCATCAAAGGTCAGGACATTGCAGATCAACTAGCCAAAGCACCATCAGGAGGGTTTGAACCTTTGGAAACTTATTTCCCGGATGATGGGATCAAGACAATTCAACAAATTCGATAAGAGAATACAGTCCAGCCTTGGAGAATATATTTTGACGAAGCAGTAAACATGGAAGGTGCCGGAGCCGGGGCAGTCCTCATCTTCGGTACAAGAGAGCAATATCCTATGGCTACCAAGTTACAGTTTAACAACACCAAAAACACAACTGAGTATGAAGGCCGCATAATGGGGTTTAAATTAACCCAATCCATGGGTGTCAAACATCTATTAGTCTTCGGAGATTCTGAGTTGGTTATCAGACAAACCAATGGGGCATATCACACCAAAGAATTGCATTTGCTGCCCTATCACCAGCAGGTCATCAACATATTCATGGATTTTGAAGAGATAACCTTCATCCATATCCCTCGAGGTAGGAACAACTTTGTAGATGCATTGGCAACTTTGGCTTCCCTAATCTACGTATCGGGTAGGAAGGGAATTCCCGATATCAAATTCACGAACCAAAAGGCCCCGAATATGGGAATTACATTGGAGAAGTATCAGATGAAATACCTCCTATCAATCAATCTTGGTATCAAGACATCAAGGAATATCTCCGAGATAGATCTACACCCGCTGGGGCAAGCCAATCTGAGCAAAAGCGGATTCATAAGATGGCTACGAAATTCTATCTGAGCAAAGACGCACTTTACCAGAGGGATGCTGGAATAGGCCTCTTAAGATGCCTCGATAAAGAGCAAGCCCAGAGATTAATGGATGAAGTCCACGGTGGAGTCTGTGGTCCACACATGAGCGGTCATTTACTGGCCAAGAAAATATTGAGAACAGGGCATTTCTGGATCTCTGTGACACCCCCAAATTCGGGTACTTCAATTCCACGGGATTTGGTGTTCACTATCTAAATAAAATATAACTACTGCCCCTAATATGGAATGCAAAATAAATTACAACCTTGAATAAATAATAAAATCTTCCTTATCAAAAGGATTACAACCTTGTTCAAAATATTCCAGGTTATCTAACCTTAACATAAACAATTTGCGAAACTTAAACATCACATAATAAAATTAAAGTTCCATTACACATCATAATCAAAATATAAACAAGTCTTCAGTTATTTATCTTGCTCTTACCCTTACTAGTTGACGGTTCGTCAACTCTTTCAACTTTAGCTGCAAGGGTTATATAATGCAAGAGTGAGCAAACAAAAGCTCACTTGAAATAACAACAATAGTGATGATACATTAGTAAATAGCTGCAAATAAATTGAATAACATTTCTTTCATCAATAGTAAAGAATTGAATAATAATTATTTCATCAAAGTTTAGAATCGAATATAGAAATCTTCTGAGGGTCATAAGACCTTGAACTATATTCTAGGTTATAAACTTTTTTATTTAAAACCTTTAACAGTCGTTTAGACTATATGGACTCTTAACTCGTACTTAGGGGGATCAACTCTTCGTACCATGTATTGTGCACAAACATCTTAACGCTTTCGCATGGTATTCCCCTATTAAATAGGGTTGTTAATCTCAGTTATTTGATAACAAGTTCGCACCAAAGAAAGTTTGGTTTGGATAAGCTTAAAAGGAAATTTGGAGTTCAACTATCATCAACTAAGGAGTAGTTGAATCAACTTACCATAAATAATAACTCGACAATAAAGAATTACGAAATAACTTATGCTTTAGAATTAAACTTAAAGCATTCAAAAAATAAGATAGACCTTGCTTGAACAATTAAGTCAATGTCACATTAACTCAATAATGAACTTCAATAAGATATTTATTCAATATATAAATTATAGAGAATATAATAACTCGCATAAATATAACAAGAAAGGATAGAACAACTTGCTCAAGTAAAGTTTGAGTTTAGAAAACTTGCCTCGAGCGCAAGCTACAATTACTATCACGTTCTACAATTTAACCTACGTATACGTTATTAACAATAATAATATAAATTAGTTAGCATATAACTAATTCACATAACTAGTTAACTCATCTAGGTTAACTCATTCTTCTTTAATTATTATCACATCACATATTCACATAATTAACCAAACTTAAATTATGTACTCATATTAATTAAATTATAATTAAACAAATTATAATTTAAATCATACATTTACTTTAATTCAATTATAATTAATCAAATTATAATTAAATATTATAATTCATTACTGTCCACTTAGTATTTTAATTTTATTAACATGCTTTATATTTTATTACTTCATTAATCACTTAAAGTTATACATTTAAAAATAACTTTCTGCACAATCTGCAGGGCTAAAGCGGCAGCGCTCCAATAAGCCTTCGGAGCGGTGCGGTAGTGCTGCCTGGCGCGGGCACGCTCCATCAATGCCTTGGAGCAGTGCGGCCGCGCCACTGCGCAGGATGTTCTGACAGTTTGCGAACTGTGCATAGAAAAAAGTCAATTTGGCTTATTTCTTCGCACCAAATTCAAAATTTAGCATACATAATTCACATAAGCTTTTGTAAAAATATCGGTTTATGTTTCTAACATGTTCTAACACATAAAGACATCAAAACACAAAATTTAAAAAAACTCCAATTTTGTTAATTTTGAAGAAAAGCCATTTTTCAGTATTCTTCATGAAAATCAACACTATAAGTTTGTTTCTAAACCAATTCACATAATTCCAAGCATATTGATTTCGTTTCTAAGCATGTTATCAGAATCTACAATCAATTTATACAATATATTACAATCAAACACAAATTTTGATTTTAAAGGAACTATATATTTTCAAAACAAATTCACTGTAACTTTTGATGAACATGATTTCTTCATGTTCATCAAGTTTACATGAATTAGACAACTTAATTATGCATACAAATCAACTATAAACAGTTTATGAACACAAATTATATATATAATTTCATGAAAACTCATATATACAGAGAACTAAAATATGAAGAACAACAAAACACAATTTTTAAAAACTATAAAGTTAGGATTTTACCATTTGTTAATAGATTGGAAGAAGATGATGATGGTTTGATTTCTCTAAACTTTCTCCTTCCTCTCTCCTTCTCTCTAACTTTCTCTGTTCTTTCTTTCTAACACTGACTAACTCTCTAACTTAACTAACGTAATATAAAACTGATATATACGTATAATATAAAACATAACAATAAAACATATAACTGACAAAATATTAAATCTCTACTTAATACATATCAGTTACATCTTTTTTTTGAAAATCAAAAGCCACTAGGGCTTGTTTGGCAAAAACTCTTTAAAATAGGTGTAAGGCCCTTGTTTGGTAAAACTAATTTAAAGCCCCTTTTAACTTATTTTAATTATTCTTTTAACACATACTTTCCAATTTTACACTTTATTTAATTAAATTCTAACATTCTAATTTAATTAAATTAAAGCTAACATCAATTAACTAAATAAAATTTGCCACATAACAATTATAATTACTCACTAATCATAATCTCATGTAACAAATACCACATAATATTCATCTAATTTAATTATCTCAATTAAATTAGAACTACATCACAAAATTGCTCACACAACAATTTAATATTAAATATTCATTATTTTTAAAAATTGTTTTTTAGTAGTTAAGGCCATGTTTTGGTAAAAACTCTTTAAAATAGGTGTAAGGGTCTTGTTTGGTAAAACTAATTTAAAGCTCCTTTTAACTTAGTTTAATAATTCTTTTAACACATACTTTCCAATTTTACACTTTATTTAATTAAATTCTAACATTCTAATTTAATTAAATTAAAGTTAACATCAATTAACTAAATAAAATTTGTCACATAACAATTATAATTACTCACTAATCAAAATCTCATGTAACAAATACCACATAATATGTAATGAATGAGATTTTATATATTTAATTATAAATATTTATTGAATTAAATAAATATGTTAATTGATTTATTTATTGAGTTGAATAAATAATTTATGTGATTATGTTATGGAGTAATTTATTTAGGTGCAATATGATTAATTAAATTGATGTGTAAGTAATTGTGTAGTATAATTCTAATTTAATTGTGAATAATTAAATTAGATGAATATTATGTGCTAAGTGTTTATAAAGATTTACTAATTTATTACATGAATTATGATTAATAAGTGAATTATAATTGTGTAGCTATTTAGTATTATGTGGCAATTTTAATTAATTTATGAATGTTAGCTTGTATTTAATTAAATTAGAATGTTAAGATTTAATTAAATAGAGTGTAACATTAAAACTATGTGTTAAAATGATTTATCAAAAATAAAGAAAAGGGTTTTAAAGAGTTTTTGCCAAACAAGGCCCTTACACCTATTTTAAAGAGTTTTTACCAAACATGGCCTTAACTACTAAAAAGCTATTTTAAAGTTAATGGGTTTTGCTAAACAAAGCCTTAGGGCTTTTGAATTTCAAACAAAAATATAACTGATATACTATTAATTGTATATTAAATATTTGTCAGTTATTATATCATATAATTATATACGTATAATATCAGTTATATGTTATATCCTATACTACGTTAGAAAACAAAGTTAGAACAAAGAAGAAAAGAGAAAACAGAGATCTAGAGAGAAAAGAGAGAAGAAGAAGAGAGGAAGAAGAAGTTTGAGAGAATCAAACACACCATCATCACCATCTTCATCTCCTTCTCCTAATCAACAAAGGTATAACTAATTTTTATATTATGTTCTTCATTGTTTTCATAGTGATAGGTTCTCTGTAACTTGATTTGTATGAGAAATTGTGTAGTATGGTTCATATATGTTTAATATGTGTTATAACATGCTTAGATATGATTCATGCACTTGTTTATATAGTTCAATTCATGTAAATATGATGAATATGAAGAAATCATGTTCATATAGCAATTTACAGTGAACTTACTTTGAAAAATAGTCTTTAATTATCAAAATTCGTGTTTGATTGTGATATATATGTAAATTGATCATAGATTATGATAATATATCAAGAAACAAAATTAACATGCTTTGAATTGTTTGATTTGGTTTAAAAACTAACTCACAGTGTTCAATTTCATCAAGAACATTTATCAATGGTTTTTCTTCAAAAATCATGAAATTTAGAGTTTTGATTATATGTTATAATGGTTATATATATATATATATATATTAAAAATATGTTAGAAGCTTTAAATTATGTTTTCTATAAATTTTTATATGCAATATGTAAGTTAAAATCGGAATTTAGTGCGAAAAAAATAAGCCAAATTGGCTTTTTCTCTGCACAGTTCGCGAACCAAATTTTTCCCGCTGCAGGGTGCCCGCCCCAGCGGCCCTGTCAAGGCCAAAACACCCGCCCCGGCGGGGGGGGGGGTGCAGAAGAGAAAATTTTGTTTGTTTGTTATGTGGCTTTTGGTTCGTATTATGAAAAGCTAACCTAATGTGATGTACTTGATGACATGTTAAGCATACATTAAGATGCTAAAAGTGATTCATTAATGTATTTCAAATGATTAATTTGTAAATAGAAAATGTATAAGGTAAATTATAATTTGATTAATTATAATTTAAATAATGTGAAAATATGACTTAATCTTATAAGTTGATTATAACTTGAATAAACAAATAGTTTGATTGATTTTTAAGACTGTATGATTTGATTGTTATATTATAATTGACAATTAAACCTAAGAATAATGAGTTAGTTGATGAATTAACTAGTTATGTGAATTAGTTATATAATAACTAATTTATGTTACTATTGTAATTATGTGTATGTAGGATTAATTAAGGAACGTGATAGTAATTGTTAGCTTACACTCAAGGCAAGTGTTCTAATCTCAAACCTTACGTTTACGTTTATGCAAGTTTCATAATCCTTACTTTACTTGAGCAAGTTATTTTATTCTCTATAATTTTTCATATTGAGCAAATCACTTATTGAAGTTCATTATTGAATTGATGTAACCTTGACTTAATTGTTAAAGCAAGGTTGATTGTATCTTTCAATTTCTTTAGCATGACTATTTAAGATGAATTCTATTGTTATGACTCATACTTGGTTCATAATTCTTTTGTTATTGAACTCTTAATTATTGTGAGACGATTCAACTACTCCTTAGTTGATGACAGTTGAAATTCCAAATTTCCTTTGAGCTTATCCAAACCAAACTTTCTTTTGTGCGGACTTGTTATTTAATACTGAGATGAACAACCCTAGTAATAGGGGATTACCATGCGAAAGCGTTAAGATATTTGTGCACAATACATAGTACAAAGGGCTGATCCCCCTAAGTACGAGTTAAGAGCCCATATAGTCTAATGACTGTTAAAGGTTTTAAATAAAAATATTTATAACCTAGGACATAGTTCAAGGTCTTATGACCCTCAGATGAATCCTAAATCTTATTCTTGATTATCGATGAATGAATTATTATTAATTCAGTTGAAGCTATTCAAATATTATGTCATCATTATTATTGTTGTTATTTCAAGTGAGCTTTTTTACTCACTCTTGCAATTAAATAACCATTGCAGCTAAAGTCGAAAGAGTTGATGAACCATCAACTAGTAAGGGCAAGGCCAAGGTGATCAAGTGAAGGCTTGTTGTATTTGTTGATCATGATTTGTAATAAGACATAAGACTTTATTATGTGATATTTATTTTTTTGCAATTTATTTATGTTAAGGTTAGATAACCCTGGGATATTTATTTGAGAAGTTGTAATCCTTTTTATAAGGAATATTTTTATTTGATTTATAAAGGTTGTAATTTATTTTGCATTCCTTATTTATGGGCAGTAGTTATGTTTTATTTAGATAGTGAGCACCAAATCCCGTGGAAATGAAGTACCCGAATTTGGGGGTGTCACATAATATTCATCTAATTTAATTATCTCAATTAAATTAGAACTACACAACAAATTGCTTACACAATAATTTAATATTAAATATTCATTTAATTAACATATTGCTCTTAATTAAATTACTCCATAACAATCACATAAATTATTTATTTAACTCAATAAATAAATTAATTAAAATATTTATTTAATTCAATAAATATTAAAATTTAAGTACACAATCTCATTCGTTACAATCTCTCTTAAAACTGACTGTGATGATCACGTCAGGAGATGCTATCAATGTCAAGTCCATAGAAATGCCATCCACGCTCCTCTAAATGAGCTCCACAACATGAGTTCGCCATGGCCTTTTTCTATGTGGAGAATGGATGTGATCGGTCCCGTAGAACCCAAAGCCAACAATGGTCATCGATTCATCTTCACCATGATCGATTACTTCACCAAGTGGGTTGAAGCTGCCTCTTTTCCCAAATTCACCCAAGAAGTCATCATTGGTTTCATCAGAAATAATGTCGTATGTCGATATGGACAACCGGAGTTGATCGTTTCAGATAACGCCAAGAACCTAAACAATCAGATGATAAGAGACTTATGCAGCAAGTTCCACATCAAGCATCTCAATCCCGTCATCTACCGACCCAAGATGAATGGTGCTGTCGAGGTAGCCAATAAGAACATCAAGAAGATCATGCAGAAAATGTTCGCCAATCACAAAGGATAGCCTGACCTGTTGCCTCTGACTTTGTGAGCATACAGAACGTCAATGTGTACCTCTACTCGGGCTACCCCCTATTCATTGATCTATGGCATGGAAGCAGTCCTTCCCATAGAAGTAGAGATGGAGTCCTTGCGAGTGTTAATAGACGCTCAGATGGAAGAAGATCAGTGGTTGCAAGAGCGGTACCACCAGCTATCCCTGGTAGATAAAACGAGGGCTGCAGCCATTTTCCACGGACAGTTATATCAGCAAAGGATTGCTCGATCGTACAACAAGAAAGTCTGAATCCGAAAATTCAAAGAAAACGATTTAGTGCTGAAGAAAGTCCTGACCAACCAAGACAAAGCTAAAGGAAAGTTCGCCCCAAATTGGGAAGGTCCTTTCATTGTCAAAGAGGTATTGACAGGAGGAGCTATCAGATTACAAGAAATGGACGGGAGCGAATTTCCCCAACTCATCAACTCAGACACCATAAAAAGGTACTATGTCATTGACGCACATGCCAGCCATTATCCTGGTCCTACAAATCGATCAACTCAGTTTCAATTTTCATTAGAAGATCGAACTACGAATGACCTAATCTCCCTCAGCTCGGGAGTACATAGGCAGCCATTCCTGATGCGGTCAAACCAAATAAAGATTTAAAAACTCATCAAACCAAACTCAAAAGAAACAATCCTCTCACACAAAACTTGAACTACGAATGACCTGATCTCCCTCCACCCAGGAGTACGTAGGCAGCCATTCACGGTGTGGTATGACCTTCAAAGAAAAACAAAGAAACCAATAAGAAAACCAGTTCCAAGACACCGAAACCTTATAAAACCTAAATACTATCAAGCCTCCCTGGTCAACAAACAGGCCCATCTGAGATATTCTCCAACATCTCACTGTTAATCCATCAAGGAGAAGCTCATGGTATATTAACAACAGCAAGTCATGAAAGAAGTGGTAATCACTCAGCAATGACAATACATATCCAATAGGGAAGTGAATTAAAATATATTTCTCTGATATATAATACTGTTTGATATATACATGGTGTCCTATAAATGACAAAAATGGCTGATCTAGTATGTGCAGGGAAAATAAAGCTAGTCTATGGACCCATGGATAAGCGAGATAGCAATGCCAACATGACATCTCTCTCTGAAGATGGAGGAGTAGCTGCAAGTGCAATACTCTCAGCCTCCATACGAGCAAGGATATCCACTGCCATTTGTATAGTGCTGCTGTGATCGTCTATGAAAGCACTCATCTCTCCAACCAGACTGTCTGTATATGACCTGAGGGCTGTGTTATCCACAATATATACATCTCGGGTGGCTATGGCCTCGTCCCTCTCCACAAAAGTAGCATCCCTGGCAATCAAAACCTCCTCAATCTCCTCAAAGGCTGCATCTCTGACAGATCGAATCTCATCTCTCACCTCAAGAGCTGCATCTCGGGTAGATAGAGCCTTGTCTCTTTCAACCAATGCTGCATCCCTAGTAGCTTGGGCCTCGTCTCTAGCCGTGAAAGCTATATCTCTGCCAGACAAAGCAGTCAACATCAACGCCCTAGCCTGATCCCTTCGAAAGTCATCCGAGCTAGTGAATCAGCAATAGCTGGATCTGTGCCGACAGGAATAATCGGAGGGTCACCAACTAAAGTCGTTGTCAAACCAGTGAACAAATCGTCCTCCGTGGGAGAATCAGGATCCTCCAAAGGCTCCTCCTGATCTGAATCTATAATCGGAGCTAACTGGATAATCGGAGCTGCTGCTATATCGAACTCTAACCAAGCTGAATACTCTGGAGATTGGTCTGGGTGGCTAGTAGATAAATCAGCCCTCTCCCTATGAGTCCAACATTCATAAATCCTAATCAGGTCAGCTGACGATAGAGATAAAGTTGATATCCGCTGATCAACGGCCCCCTCAAACTGGTGTAGGCTCTAGAACTGATTGAACTGATCCATGACTGCCAACGGATGATAAGTGGTCACCCCTCTAAATCCTGCTAGGAGCAAATAATCCAGGCCAACTGTATGGGTGATGAAGCTGTAAGGGGATACCAACCCTGAGCATGGCAGAATCGAAAAGGGGTACTAAAAATCTGACAGAAAAGCCGACTAGGTCGCTGCATCCGAAGACTCCGCTGGCTGGAAGAAGTAGAACAGGGCTATCTCATGGGTAAGGCAGTACCCGTGGTGTCTAAAAGTGCCAATCAGACATAAATGGGTTATGAGCCATACATACAGTAGGATAGAGCTACCTCTAAAAAACCCCTCTGGATGGGTGCTGCAATAGGTAGCTGACCTCAAGCCAACTGCCACTCCTCTGCCGAAATCAGAAAATCCCTGGCGTGTAGCTTATAGCTATCTAGCTTGCCGTAGTGATCAATCAGAAAGTTGATAGAGATCGCATGTTCTGAAATGATCTCATCATTGACTACTCTATGTCGCAGACCCGATGTACGCATGAATGGTCTCCTCATGTCGCTAATAGATGTGCGAGCACAAAGCAGGTCCAGTGCCAAACCTGTAAGCCGCTCATACTCCTCTAAGGTCAGAGTCAACTCATGCCGCCCAAAGCGGAAAACCTTCCGATCAGGTATCCAACAGGATAGAATACCATTTATAAATCCGTATGGAACCTGGAAATCTAAAAGGGCCAAGGAATACCCCAGCATCCGATCTACTGTCCCTCTGGCTGGTAAGGGCAGACTATCGTACCACGACCTCAATGACGATGCTACCAAGGATGGTGGTAAATGCTCAATGCGGCTGACCGTTGATGACGACATATGTATCACCGTATCACAAGACCATCCAATGGTCAAATCTAAACTCACCTTTCTAAGTGCATATCCATGACATAATATATGCATAATGACAATGATAAACATAATGCAATAGATAAGAAATATCATGCATATCTAGAATAAACTATCTACTATAAGCATCATCTCTGTCTGCTCATACAATCCAAAATAAAAAGTACAGGGAGATGGGGCACAACCGCCCAACTACTAAAAGAGGCCTATCAAAATAGGGCACAGCCGCCCAATATCTAAACAAGGGCCTATCAAAAGATATAGCGAGGGAAGCTATCAAAAGAGATCAAGAATATCTGCATCCAAGCTATCAACCTGCTCCAGCTCCTTCTGAGTCACAAAGTCTCGGCCGGTGGGAATGTCCGATCGATATAAGGGAGGATCAGCACCGGCAAAACTGCTAGAAAATGGACCTGTGGAAGGGCCCGCTCTAGAGCTAGAAGGAGCAAAAAAATCTTCCTCGGATGGCTCTCGGTAAAGGTTCCTGATAAATAAATATGCCCTCTCCAACTGCTGGGTCAATCCTGTGATCTGGTCCAAGTGAGTCGGATCTCGCAGGCACGCTATCCAGTCAGTCATCATCACAGACCCAGGCACCATATCTGCCATGAACTGAGTAGCACGAGTCCGAGCCCCAATAATGCGAGGACTCCACCAGCTATGAAACGCCTCCTGGATATAAGGACCCTCTGATAGGGTGAAGCCATCTACGCCCACCATAGGAAAGCCTGTGAGTGGCTGAGCTAATGGCTAGTGATGTCAAGCAGGAGGAACAAAGGGAATGCAGATCTCCCCCGTGATGCTCCAAATATCACGCTCTCCTAAATAGAGCTCCCAACCTCCCTCTGTCAAAAATGGGACTCTGCGGGTGGATAATGCAAACTCGGCCAGTGGAAAAATCACCCTCAAACCCGACTGTCAAAAAATATGAGGTGTACGGGACGCACAATATCGATCCGGTTGTCAATAGCTCAAGCTGCAGGCCGGAGGTGAATCTCTCAGCAACAGGGACCTCCGTCAATGTGGAGTGATGTTAGCGCCGTCCTCGAGAATAGGTCTCCAGACCTAAATTAGTGGCGGGACGTAGGCAAGGAATCCTCTCATATGCCCAAAACTGGCCATGCAAATATCAAAAGTCCTCAGTGATCAAGACTGACAAAAATAAATAAGGAAATCAAAAAGGTACAAAAAAATGTACTCACCAGCAGGAATAGGTAAAAGCCTAACCAAGCCTCCGTCACACCCTCCGAGCGCATGCGCATCCCTCGGAGGAAATAGGCAAAGGTATAGGTACCCCAATCAAAATCACTGAGGCGCTCCACGTACCGAGTTGCACTGACTAGGGAAAAGGACACCGTCAAAGAGTTGTCCACAAGGAAACAACCCCTAATGATCACTAAAAATAGTCGCCTCAGGATACGATCTCTAACTCTCTGATCATTAGGTAGAGGCCCAGTCAAAGCCCCACTCTGAGCATCTACACTCAAGGGACCAGAATGGACTGTCCGACCCTTGATAGCCGTCGCAGGAGAGGGAACGAACGACAGTAGGTGAAATGTAAGCCACAACAGGAACTGGCTCACCTCTGAACTCTATCCCGGTGATGAACTTCCAGTGCATAGGCGTCATCATCACCTCGCAATCCAGCAAATGGAGAGACTGAGTCTGATGGAACCAGCGCTCAGATAAAGCCCTCAGATAACCCCAGGGGCAACGGCGGGAAGGAATAGAAAAGAATGCCTGAAACCCCCAGGTATCTACAATGGCCCTGTAATATGGATGCAGAGTGTGGTATAGAGAATGCACGTTAAATCAGTTCCCTCTGGGCTGCATAAAGCCGGGAACCTGCATCAGAAAGACAACCCATATCAAACCTATGCCCTGAAATGGCAAAAGAAAGAAAGAAAGGAAATCTAAAAGGGAAACTCCATTCATCTCATTGGAATGAAGAAATCTCGATGGATGGCGTCTCAAATCTCCCAACAACTCCTGAAATGGCACCACGATGCCTTAGAGCTCCGTACGTGGAGCCTGAGCTGGGGCGGGATCAACAAATGGAGTCTCCTCGTCGTCCACGTCAATCGGTGGATAAACCCGAATAGGACGAATCACTGACTCAGCCAATCTACGAGGAGGTTGGGCTGGCCGTGGCTAAGGAACATCAGAGACTCTCCTCGTCTAACTCCTGGGACGACCCTGCTAGCACTGTCGAGTCTATCTGGCTCCAAAACCTGGACAAAGTCTCCAAATCACCTCAGAAAGGGTGAGGTAAGCCTAAAACATGTGGCTTATTAATTGAAATCAGTATTTTATGCATTTCTAAGTCCTAAAACATGCATGGGTCAACCAAAATCCCTAGTAGAGTCAAAATTACATGTTTATTAAATGCTTAGGCTTTTGAAAAAATTTCACCAGAGTCTCCTTTGTAAAATGGACTGTCCGCATACACATAGGCATGTCTAGGTGGCCATTCAGTAGCACGCCTACCCAAAAATAGAAACATTTCATATTTATGAAAAAAATCAAAAATAAATTTCACATGGTAGATAAATTACCATGGACATTTTTATTTAAAAATCCAGGCTCACTAGGCCTCAAAAAGGATGAGTAAACTGATAAAAAAGGGCAAAAATTGACTATCTTAGAATTCAAATTTTCTTACATCAAAACGTGCATCACAGTAAAATATGCATACTTATGAAGTCTGAATATTTTTATCAAGTCATATAAGCATGCATTTTTGATACATTGTGTTTAAAAGCACACTACATGGTTTACAACATTCTACTTGTTAAAACTGGAAAAGAAGGGATGTAAACGTTACCTGAGACGTGCAGAACGTTTGTGCACTGACAAAATCTAAAAAAAGTTGTCCGAACTCCGTAGATCTGAAAAGAAAAATTGGATTTCTATCGAAACTCAAAACTAAAAATGAATCTGAGAGCCCGTTGCTACCCATTTTAAATTCGCAGGAGGGAGCAGGCCCACCTGTGGCTGCCGTACCTCTACCTACGGCTCCCCAAGGTGGGCCTTGCCCCCTCCGGATTAGTCCAGTTCGGGTGAAAACGGAGTTTACAGAAGCTGAAAAGTCAAATCTGGAAAAAAAACTGCTACGCGATTGAGCGGATTGTCCTGAAATCCTGCGTATGAGCGGCGAATTCCTGATAGAAAGAGGAAATTCATGTAAGACATTGGTTATCATCCTGAAGAAATATTCGGGGATCAATGATGAGAACTGCTAAAAAACTACGAAAAACTGCTGAAAATTACCGCTGACAGAGCATCGGGAAGGTCGGACGGTATGAACGGCAGGTTCCGACTGTATCATTGCATCCAGACTGATCCGAGGGTGTGCTTTGTCAGAAAGAGTACCCCCAAGTCAGCGAGGGTCAGATTGCCTGACACTATCAGCCGTTGGCACAACCCCAAAAAAGCATCGGGAATGGTCCGATGACATCAGCCGTTGAAGGCTACTTCAGCGACGGTCAGATTTCTTGACGCTATCAGCCGTTGGTACAACCCCAGCGAAGCATCGAGAATGGTCCGGTGACATCAGTCGTTGAAGGCTACTTCAGAGAAGATCAGATTGCTTGACAATATCAGCCGTTGACACAACCTCAGCGAAGCATCGGGAATGAACCGGTGACATTCAGTCGTTGAAAACTACTTCAGTGAGGGATAGATTTCCTGGCACTATCAGTCGTTGGAACAACCCCAGCGAAGCATCGAGAATGAACCGGTAACATTCAGCAGTTGAAGGCTACTTCAGCGAGGGTCAGATTGCCTGACACCATCAGCCGTTGGCACAACCCCAGCGAAGCATCAAGAACGGTCTGGTGACATCAGCCGTTGAAGGCTACTTCAGCGAAGGTCAGATTGCCTGACACTATCAGCCGTTGGCACAACCCCAGCGAAGCATCGGGAACGGTCTGGTGACATCAGCCGTTGAAGGCTACTTCAGCGAAGGTCAGATTGTCTGACACTATCAGCCGTTGGCACAACCCCAGTGAAGCATCGGGAACGAACCGGTGACATTCAGTCGTTGAAGGCTACTTTAGCAAGGGTCAGATTGCCTGACATCTCACTCGTTGGCACAACCCCAACGAAGCATCGGGAACGGTCCGGTGACATCAGCCGTTGAAGGCTACTTCAGCGAAGGTCAGATTGCCTGACATTTCAGCCGTTGGCGATAACTCCAACGAAGCATTGGGAACGGTCCAATGACATCAGACGTTGAGGGCTACTTCAGCGAAGGTCAGATTGCCTGACACTATCATCCGTTGGCGACAACCCCAGCGAAGCATCGAGAATGGACCGGTGACGGAAATAGTGTATCAATTTATCCCCCACAGAGGACAGATGATGGAATCTGTTATACAAATCCTCAGAGGAAGCATCGAGAAGGTTCTGTGATGGTTAAGCCTTGTAAACTATCGTTCGAATAGGTGTCGAGAAGGTCTTATGATGTAAACCAGTATCAGCTATCATCAGGGTAGGCCTTGGGAATCTCCAATGAGGTAACTCAGCAAAAGAGGAACATCCCTAGCGGAGGAAAAGTTAGAAAACTAATTAGGAGACACGAGACATTGGCGACCACCCTAACGTTAATCTCAGGAATGCCCTACGGCATCAGCTAAGAGAAAATCTTCCCCAATAGGCTATCATAGATAACGTCATCCCCAGCAGAAAATGGCGTAAATAAACAATGATAGCCTATCACCAAGGGTTACCACGAATAACGTTATCCCCAGCAGAAGATGACAGAAATAGTCAGTGATAGCCCCATTCCCTCAAAGGTATCTAACATTCATAACATATCATGTCATGCATTGTCCCACATTTGCATTTATCATATTTCCAGTGTCTAGCAATCTTTATCTTGTTCATTCCATTGCATTGCATGAACATTATAAAGAGGGGCATCTGTAGACACTCAAAATTTTGCAGTCCTATTATAGACGCTCGAAAATTTTGCGTTCCTGTTACTAACCCTGCAGGAGGGTAAAACCGTCAGATCAACCTCGGTCATAACCCGGGAGGTACAGTTCAACCCTAGTCACAACCCAGGAGGTACAAGTCAACCCTGGTCACAACTCGGGAGGTACAAATCAACCCCGGTCACAACCCGGGAGGTACAAGTCAACCCCGGTCACAACCCGGGAGTACAGGTCAACTCCGGTCACATCCCGGGAGATACAGGTCAACTTTGAAGACAACCCTGAAACATCACATCATCCCCAGAGACAACCCTGGAGACACCAAGTCAGCCTCAGAGATAACCCTGAGGACAAATAGAGTTGGCTGGATTCAAACCTCGGACACAACGCCGGGAGAACAGTCGAAGACTGTGCCAGTACAAGAAACAACCCCTGGAGAGGCAAAATGGTCATTTTTCCAACTTAAAGACAATTTAGTCAAAACCAAGCCGAATTGATGCCATCAAGGTCAGAAAGAACCATAACATTGATCCCGAGTAAAAACAGTGCAACACTGCTTAATAGACAAACTGCGGGAAAACGAAGACCTGGTTATGAACCCATTTTCTTGGACTCGAAAAACGTTTAGTCCCATGTCATTGTGACACTCTCGGCAAGGGCTTTCCGAAAAGGTATAGTACGCCTCAAACGGATGCTCCGATCAAAAGTTAAAAAGTTTTAAATCTGACCTCGCGTTGCTCAGAGTGCACGTACTTCGAGACGATGGGACCCACCACCCGGGCCCTGCCACGTGGCGCCGTAGGTAGACACGCGGCTGCCGTACACGCGACTGCCCCGGGTAGGCTAGTTTTCATCGGGTCTATAAATATAAGTGCACCCCCAAGCCAAAATCAATTCAAAAACACTCTGAAACTCTACCCATTTAGTTTCTTAGCCCGATTTTATGTACTCCAACCCTCGTTTTTATCACTCTAAGACGATATACTCATATACTACAACATACCAAAAATTAACCGGTGGAAACACCCGTTTGAAGCCTACCAAGTGGCAAAAAGCCTGTGGAGCAGTCTATTGTAAGTATTTTTACAATCAGGAAGTTCCTATTACTTCATTGCGCATTTATACACATGCACGTAAAGTTTTGTTTTTTGATTATGCCCGGAACTTAGTTCTGTGGCCGTTTTTGCGTATTTTTTAGTACATTTTAGTACATATACGCGTTTTCTGGCCTCTGCACAGCCCGGATCGACGATCCGCGGCTTTTAATTGCTTTTATATATATATATATATATATATATATATATATATATAGATGCACTTTTCAGGACTGGGTAATCTCCTCGAGTCCTTTTTGGCTTTATTATGTATATATTTAACTATATATATGCTAACTTTATATTCCGTCAAGCCCGGAAGTCAAATATGTGGCAGTTTACTGCTTTTATATATATAACTATATATATATATATATATATATATAAATTTTTCTGACTTATTTAGGCCTGAATTTCTACTTCGTGGACTTTTTATTGCTTTAATATATATATACTAACTCTATATATTAACATTTATATTTTCTGTCCGGGCATAGGATTTGAAATCCGTCGCTCTTTCCAGCTTTTATATATATTTCAATTCTGTTCAGCCTGGATGACTCCGTGGCTTTTTACAGCTTTTATAAATATATATATATTTTCATTCTAGTCCGGGTATAGGATTTGAAATTTGTCGCCCTTTCCAGCTTTTATATATATATTTCAATTCTATTCAGCCTGGATGACTTTGTGATTTTTTACAGCTTATATATATATATACACACATTCCAGTACAGGCCTGAGAGTGCAAACTCATCGCCCTTTACAGTTTTCGTATATATATATAATCATATATATATATATATATTCTTTATTTACTGTGATTAACTTTCTGCGGTAAATATTCATTTGATATGAATCGGCACTGACATATCTTATGGCGAATTAGATTTCTTTAAATCTTGCCAATTCTATCTTTCAAGCGGTTTAAAATAAGTCTAGACGGAACCGGGGAGCTAGAATGGCTGAGATTTACTTAAATCTAGCAGTTTTTCTAGTTTTATTCATTATAAAGCAACCTCGCGGCCCTTAGATAGCTATCTAGTGGGAACGGGATGCTTTGACTACGCGCAGGCCAGGATTTGACTGATGAATCCTTGGTTTTTGCGACGTCTAGATGTAAATACATATTTTCTATGCATATTTGAGTTGTGCAGGTTTTCTTGGCTACTCCTATGTGAGCCTAGGAATAGTGGGATTCATGATCAAACTGATCAGAATCTGATTCCCACGATGAACAACTCCATATTATACATGTACCCTGTCAGTTTTTCTCTAAAAATGTACATCCGAAAGACCTTAAAACAGTTATCCGAGTTTAAAGTCTCAATATAATGAGAACAATGATTTGTCGTGTCAGAGTCACTCTGATGGCTGTCATGCCCATGAGAAGACCGACATTTGTATATATTTTGTGGTTGAGGATGCTTCGCAGCTCAACAATCACCATTCAAATTGAGCCAAAAGGCTGAAAAGATAAAATGGAAGTATCAACATGCTTCCATTCCTATGAGAGCTTGGGTTTGAAAACCGATTTTCAAAACATCATTTTAAATATATTGTCTAAAAAGAATTTTTGCAAATCAAATCAAACCCTTCGTATATAGGTTCAACGAAGCAAAGCACTACTTCCAATCAAACAACAAACGTAGGCCCAATTTCTTCCAGCATTCATACACACATTGCAAATAAAAAGAAAAATATTGAAAAGATACGGTACCGTGTTTTCACGGGGGTTGTGGGGTGCCTAACACCTTCCCCACACTTAACCAAGCTCCCGAACTTATAACTTCGGTTTTAAGATTCAATTTCGACAGTGTTCAATAATTGGGCCTACTTTCAAATAAAATTCGGTTGAGTTGATACAACAATTTTCAAATCTACCAACTGACGACTATGTAAAAAATCGTCGACATGATACATGTTGTCATTTTTCTAAAAAATCTTTCAACCTTTTTCATAAAAAAGATAAAATAAGGGTAGAAACAAAACTTAGAAAAAGAGATAAAGATCCGGGTCCGACTCAACTAGCGCATTTTTCCATCGACGTCGACAAATAAGATCCCTTTAAACAAGTTTTTCGGACTTAAAATAACATACAAAGTACTCGTTGAAAGCTTCTTGATATATTATGGGTCCCGTAATTTTATGTTAACGTTTCCAACTAACCCCCTCTCTCCCCTGCAGGTGGCCAGATCTGTTGTTCAAGCACTATTGGAAGAGCTGTCAGGGCAGTTTTTGACTTATATGCGGTGCAGAGATATCAAACCTACTGCTGCAAATGTAACCACAAGTGGAAAGATTGGCTCCATAGGAGTTGTGAAAAACAGATAGCCAAAGAACCATTCAAAGGCTTTATCCCTTAAGATTAGAATTATCCATCGTAATCTACGAGTGTAGATCATTACAATCATCAGAATTGTTTTCACTCCCAAATATGTACATTATAATTAATGATAACTAAAAATAATAGTTTGATTAGGTACTTGCATCATTTACATATATAATTAATTATATTGCATATTTTATCTTCTTAACTTTATGGTGTGTTATTTAAATTATACGTTAGGGAATAATAATGTAGGGAAAAACAATAGTAAAGAAAAATCGAAAGAAAAATAATCAAACAAGATACAAAATTTACATGTTTAACCCAAATGTTGAGTTAGTTCACGGTTAGTGATAATTTCGTCATCTTTAGAATTTTCGTACATCATACAATGCAAAATCCTCTCTTTATATGATAAAATATCAGAAATCTTAATTCTATCGGAAAGTACAAAACTACCTGCCGTTCACTCCAAGAACAAGTTCAATTACATTTTATGTAGTTTTACAATCACCACTAAATTTAAGTTCATATTTCACTAATAACACTACCATTATAGCTTTACTTAGCCTATCATAGTTTACACTTCACTCGTTTATCAGAAAGAGATGGATATTTGAAATTAGGCGGAAATCAAGGAGAAGAAGAAACCGAATATATAAAGGAAAATAATATTACAAGCATTTAGGACATGAAGAAAATGAACAAGAAGCATGGGAGTTGAGACTCAATAAACCAAGTATTTTCTCAATTGCAACTACCTCCACAAGCCTAAACTCTTGTGGATGTCTCCCCAACCTTGGAGGCTGACTTGTGATCCATGAGAACAGTAAACAAGAGCTGCATCAGCTTATTCAGAAAATAGAATTCTTTATTATTAGTGTTGAATAGAAATCTAAATGAGGCATGGCCAAGTGTTAAGGCAACGGGTTTTGGACGTTCTCAGCGATACACAAGATTCATACATCATAGTATATCATGAAGATGAAATTTTTAAAAGGCTTGGAACTTTAAAGTTTAAGCTAATCTCTCTCTATAAAGTTATGTCCACAAGTGTTGAATCAGTATACAAAAGACCAAGCAGCACTAAATCAACATAAAGGAAGAATGATGGGCAATCTAAACTTAACCTGATTTTGATTTAGTTTGTGAAAATGATCTTCTTGTCGACATAGGAAAGATAATCTCAACAAGATTGTGGAGAAACCCTTTATCGTATATATTATTCTTAACAACCTCCACATCCTTTAGTCGAGATCTTCGCAAGAAAGCCTTCCATTTGCTCTCTGGAGGCTTCCCTTCAGGACTCAGTTCGCTTAAACTCGCTTTGAGTGCTACAGCACTTGCTTTTGCCTCGTTGACCTTCCTCTGCCAGCTCAAATACTCTTGCCACTTAAAAGTCTGAAATTCCAGAAGACAAACATATAAAACCTTGATGTTTTAGTAGTGACCAAATACAGTAGATGGCAGATCATCACTGAATGTTCTTGCTAGTATCATCCCCCCCACAACACCAAAAAAATGTAAATTTTGAGAAATTGAGTTATTTATATTTAACCAATTTTGAAATACACTACAAAAAAGAATGTTAAATTCGTAATTCACAAGTATATATGCATGAAACTATGATGATGTATGGGTGAGTGATGGCGACTGTTTAACTGGATAATGTCAGTTAATCGCCACCCAGCAAATGTTTTGAAGTTTAATACATATTTCTGAGGTACTGTTTACAGTTTTAACAACAATAACGGTTGATAGAAGTGCTGAAAACTAATGGTTAAAATCAAACTCAAGCTTCAAGGGAATGACCAATTCTTCAAGAAAGCTCATTGGGTCAAAATTATTAGCTTTCCAACAGAATACATGTCTCATTTATTTTTTTTGGTTGGTGAAAGTAAATTTGTATTAGAAAATAAATCTAAAAATTTGAACAAAAGGAACAGAGGATAACCCTCCAACAAAAACTAGCACAGCTAAAACAAAACAAACAGGTAAAGGCATGCCTAGCCTCAACTGGAAAAACAAACCAAAAGGAAAACACCCCAAGTCAAACTAAGCTAAAATTTCCTGCTTAATACCCCATTCCATGGATAGCAACCAATTCTCAAAAGTATTTGGGACTTTCATAATGTGATGAACTTTATCTCTAATATCTTGCCGGATGCAATCAACCATCTGCAGAGCAGAATTCAACCTTTTGCCATGGTCAGCTTTATTTCTATTTTGTCAAATGTAGTAGATACTGCCCTGGATAGTAAGTAATCTAATCCAACTTTGAAGTGAAGTTCCTTTAACATTCCAAGGGAGCCAAGCACAAATTTGATCCCAACTGTTTGGACATTCAGGAAGACTGTATCTTCTTTTAATTGATTCCCAAAGTTGTCTTGATTGAAGACAACTAAAAACTAAGCGATTTAAATCCTCTTCACCATCTTCACATAAAGCACGCCTATTATGCTCCAAGACTCCCCATTTCACCATATTGCCCTTTGTCATAAGTCTACCTCTGAAAGCTAACCAGAAGATAAACGCACGTTTATGAATGTGTTGGTTGAACCAAACAATTTTATGCCACCCCATTGTAGGTTTTTTCTCCCTAATAGTTTCCCAAGTAGATTTAATAGAATAATCCCCATTCCCATTTGGTATCCATTTAACACGATCTGTTGTATCCATGGCCCACCTAGCTTCATCTACAATTACTTGTAGATCAGTGATAGCTGCTCAAGGCCATACCCAGTTTCCACCAAAGATCACATCTTTCACTTTTGACGATTCAGTCAGGCTGGTATATCTCAATATTCTTGTACCATATCTTAACAAAAGAGGACCATAAGGATGCCAATTATCATGCCACAGAAAAGTATAACATCCATTACCAATGACATACTTTATTAGTTTCTGAGCTTTGCCCCTCAACTTCATTAGTTTTAACCACGTCCAAGAAGCATTAGTAGGAGTTTTGCAAGTTCACAAACACTGACCCTTTAATGTATAGGAATGGCACCACTTGACCCATAATGAATCTTTCTTACTAGATACATTCCATAGATGTTTCATCATAGCAGCTTCATTCCAATAATAACATTTTTAATTCCCAGGCCATCTTCAGCCATTGGTTGGCAAACATCCTGCCAACTAACCTTAGCAGCAGTTCTTTTTAACTCAAGACCAAACTATAAAAATGTCCTCAATATAGAATTTATTGATCTAAACACTGCCTTAGGGAGCACAAACAAACAACTCCAATAAATTTGAATGCTGAAAAGAATAGACTTTATCAAAGTTAATCTTCCAGCAAAAGAAAGAAATTTCGAAGTCCAGTGTTTAATTCTCCTTGTAATATTCTCAATTAACTACTTGCAATCAATAAAGGAGAGTAGTAGGAAATAGAGGCACACCCAAATATTTAACAGGTAACACACCTCTTGACATACCCATTTGATCTGCCAAAGAATTTTTGTCCTCCTCCGTGATTCCAGCGGCATATACAACACATTTGCTTCGGATATAAGCCAACCATAACTCCAACCTCCTCCAAAGTATTCTTCATGACTAGTAAGGATGCACAATCAGCATAACACAATAGAAAGAGGTCATTAGCAAAAGCTCAAATGAGCTATTTTTTTAGTTTGACACCTCCAATGGTACTTGAACTGAAGATCCACATCAACATTCTTTTGCAGTAAGCAAGAAAAAGACTCCATAATAAGAAGGAAAAGGTATGGGGATATGGGATCCCACTGCCTTATACCCCTTGTACTTCCAAAAAATCATTCAAGAGAACAAACCATTCATAGAGAATTTTGCAGTGGTAACCAACTCTCTTATCCAACTAATGACATTTGTAGGAAATTTCACCACTTCTAACACATCCAACAAGTAGTCCCAAGTCCCAACATACTGTATCATATGCTTTCATGATATCAACTTTCACAGCAGACCTTCTAGAACCCTTATTTAAAATGCTAATTTTTTACTACCCCTTGCATCATTAATATGTTATCAGGAATACTCCTTTCCTATATAAAACCAGACTATTTATCAATGTTCTAAAAATTGTTAGGTGGACGAAGGCGGAGGGGGTGCCTAGCGCCTAGGCCGCCTAGGCGTTTTCTTAGGCGGTCTCATTTATTTATTTTTCTATTGCGCATATATATTATACTATACAAAACATATATTAGATGTAGTTTTTTTTTAAAAAAAAATCGTGAAACATTACCACAAAAACAATCTTTTAAGACTTAAAAAATTCATTTTAAGTATTTAGAGCTTCAAAGTAGAGGTCCGATTCTGCCCACGCAGGGCCTAGGCGTCCAGCCAAATCGAGGCAGTAGAGAACCGCTAGTGCCTAGCGCCTAAGCGAGGATTAATCGGATCTAGGCAAGGATTTTTAAAATACTACTGTTTATCATTGACTAAACTAGGAAGTATCTTTTGAATTTTTGTGGTAATAACTTTTGAAATGATCTTATAAGCCACATTACAACAACCAATGGGTCTGTAGTCCTTCACAAATTCTGGACTCTGCACTTTAGGTATCAAGGAAATTGCAGTAGTATTCCATTCCCTTACTAATTTTCCTTTTCTAAAAAAATATTTTATTGCTTCAATGACATCTTGACTCACCACATCTCAATTTTTCAAATAGAAAGACGCACTAAACCCATCTAGGCTAGGGGCCTTTTCCCCTTTTTGGTCTTTTAAAGCTTGAACAATTTCAGCTTCAATTACATTAGCACCAAGATCCCTTTGTTGATCCTCATTAAGCTTCCTCGCCATAACTTCTTTAAGTTTTTCTTTACTGTTTATAGGATACACCTGTTGAGTTGTAAACATATTAG
The DNA here is from genome assembly GCA_020205555.1 of Panax stipuleanatus. Classification (NCBI taxonomy): domain Eukaryota; kingdom Viridiplantae; phylum Streptophyta; class Magnoliopsida; order Apiales; family Araliaceae; genus Panax; species Panax stipuleanatus. The sequence continues at coordinate 118,729,737 of CM035116.1, read as the reverse complement.
AGAAATGACCCACAAAAGCATTTTAAACCTAATCATAATCTTCCAACATAGTTCCATCAGCAGCCCTTATACTTAGAATCTTGTTTCTAGCTCTATTAGAGTTCATCATCTTATGAAAATAAGTAGTATTACCATCCCCCAAATTCAACCATTGATTCCTAGATTTTGCTTTGTAAAAACTTTCTTCAGCTTCCCTCAGCTCCGATTATTTTGCAGCAGCTTCCTTTTCAATAATACTAAGCGTATCATTTGCATGATTATTAAACAAACTATCCTAAGCTTCCTTGAGAATAGCCTGCTGTAATTTCACTTTATTACTTATATCGTTGTACTGCCTGGTGTTTAAATCTTTCAAAACATATTTCACATTCTTCAATTTTTACCAAGTCTGAACATAGGATTCCCCACAACCTCACAATCCCAAGCTTTCAGCAAAGTATCTTTGAAATCATCATTCTTCATCCAATAAGAATAGAATTTATAAGGCTTTTCCCACCTACTTTATGAGGAACAAATTTTAATACCGTATCGTAAGGCAATGGTCTGAGAGTAATGGAGCCATAAATTCAGTTTCTGTTTCAGGATAGATAGTTCTCCAATGATCATTTACCATAATCCTGTCAAGTTTGCTGAGAATATTGTCTTCACCCTCTTGCTTATTATTCCAGGTAAACCATTGACCTTAAACCGGAAGATTATTAATCGCAAGATCATTAATGCGATCATTGAACACTTGCACATCACAAATATCTATAGAATTTCCCCCCATCCTTTCATTCTGAGCTCTAACCACATTAAAATCCCCCATTAGAACCCAAGGAGTGTCACCAACTACATTGCATTAGTCCTCAAAGATTCCCATAAACTCATTCTATCTTCAGGCAAATTAAACCCATAGGCGAAAGACATGTACCAGGATTTAGATAAGACCTTCACAGTCACTTTGCAGAAAATAACTTGAGTATTCGTCATAATAATGGATACATCAATTTCATTTCCATTCTAACAATAATTCTGACCCTTTCATTTACAAGAGCATTATGAACATATTCCCAACCCACACCAAATTTCCTCATAATTTTTCCAACTTTTACTTGAGAGATTTTTGTTTCTGCCAAACATAATAAAGAAACTCTATTTACAGCTATAAAATCAATAACATCTCTATGTTTATGGGATTTATTAAAACCCCTAATATTCCAAGCACACATTTTAATCATTCAGAATGAGGTAAATGCTTATTACCCCCACTATCAGCAACAATCCCCACTCCTTTAGATCTTAAATTCCTACCCCCATTACCTTGCAACCACAAGAGAGCATCCGAAATCCCAGTTTGTGCAATAGCCAATCCTTTTTGTTCCCTTTTGAGTATTTTTCTTGCAGATTTGGTTAAATTTTCTAACAAAAGTACCCCGACCATTGAGTTATGAGAATCCCCTTCCTCCAAAACAAGACTTTGAAAAGAGTTATTTAACTGTATAGCTTTGCCTTTGTCCACTAAAACAATTCCCACACCCTCTTGTGAAAATTCTATTGCTTCATCTTGAAACATCATACCAGTCTTATTTAAACAATCACTTCCACTGATAATCTGTCTCTCATCCTTTTTATCAGCCTCATTACGAACAAGATTTTCCATATAAGGATTTAAATTACATTTTGCACATAAGAATTTGAAGTTTCAACAACTCGACTTTCAGGACCTTTTTTATTCTTCACAACTATCCACTATTGTTTCATCAATGGTTTCTTAGGGCATTTACTTGGTTTGTGTCCAAACACCTTGCAAACATTGCATTGAGGGGGAATCTATTCATATTCAACAGTTTGTGTTTCCAAAACATTTTTCTCATTTAGTATTTTTATACTATTTAGAAACTCCTTCCCAGCTTCAATTTCCACACAAATCCTAGCATAAGCCAATCTTTCCTGCCTTGCAGTCAACTTATCCGTAAACAAAGGTATTCCCAAGTAGCTCACCAATTTACTAATCGTATGAGCAGGCCATAAATGTAGCTTCAAACCCCTTAAACGAATCCAAATAGGTATAGTGGTAATTCCCTCTTTCTCCAAACTAACCGAAGGAGACCAAGGCTTTAAAAGAAGAGGTTTGTTTTCAAAAGTCCAAGGCCCCTGCTCCAAGACCCTTTCCTTCATATCTGTATCCCCAAACTTGAAAATAAAAACCCCAGAATTGAGAAGAAAAACATGAATGTGCCCATAATGCTTCCAATTTTTCCTAAAAAACTCCTCAACTACTTTGAAAGGGGGTTTACCTCCCAAAATTTATCCACAACAGCATTCTTCCAATTTAGCATCTCAGTTTCTATATCATCCATTTCGTATTTTACTACATGAACACCATTTAAAACAGTAGGCTCAATGAACATTAAATCTATACCATTTGCTCTACTACGATTATTAGAAACAACTGAGGCCCAATTTCCATTCAAATTTTTCGCATGCAGTCCCAATTTAGCAGACAAATTTGGAAAGTTCAGGAAAATCAGCCATAAATTCCTCATTAATATCTGTTTCCATACCCTTATTTTCCATAAATTCGCCACTAGATCTATATAGGGAACGAACACCCAAATTATCAATAGTAGATCTCTGAAGGATACGAAGAGAATTATTACCTTTAGGGCTAGAAGAAGATCCCGCAGAGATATGCAGAGAATCACGAGCTACAGCAAATTCCTGAGTTGGCTTCAATCCAACCACCCCAGATAGCTCCATATCGGTATCTAAGTTACTCAAATCTGCTGTAACCAAGGTTCTCTCAGACATAGAATATCGATTGAGAGGTTTATCAGGTGGTTTCCTATCCATTTTGGAAGGTTTAGAGCCAATTAATAAGGAATTTAGCTTGAATCAGAGGTTTGCAAAGGTTGAGTCTCCGTGACCGTGACGAGCTCCCAAACCGTCACACCGACTTGACGTCTCGGTATTTAGAATTTAGATATGTAAACAAGCTTCAGAGTCATAATCATTCACCACATAACAAAATCTTACTGCACATAACTATCTCCTAATTATGTTGTTTTCTTTTTTCAATATGCATTTTATTGCACAAAAAAGCTCAAGAATCCTAAAGCACAGTTGAACTGTTGAAGTGTTAAGATCCAAATCTCTTTCTCAGTTTACCATGACAAACCAGACAAACAAAATCACAATATCGGAAGTAAGAGATAGACCTCATTTGTTGTGGTGTTTGTGAGACAAAGTTTCACATGATATCCAAAGAAACCAGCAAGTAGCAGAGAAACTATGGCCAGGAAGACCATAAGAAGTATTTGTGTGTTATAGGAGCCCAACAACCACTGGTACAAGAAACAAAACCATTACCGTATAAATTAAAGACGAGCAACAAACAAGTATAAAATAAGTTACCATGACATATTGAATGCAAACAGAGAAAAGAATGACTATATATGAACACAGAGACACACACCCACATATACAAAAAGAAACAACGGTGACATTGCTGTACTTAAGGTAAATTTTAGGATAAAAAGGGTTATAAATCACCATCTAACGAACAATTTGGGCATCACCAAAATGATCTTGTGCCACATAGCGGGAGGCTACAAAATTGGAGGGGTTGAGGGCCTTGTTTGGTAGAGTAGGGTGGTGAATAGTGGAGTTGTAACGGATGAATTCATTGCGTTGTGATTCTGGGGACAGAATCCGTTTAAGGAGGGAAGGATGTAGCGATTGTGAATTTTATAAATAATGAAAAATATTTATCGAATAAAATAAATATTTTAGTTGGTTTATTTATTAAATAAAATAAATAATTGATAGAATTTATTATGAAATAATTAATTTGAGTATAATAAATTTATTACGCTAATGTGTTGGTGATGTCCTAATTTAATTAAATAATTAAATTAGAGGATTAGTGAATTATTAAATAATTACAATATAGTGTAATGGTAATATTCTAATTTAATTAAATAATTAAATTAAAGGATTAATGATTTGTAAATAAAAATTATAATTTTATTTCTTAAGGAATTAAGTTTAATTTAATATGAAATAATAAGGTTGGCATAATAGGTGTGACAAAGTATATCATATTATAAGAGAGTTTATTAAAATAAATTAGAAAGGAGCTTAAAGGGATTCTAGTCAAACATGGCCTTGTGACCCTTGACCCTTGTTTTCCTAAACTGTCGAGGCTGTTTGTGTTTTCAACTGATGCGTCTATCAGTTTATTTGGCTTACGCTTACTTTCATTTGCTAAGTCTGGAAAAAAAAACAGAGAAGAGAGTTTATAGAGAGAGCAGAGAGAGAGAGAGATTCTTTGTGAGTTGGAGAATTTTGAGAATCAGAGAACGAAGAAGAAGGTTTAATCAAGTCTCCTAATCATCAAACTAAGCTTGGAAGAAATCAAAGGTAATAATCTAATTCTCAATTTCTTAGTTTATGTTTTTCTTAAAACACTTCACTGTGAATGGTTTTGTTGGATGAATTGTTGAGATGTTGATTATATATGTTAATGGGAGTGTAATCTGATATATGGTCTCTGTAGATGGTGTTGGAGTAATCAAATTCATGAAAACATGTTTAAAAAGAGAAAATTGAGCTTTTTTTGTAATATGTACATTATGGCCTATTTTGAGTTAAAAAATAGCTATGAATCCTTGTTTAGAATCTGGAATTGATGGATATATGTTGTAGTACTTTGAAAGACGAAAATAACAAAACTTGTATGGATTAAAATGGTTGTAAAGCGAAGTCGTGGTGAATGATTTCGCTATATATGTCAAAATATGTAAATTAGCATGAACATGGAAATTTGAGTATCTAGATTGATTGTTAAAGTTGTTTATGTTGTTAGAATCACTTTATATATGTCTGGTGTTGTGTTTATAGAGTTTATAGCATCTGGGTTTGTCTAATTTGGTTCTGGATTGAAGAAATTGGAAAATTTTGGATGAAACAGAGCTTTATTCGCGAACTGCAGAAACGAATTCTGGAACAAATAGGGCGCTGTCGCGCAGTAAACAAAGGCAAAAGTGGCGCAGCCGCGCCTATTACAGAACAGACCCAGTTTTGAACTGTTAAAGTGTACAGTCACGTAAATGTAAACCTAACCTATTCTAATGATTTTAATAAAGCTTAAAACATGTCATAAGACTTAATAACAGATTGTAATCATATAGATAATGATTATAAGTCATGAACTAAAAGATTGTGAAAGTCTTAGGTTTGATGTTCGTGATGTTTGGTAATGTCGCTTAAATGTTAAGTCTTATGTTTTATGTTAACCAAGATTTCAGATTCATGGAATGTGAATGGTTAATACAATCAGACCTAAAGCTAAAGATTATAACTTAACTAAGATGAAAATTAAAACCAATAAGGTTAGCTTAAATGTAACTAATTGGTGTGATGATCCTAATGATATATAGGATATTTGGAGAACGTGAATAGTAAGTTGTAACGAACGCACGAGGCAAGTTTCTCAACTCTACTTTTTTTCGTTAAGCAAGTTTCCTAACCTTTGCTTCTTTATTATTCAAGCGTTTCTTAAATTGTTCAAGTCTATGATTCCTAATTAAGCTTTCTAATTCTTTCGAAAGCACTACTTCGATACACGATGTTTATTCAATTGCGAATTATTGTTATTCTATCTTTGATCATGTATCGTTATTCAAGCTTATGTTGTTATTGAACTATTAAATGGCTAGTGAATCCTTTTTGATTCGACTAGTCCATAGTTGATGAGCGTTCTAAAGATATAGAAATTCTTTTGAAGCTATTTCAAACCAAACTTCCTTTGGTATGGATTCTGATGTTAAAGACTAAGATGAACAACCCTATAATGGGTGATTATGTTGTCGGAAACTATAAATTCGAGCAACGCAATAGCGTTAAATGTTTGTGCACAATACATAGTACAAAGGGTTGATCACCTGGAGTACGAGATAGATGGTCCATATAGTCTTTTGACTGTTAAAGGTTTAAAGTAGAAATACTTGATAACCTGGAACACAGTTCGTGGTCTTGTGACCCTCAGTTTATCTTTGATCTTGTCATCAGTTGAACTCACAGTTCTTGACTTAAAGCTTATTGTTTCAAATAAGAGTATCTTATTCAGCTAAAGTTGATTCGTGTTTCATTCATTTATTGTTATTATTCATTGTTCTACTTGTGAGCAAGTTGTTTTGCTCACTCTTGTATAAAACATTGCAGCTAAGGTTGAAAAACCAGAAGAGTCGTCTACTAGTAAGGGCAAAGGCAAGATGTGCAAGTAGCCAATGTTTAGACTACTTTTATTTGGTGAAGCTTATTGTAATAAGACTTGATTATGATTATGTTCTGTTTTCCGTTGATGATGTAACAATTAAAGGTTAGATGACCTGAGATTTTCATATTGATTATGTAACCCTTAATGGGAGTATTGTTTATTAAGTTTATTATTGTTATTATCCTATATTGTGAGTAGTTAGATATGAATGTGATGAATAGTAAGCATCAGATATGTGGGATTGAAGTACCCGGATTTGGGGGTGTCACAGGAGTCTCCTCCCCATCAGAGCCCACAAACTCTTTGCTGCTGAAAGTGGGAGTAAAAGATGATGGAAAGGCCAAAGCCCATTTACTTGTCTCCGCAATTGTGAAGTGGGCCATTGACATTTGGTCCATTTATAAGTTAAGCTATTATGACTGTTTGATTGCATAAAATGTCCAATTAAAGAAATATCGAATTTTAATTTCTTAAAATCTCGAATAGGGAAATTTCTTAAAAATCTAACCTCTCATTTTCACGCTTTAACAATTCTATTTTGATTCCCCCCACCCCCCCCCCCCCCCCACCCCCCACCTCTCTCTCTCTCTCTCTCTCTCTCTCGCTTAAATTCTTCTCTCTAAATAATTGTGTCAAGTTAAGTAATCATCTTACTTGAACTATGCCTGAGCTATTGGGGCCCACGGTCCCAAAGCAAGGAAGGTGACTAGGAGAATAGGGAGCGGCTTCACGCAAGCAAGGGAAACCATCTTGAGGAGCTAGACGGAGTTTTTACTACTTTATGGATCGAGCACCCCAACCGACTTTGTCCCTTGATCCATGCACAACCAAAGGAATCGAGGTAATCACCTCTGCAAGTTCCCTCCCAAACAAGATCCTAACGAGGGGGAGTTATTGTTTATCGCTGGTCTCAATGGTAGAATCAATCGGGGGACTTGAGAGGCGGTGGTTTACCCTGCGACAAGAGCAAGAAGGAGGTGTAGTCCTATCTGCTTTGCTCGAATATGCCTTTTTTCTCATAATAGTTATCGGACGGATGGAGCATATATCAAACACACGAACTATTCTTTAAAAAGTTATATCTACATGTGGTACCACCATAAACGTATTATTCAAGTTCTCAAGAAACATACATAATTCACAACTCATTACAAACACGCAAAAAACCATTATTTTCTAAAGACAAACTATAATCCACATAACAAAAATAATAAATAAAAGAAAATAAAAGAAAAAGAAGAACAAAATGGAGTCATGAGGTTGCAAATAGATGAACATAAAGTACTCACCTGAACAACATGTGGAGCCAAACTAGGAAATGTATTTTCAATTCCATAATACTCTGGAAAGCAAATATCAAGGTGGTTAAACATCACAAGGAACAAAATCACTTGATAAAAAGTTTACTCCCTCCATTCCATTTTGAATGGCATAGTTAAAATGTAAGGGCGTTCAAAAAGGGCTAATGAAACTTCTGTCCCTCCAAGTATAATTTGTTACAAATAAGCTCATAAAGTAATAAAGCTTGAGCCAGGGATACCCAAGTACATTAAATGAAGTTCATGAACCCTAAAGGCAACTTTGATAGGGTTTTTTATTGGAAACATGCATGTAACTGGCATGTCTCACTTTATACAATTTGACGTATGTCATACCTATATAACATAAATATACATATTTGAAAGTGTTAATACATTCAACTGAATCCCTTTCTAATATGAGTTTTCTTGGTTTTGGCTGGAAATTCCGTCTATTAGATTCACAGTATTGGTGGTTCAATTGATTCTATCTCTGTATTTGATATGGGCTCTCTAAATCATGATGTCAGTATGTGGTTGGTGAATGTGAGGAACTAATTCTTCTGGCCTCTCTAGCTTAGGTCACCTACATCAGATTAATTTCAAGTTGGTACAGTTGTTGCTGTTAGGTTTGGTAAAGTTCATGTCCTTCAAGGTGTTTGCCAGAAGTTCCGGTTGGTAGATCTCATTTTGTTTATACTTCAAAATTCTCAAATATGTATATTTAATATTTTATGCTAAATGAATACAGTAAGTTTTAACAAATGCAGTCAAACAATATAAGAAGTCACATAGCTGATGCATATCACTATTCCGGCAACCAAAAAAAAAAGCGAATGGAATTTTCTTCGGGGTCTGTATTGTTTCATTAAATGTGTTTGGGGCTCGTATTGCAAGCTTTTATACTTCCTGAACTCACTTGTGACACGACCTATAGGTGAATGGACACAAAAAGTGTCATTTGACCATTAAAGAACATGTTTTAGAAACAATATTCCGAAATTTAATTTTATCCAAATTATTGTTTAACACTTCAAGTGAAATATTAAATAAATAAAAAATAAAGACACCAAAACATTATCTAGAAATGTCAACGGTACGTATGTCTTAGAATTTTTCCAAACATGTTTAAGTTGAAAGGAGGGAGTATATCATAAGCAACAAAATCACCAATTAAAAGATATTATAAACAGATTGATTTTACCAGTTAGAATATATATGACTTGTAGTTCTTTCAGTCGACCAGCAAGAATCAATGCAATGGCTACAGCTCCATAAACGCAAAGAACGAAATGCCTACAGAATCACTGAAGAAAAGGTTTAATATCTATAAAGCCACAGTCAAATAAAATGCAGCATATGTGCTTCAGGACAGAATGGTCAGAATAGGACAAGTATATTAGTTCCATGGTCCAAGCACCAAACTGCGATAGCATGGATTGGATTTAGAGATTTAGATCTCCTTGATTATCAAAGTCTAATTATGAAGCATTTCAACTGAACAAGGTTTAATGTAGAAGTTAAAAGTTAAGACCATATATGACACTACCAAATGGCCAGTTCCATGTGTGAGAATCATAAATTTAATTTCTAAGAGGGTGTTTGATAAAAAATGAATGAATCTGAATCTGAATGAGCTAAATCTGAATCTGAATGAAAAAAGTTGTTTGATAATCTGAATGAGCTAAATCTGAACCTAAATGAGTAATATGACCATACCATTCATAACAGGCATAATCTAATTTTTTTAGAACAATAAAAAGCATATGTATGTTTTCTGAGATGAAGTGCCCGTGAACACCAACATATTTCACAAAAAATATGCCATGAAATTGGAATAGAAGAATGCAGAAGGCCACTAATTAATTCAACTATAATATTATTCTTCGTTGCTTGCAAATCAAATGCTGCTGAATTCAATTAACTAACCAGAGAAGAAAAGCCACAAAATATCGGGTGTTTCTCTCCCCAATGCAATTATTCTGCAGTAATGAGAAATATATTTGAATCCATATTAGAAAGAAAAAAATAGTTGAAAATATATTCCAACTAAAACACCAATATATAAACAAAGGGAAAATTAGGTACATAGAAAGCCACCAATATTTAGAACGAAGATAAGAATACAAATTCGTAAATCTAACCATCCATCCGCAGTGATGGTCAAACCGAGCAACACAATGGCCACATATGCTGCAGTGCTTGGACCTAGCAAGTCTAAATAAGCAAGGGAACAATCCAATCAGCATATATTACCAAAAAAGAAAAAAGGGTTGTAAGTGTCTATTACTTATTAAAAAAAGTCAAGTGTCTATTACACTAAACTAATGCACTCACTTTGAAAACTTGCAGGTTGAGCATTTTTTCTCCGAATAAATGATATTGTCATAGGGATAAGCAGACATATAACGGGAAAAGTTCTCATTATTCACAGTTCCTGGATCAGTAAAGCTAGTCAATAGAAAGAGTATAATACCCACACCAACTGCCAACAAGCTTGTGTACCTGCAACAATATATAATATCTATGAAATTATAAAGTTGTTGAAAATGAAACCTAAGAACACAGAGAGCGTGAGAGAGAAAAACCTGTGAATTCCACTAATATAAGGCCCTGGAATATAGCTAAAGGATGACTTTACAATAAAGTAATAAGTAGCCCCAATGATTGCCAAATATATGGCCTGCAACACGAGTTTGACTACAGCAATTAATTTCATGTTCAGCAATATCTTTTCAACCAAAATACGTAATTGATATATGATCATTATAAGATATTCAAAGCGCTATGTTGGTTTCTAGTCGCAACATCACAACTTTAAAGCAAACGAAATTCAATGCAAACTTGAAAGGGGTTTAAAATGGATAGTAATAACAAATACAAACACGTAGAAGTCAAATATGAAGAAGACAGTGGAGATGATGAGGACAAATAATAAAAACCTCTCACTGCTGACTCAAAACACGATTAATAAGTTTGAATGTTTGAGTATTCCGAACATTCCTTTTGAATGTAGTAATAGCTTTAGTAGTAAAGCATCAAAATCGATTTTAAGCAAGCATAAATGAGAGAGCTGTTGGAAATGCACAAGAAAAAGAAAAAGAAAAAGAAAAAAGAAAAATTAACCCCCCCTAAAGACATTCCCTTGTACAAGAGCCTTGCCCCGTTAATACAAGTGCAAGTTAAGTTTTTCTTATTTTTATTCTGTCACGATTTGCATCATTTGGTAATTGTGACAAATTACTTTCTAATTAAAGGAATGCAAAGTAAATCCTGTAAAGGATGCAAGACTAGTCAACTTAAAAGTTAAAAGGGATACAACAGAGAGGTCCTTTGATTGGATGGGAGAACATTGACTTCAATAACCTTCAATTGAGAGTGGTAAAGAGAGAAGTAGAGGGATAGAAGCAAAAGTGAAAGGAAAACATGCTGATCATTTGTATGGAAGAAATAAAAAGGGGAGGGTAGTCAAGTATAAATTGACAAAAAGGCTTCCTCCAAGGGCGGAGCCACATTTGGGCTCCGTTGGGCTGTAGCCCGGGTCAAGTTTTTGAATTATTTTTTTTACTTATACATCTTCAATACTCAATAGCCCAGCCCAATATAAGGAACGGGATACTCTGGAGAAGCTAGGGCTGAGAAAGAGGAGAAAATCCGCAGCCTTTTACTTGCTCAATCCCCAGCCTTGGTTGAGAAAGAGGAACGGGAGAAAGAGGAGAAAGAGGAACAGGATACTCTGGAGAAGCTAGGGCTGAGAAAGAGGAGAAAATCCGCAGCCTTTTACTTACTCAATCCGCAGCCTTGGTTGAGAAAGAGGAACGGGAGAAAGAGGAGAAAGAGGAACGGGATACTCTTCTCTACTTGCTCAATCCGCAGCCTTTTCGGAGGTAAATTTCCCTAATAATCAGAATTCTGTGAGATAGGTTTGTCCTAAAATTGTTGCATTTGATTTTGGTTTGTTATTTCTCGGTATTAAGAATGCAATTTGTATTAATTCAAACCTTTAGATCCCACATACAAGCAAAATACTTGGTATATTAATGATGCAAAGTTCATCATTACTACCTGGGGTCCTGGCAATTGAACTAAAATGATCAGTTATTTAATTTGTATAACCAGAACACCCCTAAGTAGTTGCAGACTTTGAGATGGATTATACACTTTGAGCCTTGTGGAGTTGTAGTGGATGTTTTTGATTTTTCGGTTAAGCATGTGTTATGTCCTTACTTTTTGTCAGTCAAGGACTTGAGTTGAAGCACTCTTGCACTATGATTAAATATACTTCGAGCATTCTTGAATTTTGATTGTTATATTAGATTTTGGAGCTGTCCCACTTTTGCTTCTTTTAATCTTATTTTTGTGTACTTTTGATGCCTGAATTCTTGCATTTCCAATAAGATATCATTTGGGTATTATTGACATGTATTTTTTTGGCTCTTTTCAACTTTAACATGGAACAGATACTTCACGGTCTAGTAGGTAAGAATTCTTGCCACGTAGGATTTTCGTTCTAGCGTTGTTCTTGTGGATGGCTCTTTATATTTAAAGTGTTCAATCAGGTGGCCAAGATCACTAATTTTAATAATCAACTGGTCGGATGTTCTTGTGGATGTCCAGATGCATATAGGATGTTCAAATATTTCAGAACAACATGGATTTTTTGGGTGTATCATCGTGCAAATTTTCTTTAGTATGCTCTGATAGTTATTTATATTTCATTATCCATTGGGATCCCAAAATCCCAACTAATGGAATTCTAATTTACGTAGGCAGGATTAGCTCGTGGATTGACTTGGATTCAGAAGATGAATTGATTCGAAAGGATTCTGAAATTGCTTTGAAGCAAGAAATTGCTTGGGCTTCTCATCTGTCTTTAAAGGTTTGTACAATAATTTTTAGTTCTGTTTATCCAAGTGTTTATCCAAGGGTACAATAATTTTTATTAAGTGTTTATGATTTTATCCAAGTGTTTTTTCCCTTGCGTCTTCATCTTTATCCTTAAGATATAGTTCTGTTTATTTAATCTAGTATCCTCAAAGACTGTGATGTCCTTGTTTTTTTTTTTGACATCCTGGAGGGAGTAGTTTTTAGTGCTATGTTGGCCTCTATCTTGTTTAATTTTGATGTTTACTTGTCCATGTATCATTTGTTGCTAATTGTGGCACATTACTAAGATAGGAGTAATTGTTTGATATTATGCTTGTAGTATGCCATGCTTTGACCAATTTATTTGTCCATGTATGACTTTGAATTTATGATTGATCTTGATGGGATAATTTCTTGTATATATAGTTGGTACTTAGTAGCCCAGGAGATGCAAAATTCCTGGCTCCGCCCTTGGCTTCCTCTATAAATTGACTATCAATGTAATAGCTTCATGTATTAGAATTATAAACTACTTATCAGATCCACACAAGATCTTGCAATTCTCCCTTTACATAAAGTGAATTGATATTTTTTACAAAGGAAATTGATATTTTAACAAGACTCCCCTCACATGAATAATAAATAGGACCCACATTCATGCGAGTGAGGCATTGTGAAAATATCAATTTTCCTTATGGAAATTCTCTACATAAATTGACTATCAATGTAATAGCTTCATGTATTAGAAGAGTAACATATAAGGGTATAGCAGAAAATTACAAAATGAGAGATTCATTTCGAGTTAATCATAATTATTGTAAACTACCCAAAAAAAAGAGCATTAACTACAAAATTTATTATTTTCAAAACTAACACGAATCAAGAATTTATAGAATTGACTTCAAAAAGTCATATATGATGAAATTACTCGAACCTGTAAGACAGGATTTGGTCGATCGCAGCAATAGTACTCAATTGAAAGAATGGCATTTGTGCCTTTTTGGCCGCAAACAAAAGCAATGAATCGCCTGTATGCAACAGGGGAAATAGTTTATCAGATTGTTATGAATCCATATCATATAGAGAAAGTATATACTTACTGGAAATAGTCGTAAGCACCGAAGGTGAGGAAGATATGGATGCGTTGAACGAAGGTACCCTCAAAAATTGGCCACTGACCACAGAGGAATGATATAATTACCAGCAGTGTGACCAAACCATGGCACACTAGAAGCCACTGTACGGCCATGAGCAGAGCAGAGCAGAGCAGAGCAGAGCAGCGGAGGCAGAGAACGAGAAGACCGGTTGTAAAGTCAAGTTGGAAAGGAATTGTATATCTATTTGGATTGAGCCACTTATCTTCTAATCGTTTTATATTTGCCCTATAATTTTACCTCCATTTGCAATTCAGCCCAATTCCGCTCTTTCGTGCCATTTTATCTATAATAATAATAATTAACTTTTATGATCAAGTTGATAATTTTTAAAATCAATGAGTCATACTTCTTTTTTGAAAATAAAATTATATATATATATATATATATATATATATGTGTGTGTGTCTGTATATAGTTAGGCCAATATACTAGTCTCTCTTTCTCACAAAAGATGTCAAAGTATACTTTTTACAAAATTTTAGAAAAACAAAAGTAAATGAGAAAATAAATATGTTTTAAATTTTTCTTATAATGGACCCTAGGAAAGTAGGGTAAAGATTTTTCTTTATTTAAGAAAATAGTGAAAACTACTTGAGAACTTTTGAACATGAAATGAACTTTAAAATAACACTTTGAATTGAATGGAGTACTTTACACATCTTGTATAGGATAAAAAAATTATATTGCAGTAAACTTATGTGAGACAAATGGAGTATAACAATAAACTTCATGAAGTTTAGTACACTTTAATTTTTTCAAGTTTTTCACATTTTAAAACTTAAACATAGACGTTAGATATGTATATATTTACGTATATTTAGGCGAATATACTACTCTCCCCGTCTCTTAAAAGTTGTCTTCAATATACTGTTTACAAAATTCTAGAAAAACATAAGTAAATGAGAAAATAAATATGTTTTAATTTTTCCTATAATGATCGTATGTAAGTGTACTAAAGATTTTCTTTTATTTAAGAAAATAGTGAAATCTACTTCAGAACTTTTGAATGTGAAATGGACTTTAATATAACATTTTTAATTGAATTGTGTACTTTAGACATCTTGTATAGAATAAATATATACGGTCCGGATCTTAAGTTCACTCTTTATCCAACATACCTTGCTTACCCCTCTTTAGCGACGGACCGGACGACGGTTTGGTCCGTCGCTATATATACAACCGTCGTCTTAATGTTGTCCGTCGCTATATGTTGTACGTCGCTAAAAGCTTAAGACGACGGTTGTATATATAGCGACGGACCGAACCGTCGTCCGGTCCGTCGTTAAAGAGGAGTGAGCAAGGAATGTTAGATAAAGGATGAGCTTAAGATCTGACCGTATATATATATATAGGGTCAGTCTCTCCAGCGAACCATAAAGAGCGAACTAAAAACGAACCGGCTATAGCGACGGTTTTTTCCGTCGCTATAACAATAAACTTCATGAAATGCAAAGTACACTTTAATTGTTTTAGTTTTTCGTATTTTAGAACTTGAACACAGACATTTAAATTTAAGAATTAAGATATTGAACTTTAACATCTCTGAATTTTATAATGTAAAACATATTAGCCACTGAATTTAGCATTAATTGTCAGAATAAATCACGTGACCCAAAATGAAAGAGTAAATTACTATTTTAAGGACATATTGTCTATACTGGCTCTAATTTTTTCTCTCTTTGTTTCCTTCCATCACACACTAATAACATGTCTACAATTATATATACTATATATATATATATATATATATAAAAGAGTGAAATTATTCAAAAATACCCTTATATTGATCAATTGTTACGCACTGTGACCGAAAGATTTTAAATATATATATTTAGGGATTTTAAGGTTCAATATATCATAATTAAAAAAATATTTGTTTGCACACAAATCCCAAAATTTTAGTTTAAGGTTAAATGATTTTCGACTAACTACAATTATCAGTTAACTGGGTGATCACAGCAGCTGATGAGTTAACTAAAAGTGTTTAGACAAGAATTACCAGCTAAGCTGAAAATCAAGAGGGACAGTTGAAGAGGTGTTTGAAGTAGTCAAACACATGGAGTATCAATTAGATACACACATTCTTTCAAATCAACAACATGGAAAGCTCATGTTCAATTAACTGGTGCACTAGTAGAGAAGGACGTAACAGTTAAGTCAAATAAATGAAGCAAACAAGTGAAAACCCATGTTCCTTCAAATCAACAAAGTGGGCAGACCATGTTCAAGTAACTGATGCACTAGCAAAAAGAGAGTTAGTAGGTCGAGTTTCAAGAGAACATGATTAAGTGGGAAGTTAAGTCGGTGCAACAGCTTCAAACAACTCTATAAATAAGAGAAATCCATTTTGCACAAAGACATGCGCTCCACTTCAAACCATCCATTTTTTTCAATTTTCTAGTAGCATTAGCTTAGTTTCTACAACAATAACTCGTTACACCAATACTTGACTTAATTAACTGTTGTATTTAGGTAGTTTTTTGAATTTACAACTTGTTATGTCAACTTAGACTTAGTTGTGTGTTCAATCACAATTGTTTTCTTACATTCAGACCTTCATATGGTGTTATTAAATTGATATGTACTTTGCCAACAGTTTATTGGTTCGGTTTATAAAGGTTACAACATATCTGAACAATTATTATCATGTTTTTATTCAACTATCTGACATTAATGGTTATATGTTGTATGTTATGTTAACTATAATTAGCTAATCAACATATATGATAGTTTAAATCTAGTTTATAGTTGTTATTGTTGGTTATGCTTCAAAAATTTTAGTTTTGTCAAAGTCCCACATTGTCTATTTTGAAAACATTCCATGTGTATATTTGTACATTATGGTGTGGGTTTAGTAACATGGTGAAGGAAAAAGGGATGGGATCGCACACATGAGGATGACTAAGGAATTGGGATAGGCCAAGCTTGGATCTTGGACTTCCAATCAAAAAATCTTAGTGCGTGTGTGCGCGCACTCGCGGGTGCACCCAGGTAGCCCACTGTTTTGCTTACTAAAATCCCTAACGCTTTTTTATTAATTTTTTACTTAAGCCGCAAACCTAGCCCCAACGTTCAAAACTGTTCCTTCATAACGTTCACCACGTTTTGAACGTTAATCACCATTAATGTCTATTTTCTCCAACGCTCACCATGTTCTCTTTAACATTCATATTTTCTTTATCTTCTATAAATACCAATATATTCTGCAGAGTTAACATAATACAATATATCATCTTTATTTCAATATACTCTGTTATTATATTTTCTGGGCAATCCACATAGATAAGTCCAAAGTCTTCTTCTGCGAGTACACGCGATTGAAGCCTTCGACGTTGAATCAAGGAGGGTGAACGCCGTGGAGCTCATCTGTACCAAAGGTTTATAACATGTGAGGGCGAAATCACTTTTTAGGACAGTAGCTTTGCTACGCCTCGATTTTCAGATAAGTTGTTCCAATTTACTGTTCTGTTCGTCTTGTTAATTCTGCTCCATATTCCAACAACCTAAAAAGTGATTTTATTAACAACATGAAATCTGCTTTGGATCTTTCAAAAATTAAACGTTTGATGGTTCAAATTTTAAGAGATGGTCAGAAGATATGATGTTTTATTTGGAAACCATGAATTTGGAATATGTGTTATATATGGATGCTCCTGCTATTATTGTTTCTGATAATACTACTAAAACTGTTGAAAAATCTGATGCTGATAAGTCTGCAAAAGGGGATTATGTTAAGGATAATCGTACATGACGTAGATATATATTGCACTACTTGTCTAATTCACTGTTCGATATTTATTATCCGAATGAAAGTGCTAACAAGATTTGGGATGCCTTAAAATCTAAATATGTTGTTGAAAACTCTGGCCTTAAGAAATATGTTGCGGGAAAATTTCTAGATTTTAAGATGCAAGATGGAAAATCCGTTATAGAGCAAGTTCATAAATATCAAATAATTGTGGGGGAAGTTATTGGGGAATGAATGATAATGTGTGAGGCCTTTCAAGCTGTTGCACTTATTGAAAAATTACCACCCTCATGGAAAGATTATAAGATGAACCTTAAACATAAAACTAAAGATTTTACAATGCAGGAACTAGTGGCACACATACATATTAAAGAACAAAACAGGGCTAAAGAGAGAGGAGATATAGTTCCAAATCACACTGTTAAGGTTAATCTCGTAGAACAAAGGCCACAATGGAAGACCCAAAATTATCAGTCCAAAAACTACAAAGGAAAAAACCAGAAATCAATGGGAAGAAAAGATAATAGGTTCAAGAGTCCCAACCAAATTCAGAAACCTTTCACTAAAGGTTCTTGCTTCGTATGCGGCAAACCTGGTCATATTGTTATGAAATGTCACTTTCGCAAGGGGCAAGATAATAATAATAACTCTCAGCCTAAGCCCCAAGCGAACTTGGTTGAATCCGATGACATTATTATTGTTGTTTTCTAGGAAGTAAACTTAGTTGACAATTTCACGGAATGGGTAGTAGATACTGGTGTCACTAGACACATTTGCGGGAATAGAGATGTAATTCTTAACTATGAAAATGTGACTAATGGAGAAAAAGTGTTTATGGGGGATTCTCGAGCCACCAATGTTGCGAGTAAAGGGAAAGTCTTAATAAAATTAACTTCAGGAGAAATAATTGCTTTGCAAGATGTGCTTCATGTGCCCGATATTCGTAGAAATCTTGTGTCCGGATCCTTGTTGAACAAAGCTGGCAAAACTTGTGTTTGAGTCTGATAAACTTGTACTTACTCGTAATGGGGAATTTATTGGGAAAGGCTTTTGTAATGGGGTTTATTTGTACTTGATGTTTCTGCTGAATTGAATAATAAGAATGCTTCTTTTGCTTATATTGTTGAATCTTTGGATATGTGGCATGCTAGATTAGGACATGTGAATGTGGCATCTATTAAAAAATTGAAACAACTTGAGCTTATACCTAATCTTGCAAATACCTAGTTTAATAAATGTGAAATTTGTGTGGAAGCAAAACATGCTAAGAAACCTTTTAAAAGTGTTGAAAGACAAACTGGACTACTTGAGTTAATTTACAGTGATCTAGCTGATTTTAAAAATACTACGAGTAGAGGTGGTAAGAAATATTATATTTCTTTTGTGGATGATATGTCTAGATATACTTGAATTTATCTGCTTTCCTCTAAAAATGAAACGGAAGATATGTTTATTAAATATAAAGTAGAAGTTGAAAATCAGTTAGAAAGAAAAATTAAAAGACTTAGATCTGATCGTGGAGGTGAATATGATTCGGGAAGTCTTAAAAAATTTTGTGAACTAAATGGAATTATACATGAAACTTCTCCTCCTTATTATCCACCGTCCAATGGAGTCGCAAAAAGGAAAAATAGAACACTTAAAGATATGATGAATGCTATGTTAATTAGTTCTGGTTTACCTTCTAATATGTGGGGAGAAGCTTGCCTTTCTGCAAATCATATTTTAAATAGAGTTCCACATACAAAGATAGACTCCACACCTTATCATTTATGGAATAAACATGCACCTAATTTGGGGTATCTTAAAGTGTGGGGGTGTCTAGCTAAAGTAGATATACCATAATTTAAAAGGAATAAAATTGGACCTAAAACAATGGATTGTATTTTTATTGGATATGCTTCTAAAAGTGCTGCTTACAGATTTTTGGTAATTAAAGATGCGACTAATAATTATCAAAACAATTCTATTTTGGAAACAAAGGATGCAGAATTTTTCAAAAATATATTTCCAATGAAAATAAGAGATGTGGGCAGTCCTTTTTTAAATGAACATCTTAAAAGGAAAGATAAAGAACCTGTAGATGCATCTACTAGAAGTAAAAGACAACGTTTTGAGAAAACTTTTGGCCCAGATTTTATGACTGCTTTTATAACTGAAGATGACCCTAAAACTTATGAAGAAGTAATGAAATCAATTGATGCAACTTTTTGGAAAGATGCTATTAATAGTGAATTATAATCCATTATATCTAACCATACTTGGGAACTAGTTAATTTGCCTAGAGGTTGTAAACCTATTGGATGTAAATAGGTGTTTAAAAAGAAGTTAAAAGCTGATGGGTCAATTGATAAATTTAAGGCAAGACTTGTGGCTAAAGGGTTTACTCAAAAGGAAGGGTTTGACTATTTTAACACTTACTCACCAGTGACTAAAATGGCAACCATAAGAATTTTAATTGCTTTAGCATCTATTCATAAATTGATAATCCACCAAATGGATGTTAAAACTCCTTTTTTTGAATGAAGAGTTAAATGAAGAAATATATATGTGTCAACCGGAAGGATTTGTAATTCCAGGAAAAGAACAAAAAGTGTATAGACTTGTAAAATCCTTGTATGGTTTGAAACAAGCACCAAAATAATGGAATGAAAAATTTAATAAAACTCTTCTGTCTAATGGTTTTGTGAGAAATGAATCTGATAGTTGTGTCTCTAGTAGATTCAATGGAAATTGTGGTGTGATTATTTGTTTATATATGGATGATTTGCTAATATTTGGTACTGATGAGAAAGTTGTGAAAACTACTAAAGATTTTTTATCTTCTAAATTTGACATGAAAGATTTAGGAGAAGCGGATTTGATTCTTGGCATGAAAATAAGTAAACATGCAAATGGTTTGGTTTTATGACAGTCTCATTATGTGGAAAATATTCTTAAGAAATTTAATTTCTTTAATGAAGAGCCATTAGGAACACCTTATGATTCTAGTGTGCATTTAAAGAAAAATAAAGGGAATGGTATTGCACAAATTGAATATGTCAGTTCAATATATTTTATACAAAAAACGTTAGGGATTTTAGTAAGCAAAACAATTGGTAAATACCATTTTATGGTTCGATAATAGTATTTTTTTCGGTAAATGCCGATTTTACGGTACCGGTAATGGTGTAGTATTTTCAACAATCAGTTTATCCCATCCCGTACTGAAATACCATTTTATATTAATATTATACACCTAACTGATGACTTTGTGACCGACTTCACCCACTAACTTTTCTCTCTACATCCACTGGCTATGATTGTGACTTAACCTTACCCCACTAACTTTCTCTATCCGCCAGTCTCCTTCTTTCTATCCACTCAGTTGTCTTTCTCTCTCTCTATCCATATGTTCTCTCTTTCTTCTTATCTACTTTTCTTTCTTTCTTCCTTTCTTTATATCTACTTTTCTTTCTTTCTTCCGGTGAATACTTCGTTTTCTCTGTCTTCGTTTTTCACCCATCTTTCTCTTCTCTCAATAGATCTAAGTTGATAAATTCAAAAGGTCAGATCGTTAAAGAATAAGAAGTCAAAGAAACCCTACATAAAGATGGTATAGGTAATCGGAGAATCTGTGATATCCCATAAGTCCATATGAATCTGTGATATTAGTTTAATCGGTATATGTAAGTTTTACTTGTAATTTAAACCCCCAATTAAATTGGAGATTATTATACCTTGATCAATTGAAGGTCTCTGTGATTTCTTCCATGGTTTGGTTTATTAGTATATATCTCAGTTTTGTTTACAGGTATAATGTACAAACTGTTTAATGTCTGGTGTTTTTAATGGCTGAAAAGCAAACGGGACAATATGAGATTAACACCAGTACCAAACCGGCTAACCAGTTGGGTATACCGGTCCAACCGGTACCGGGATCGGTACCCTATTTTAGGTATATTCGGTAACCGATTTGGTACGGGCCGGTAATTTACCTATGAATAACCCTACTTGGGGCCATTCATGTATATTTATTTTATTATTGGGGTTACATTTTAAGTTTAGGTGGTGGGGGCAATTGAACCTCTGAAGGTAGGGACTAAAAGTGTTAGTAAGCTCCTCCTTCAATATTATACATTATATGTACGTCGTATCTACCTTCATTGCCTCTTTCATTTTTGCCTCTTTACTAAACATTCAACTTTGTGCGCATCCTTCGTAATATTAAGCGCAAACAACAACTGTTGGTTCATAACATTAGGTAAGTCTTCAGTAGTTGTTACAAATATGTTATTATCTACTTCTTCTATATTGTTGGCATTACTCGAGATCAAACAATGTGTTTTGTTGTAATTGTTTCAGTTTAGATGTCTTGCCAATTTGTACTCATTGAGGATGTACCAATATCTACTTACGATTTTTCTTCTACAAAATGGCAAGATGTTATGTTAGGGGCTGATAGTTGTGAGTGATTTTATAAGTTTGTTAAATTACGTTTTATATAATATAGTTTTTGTAAGGATTTTATACGCATGTTATTTCATATATTTACACATAACATGTGAGTCAAAGGCTTACTTCTTGTAGCGTGAAAACCTCTGATGCGAAAAACCTCATACAAATCTATGTTCCCCTAAAACCCAATAGCGTCTCTGAACTACGATTGAAAACGGAACATTATCTCACAGTTCATAACAATTTGGTTTAGGTTTGTATTGGGAGAGCTCTGATAGTTGTCCAACTGAACTAATTATGATGTATTGATCAACTTAGGAGATAAGGGTATTAAAGGTCGAAGTGGTTGAACCACTTCCCTGCAAATCCTCTAACTTTGAGTCACGTAACATTTAAAATATAAACAGCTTACTGACTTGGTCTTCAAACGTTAATGACTTGGTCAATTGGATTACTTGATTAATAAAATAATTAGTTCAGACCTCCATGGGCGCCCCATTTGGATACCCAAAATCTAACATCTCCCACTCGCCCATGGCGGGGACGACGTAATCCTCATATCTTCCAAAAACAGCTCAAACTCAAAACATGTAAACCTCTAACTGCCGAACCGTGCGACCGCTGAGTTCACCTGCAATGCGAGAGCTCTATATCAAACATTTTAGGGCCAACATAGAGACATCTACCCTTCTAAAGAAAATAATATGGGAGCTCTCACACCAAACTCAATTAGTTCGCGTAGAGGCTATAACCCATAAAATCATAGTATCCCAGACACATTTTAATTTTCATTAAGTTAAGTATCTCTAATCCCTCAGAGAGGCTTACTTAACCACCTTTGGGCCCAAGTCCATTTCGTATCTCACTTATTACTATATCGCTATCAAAGCGCTATAGTTGTTGACAATAAATGCAGAACGAGGTGAAATCAAATTTTCTTCGTTTTGCCCTAGTACTACTCAGAAAGGAATCAACTACTTTCCCATAATCGGTCCTTATAGTCTCATCAATCCCGACCTTAGGAATCGAAACCAAAGTAGCAACATTAATCCATGTCTTTGCAGTATAGTCAAAGATCACAAAGAGTACTTGATGTAGGAATAAGGGCACTGTCCTACAAGACTCACACGGTGAGGAAACAAGAATTCATTCTCTCACCTCCTTTACGTGGTCACTGAGCACATGTAACTCACTCAAAATATGCTATTCTATTGCCTTGTTGTGCGGACCTTAGAACATTTTAAATTGCTCGCTTATCTAAGCGCCACATCTGAAACTTCAAGTTTGGTTATCATGTCACGCCAGACAATCTCATCTACATGAGCATATGTTTTATGGTTATGGCGTTCAGATCTTAGTTCAATCGCTTCATAAGCATCTAAATCGAATTTTCAGATTGCTCGCTTTCCAAGCACCAAATTTGAAATTTTGTATCCGGCTATCAGTACAGATTAATATAGATGGCGGGGCATACTATATTTGGTTAATCCAAGTTAACCTCATCTTCATTTTGCTCGCTACTAAGCGCCAATTGATTTCCAAGGCGACATCATGCTTCATTTTTCTCGCTACTAAGCGCCAATTGATTGATATCTAAAGCATCAACAGCTCGCTTTTCAAAGCACCAAGGGTGATTGCTCATATGAGTGAGCCAATCAACCTGTTGACATATATTTAGTGTGTGCATATCCAATATGCACAATAAACTATGTGAACAACTAAAATTTATCTTATGCGCTAAAAGAACACAATCATAAGTGGGAATAAATGAATCTCACATAAATGATAAATATCTCGAAATAATAATGAATATCTCTAATATAAGCCAAATGATGAGTGATATAAAAGAAAATAAGAAATTACATCAAATCCTACAAAACCCTAATGAACTAACCCTACAAAAAACATCTTTAGGAATCGATTTCGTCAAAGGATTCGCTACCATAAGTCCAGTGGGCATGTACTCCAATATCACCTCATTATTTGCTATGTTCTCTTTGATGAAGTTCATCCGCAAGTCAATGTGCTTCGTCTTGTTGTGATACTTGGGGTCCTTAGTTTAATCTAGGGTCGCTATGCTATCACAGAAAACAGTCACAGGATCTGAAGCATGAGAGATGACTCCAAGATCCTCAAAGAATCTCCTTAGCTACCTGGCTTATTGAACAGCTAACGTACAAGCTAAAAACTCTGAATCCATCGTCGAAAGAGCAAAGCAAGTTGTTTCTTGCTACACCAAGTAATGGCACCACCATGTATCAAGAATGCAAATCCTGAGGTCGAATTGCACATCCCCTGGTTACCTCCCTAATTGGCATCAGATTAACCAATCAAACGTAGGTCCGGTCCTCCATAGCACAACATGTAGTCCAAAGTACCTTTCAAATATCGTAAGATCCTCTTGATTGCCCTCCAATGAGCAATCCCAGGTTTTTAACCAACTACATATGTTATATCAGAATGAGTACACACAACTACATACATTAGCTTTCATATAGCATTGGTATACGGGTAATGGAAAATCTTCTTAGTTTCCTTGGGAGAACTAGGGCATTGCTCAGGTCCAATAACGTCGCTTTTAGCGATAAGAGTGTCTATGGATTTGCAGTTGTTCATTTGGAATTGCTTAAGAACCTTTTTAAGGAAAGTCTCTTAAGACAAACCAAGAAATTTTCTTGAGCGATCTCTATAAATCTTAACCCCAAAAACATAAGTTGCTTCCCCCATGTCCTTTGAGAATCTCTAAGTTAGTGGACAACCACCCTTTAGTGGAGACAATCATCTCCTTATCGTTCCCAGCTAGTAGAATGCCATCGACATACATAGATAAGATAAGGAATTTATCTTTGGATTGTTTGATATATACATAATGGTCTTCCTCGATCATCGTAAATCCATCACTAATGACGACTTAATGGAAAGATACCATTGTCTGGACGCCTGTTTCAAACCATAAATGGAAAGTTTGAGCTTGTATACTTTGCGCTCTTGTCCTTCTATAATGAAACCCTTTTTCTAATCCATGTATATTCCTCAGCTAAATCTCTATTGAGAACAGCTATCTTGACGTCCAGTTGATACACCTCCAGATCCAAATGCGCGACAATTGCTAGGATGAGGCGAATCAAGGCAAACCTCACAATTGGTTAGAAGGTTTCCTCATAATCAATCCCTCTTGCTGGGTGTAGCCCTTGGCTACTAGACGAACTTTGTAACTTTCAATGGAACCATCCGCCTTGCGTTTGACTTTAAGAAACCACTTGTTCCCAATAGCCTTCCGCCCTGATGGAAGGTCAACTAAGTCCCAGACTTGATTAGTCCTCATGGACTCCATCTCTTCTTCCATTGCAATCATCCACTTATCGCTTATAGCATATGATAGAGCATCTTGATAAGATTGATATTCCTAATCGCCTTGCGCATCGGCCACAAAGGCATTTCCCTCAATCTCAAAAAGACGACATGAAATATTACCTCCTTGACTTCTACGCATTTGAGGAACATGAGACTCCTCATTCGATGGAAGAGAATTGCTCGAAGGCATATCACTCCCACTAACTATAAGAGCCGGAGGAATAGCCTCTTCGGTCTCTACTACACGAGTTAGGGCGCCCAAATCTTCCTCTATCTCATAAAATTTCATCACCTTACTCACATCACCTCTATTAAGGAAATCCATCTCAAGGAAATCTGCATCTCGTAACTCTATCTCAGATACAGTCCAAATCAGGTTGCTCTCCAACAAACATAGAGCCTTTGGAGTGTTAAGAATATCTTATAAAGATACACTTCTTACCCCTCGGGCCCAACTTCCCAAATTTATGAGAAGTGTTGTGCACGTAAGCTGCCGATCCCAAAGGTCGCATATCCCCCAATTCGGGCTTTCTGCCGTCCACATTTCATATGGGGTGGACTGAACCGATTTGAAGGCATACAATTAAGTATATACGTCGCAGTCAATAATGATGCATCACCCCAATAGGAGATATGCAAATATGCATGAGCCATCATAGACCTAACCATGTCTAATAATGTCCAGTTCCTCCTCTCCGCCACACCTTTTTGTTGTAGAGTTCTCGGGATATTCGGTTGCCTAATTATCCCTTTTTTCCTCACACTGTAAGGACCAAGAATTTTATATGATTATATATGTATATTTTTACGAATAATTTTTTATTTTTTTTATTTGAGAATATGAGTGACTATGTGATGCGAATTAAGTATGTTAGTTAATTTATTTAATTTAAGTTAACTAAGAAATGAAAAGGAAGCCAAGAGGAATAATCAAATCAATTGAAGAGAAAGTAAGACAAGCTTATGTTGAAAATTACATAGCTTGAATGTTAACCTTGAATGGTAAATAAAAAGATTTATAATCTTTAAATGATTAATTAGTATTACTAATATAAAGTGATTATATGAATGTGTAATAGCTTATCAAGCCAATTAGGGCTACTTAAGTTAATGAATTAGTGGAACAAAAAGAAAAGCCAAGAAATAAGTATATTAAATTACTTATCAATGTATTGAACATTTTGTGACATATATTGAATAAATATGTGATTAAATGAGTATAATAAATATTTATCAATGATGATAAATATGTTATGACATATGTGAAATATGTATGTGACTAAATATATATATATATATATATATATATATATATTATAAATATGTGTATATATTTATTTATTATATATAGTGAATTAAAAAGAAATCTTTGTAATCTAATATATATATATATATATATATATATATATATATATATTAGGATGAGAATTAAATAACCTAAGGGTTATAGTATTGAAGAATTCTAGTATTTAAAATATATACTAACATAAGAGGTTAATTTTATTATCTCAATTTATTATTTATTTTAAACCTAATTAAAGCAAGTCTAATTAGGTTATAAAATTAAATGTACATGAGTAATTATTTAAATTCCAAAATGAATGGAATAGAAACCTTAATTAAATAATGGAACAATTACATATTCTAGTACATTTTTAGAAATAATTACAACAACAGTGCATTCCTAAAATAATTACAAAATTAATATATTTTTCTATGTTTATTTACAAAATTAAAGTAATTATTATTCCTTTAATATAGGTGATCAATAATAGAGTGCTGACATGGCAAATCAGTGTTCCACTTAAAAAATTGTTCCCGTATTTTTCGGTCGGAACAGTTTTTTTTGAATTGCACGATAACCGCCTTTATCATTTATGTGTTTGTTTTACTGTAGGACTCTCTAGTTGGAAACCCTTATTCTGCAAGTTGGGAACCCTTGTTCGTTTCTTCTATCTTTGCTTTATGCTTCTATAGTTCTCGTTGATTTCTTCTTCATCGTCGTCCTCACTCGGTGTCCCCGTCGGTGGTCTGCAGGGAAGGAGTATACTCGCTACAGGTGAGTATTTGACTCACTAGTGTAATGTCTAATGTATTAAAGTAGTGTATTAACAGAATGAAAGTTTGATTATTTCGGTTTGTTTCTTATTTATGTTTTGTATAGGATGGTTAATACAAGGAAGAAAGATGGCAAGAGGAAAAGAATCACGGAGGATGATTTTGTTAAGAATTTGAAGAAGTTTGCTATGGTGAAGGCTGTTGTTGTCAAGTCCCCAAGGAAGGGGAAGAATGGAGGTGAGAAATCGCATATGAAGGGTAATAAGTTGGTGATACATGGTGATATCAAGTCTATGGAAGGGCAAGAGTTGGAGTCTAATTTTGAAGTTCCGGCAATTAAACCTGGGAATGAAGGTGAAGATGATGTTCATAGCCGGAATATTATTCCCAAACAAAAACTTCTAAAGGTGTGCTAATTTAAATGTTTTTAAGAATTTTGGAATTATTAGTTGTTTTGGTTACTGATATATTATGTTCTGGTTACCATTATTTTATGGTTTGGTTACTACTATATTATGGTCTGGTTACTGTTATATTATGTTTTGATTACTATTATTGTGCCCTCAATATGGGATTTTGATTAATTCTATATTTTGTTTTGGTTGCTATGTAATTGTTTAGTATACATGGGTTGCTTAAATTGGGTTTGATTACATGATGTTTCTATTTTGGTTACTATTAAATTCTGTTCTGGTTACTATTATTTTATGTTCTGGTTACTGCTATATAATGTTCTGGTCTCTATTATATTATATGTTGGTTACTATTAAATTCTGTTCTGGTTACTATTATTTTATGTTCTGGTTACTGCTATATAATGTTCTGGTCACTATTATATTATATGTTTGTTACTATTAATACACATAGGTTGCTTAAATTAGGTTTGATTACATGATGTTTCTGTTTTGGTTACTATTAAATTATGTTTTGGTTACTATTATTTTATGTTCTGGTTACTGCTATATAATGTTCTGGTCACTATTATATTATATGTTGGTTACTATTAATACACATAGGTTGCTTAAATTAGGTTTGATTACATGATGTTTCTATTTTGGTTACTATTAAATTTTGTTCTTGTTACTATTATTTTATGTTCTGGTTACTGCTATATTATGTTCTGGTCACTATTATATTATATGTTGGTTACTATTAATATACATAGGTTGCTTAAATTGGGTTTGATTACATGATATTTTTGTTTTGGTTACTATTAAATTCTATTCTGGTTACTATCATATTATATTTTGGTTACTGCTTTGTTATATTTTGGTTACTATTATATTATGATTTGGCTAATATGAATGTGACCTCAATGTGGGATTTTGGTTACTATGATATTATTTGGTGGTTACTAGGTAACTGTTTAGAATATAAAGATTGATTAGATTGGTTACTAATGACTGTTTAATTCTGATTTTGGTTATCTGTCGATATGGGATCTTTATTATCAGGAACGCAATAGAAATTTCACAGGGAAAATAATATATTGGTGTGACATGGAAGTCCCTAGTCTTATTATGAAGAAATTGAACCAAACTCAGTTGGAAAAGTTTAAGATGTCATGTTTTGGGAATTTTCTTAATTTTGGTGAACACCAAATGTATTCATAGATTATACACCATGCTTTTGTTAGGGAGGTCAAAGGGACGATGGTGAAATGTGGTTTTTGTTCAGAGAGAAAAGGATTAGATTTGGTTTGCCAGAATTCTGTTTGATTTCTGGTTTGAGATGGCAAGGCGAGGAGGATATATTTGCATACAAGGGTATGGAAAATCTGTTGGTGGAAAGGTTTTTCGGGAATGAGGTTGTGACGCGTAGTAGCATAGGGAGGATATATCGGGGGGCAGTTTTTGACGATGATGATGAGGTTGTGAGGATGTCAATTATTCTGTTGGTGTGCAATTTCATACTATCGACTGTTTCGGATAACTATGTGGATGCGGCTTTGATTAACTTTTTATGTTTTGGCGATGTTAATAGTTATCCGTGGGGGAAAGTGGCATTTGAGCAGAAAAAGTACTATTTATCTAATGCTTTGAAGGGACATTTGAAGAAGGGAACAAATGGGGGTTGGATATATAATTTTGAGCATTATACTAAATTTTACAAGTTGAATGGATTGTCGTATGTCTTCCAAGTTTTCTTGTTTGAAACCATTCCGACACATAAAGTTCGGGGTTTCTGTAATGACGAGCATCCGTCGGATGTTCGATTATTTAGATGGAAGAAACTAGTGAAGGCCCCCCAAAATGACAAGCTGAATGATCTAGTATTTGGGTCTGGACAGGTATGCAGGTTACTAATAGCAATGTAGTTGGTTACCTTTACATATACAGCTGGTTACTAATAACAATATAGTTGGTTACCTTTATATATACAGTTGGTTACTGATTATATTTTATGTTGGGTTTGCTAGAAACATAAGCATGCAATCAAATTACATAAACGCAGCGGAAGGGATAAAAAATCAATTTTTAAAATTTTCTTACAAACCCTTAACCATGATCTTTCTTGTGCATCAATTATCAGTCAATACATAGAAGGAGATGATGGAATTATACCTTTGAAGATCCAAGCTTCCTCAGGTACAAGTTCTACTCCTTTGATTCCTTTGATTCATCTGTAGTGGCTCCTTCCCTTGATCAATGTCAGCCACCCAAATGTTTGGACTCTAACGGTGATCCACCAAGGA
Source organism: Panax stipuleanatus (assembly GCA_020205555.1). Taxonomy (NCBI): domain Eukaryota; kingdom Viridiplantae; phylum Streptophyta; class Magnoliopsida; order Apiales; family Araliaceae; genus Panax; species Panax stipuleanatus. The sequence continues at coordinate 118,699,862 of CM035116.1, read as the reverse complement.
AGATGAAGAACTCAGGAAGATGGGTTATTGGCTTAACCCTTGTTTCTATCTCTATAGAATATGTGTACTCCCAACCTTTGAAAAAAATTCATGTACCTTATTTCTGATATAAGACTCTCTTATATAGATATTAGGTTAACCCTCCTAATCCAATTAGAATAGGGTTTTATTTAATTAATTAATTAAACACTTTTAATTAATTTATATCCTAATCTTATTAGGATTGAGAGAGAGTACTGATATTATATTAATTCCTAAACTCCTTTAGAATTAAAATAATAATAATAATAATAATAATAAGACTCCTCTTATTAATTTATATTTAATATTTCTAAAATATTAAATAATAAACATTAAGCTATTTAATTTATTCTATCACCATAGATTAAATTAATTATACTTAATACATTATTACTATCATGCCATTTTCTTCTTAAATAATTCTTCTTCCTTTTATGGTGTGACCCTTTAGGTTCTGTATATTAAACCGGTTGTGAATAAATCAATTAGAACAATTCTAATCTTATTTAAATAAATAAATTAAACTAATAATCTATTTAAATAAATAACATTTATTCTACAATAGGGATAAGCCTCCCTAGCGATCAACGACTTTTTAGATAATATAGATTTCAACATATTAATTATAAAAGAACCTGTGAGTTAATAGTTACCGTACAATTCAATCCTTCCACTATACAATGTCCCAATTAAATATAAGACATGGATTTACTGTCAAGTCTTAATTTATTTAATCATATGTATTTCGATTAGAAAATGCACAACTCCAAATAATGCAAATTAGAAACCTCTTTCTAATTTCATTCTACCTTGGCCAAGGATTCCTGGGTTGTCATTTAACGAATCACATAGGACATATCTCCTCTTTTACTAGAGGTGGTAGATTCTTTATTTATCATTCATTATCTTCATATGTAACTCATTATACCCAAGCATACCCTATATATGCCTTAAAAGGTCTTAAGGAATAAGTCAAAGTATAATTTGTTACATACAAGATACTATGATGATCTCAAGTCCAAGGATCATTCATACTACTATCACATTAGGAATTCCTATTGACAGGCGAGTAAAACTCCATTAGGTATTCCATAGCGAGTCACGTTCAGTGAACTTATTCTCCAATAAGCACCTACATACTTGCTTTAGTGTCTCCACACAAATGACCATGAGACCAATCATCTTCATCCAATGAGCAAGCAACATATGTACCAATCTATCCGGATTTACGAATCCCCATTTTAGAAATCCCACGATTGAGAACTATTTTAGTTTTTAAGCTTTCTAAGAATTTAGATCTCATTAGCATGATCTCATCATGATTCTTAAAGCATTGCTTAAAACTATGGGTTATTTACATATTATAAAAATAGCACCATGTAGATATTTAAATGCCTTAAATTAATATTTTATTAATAAATAAATAAGATTGTTTACAAAGTATGTGCTTTATCATCATACAAAATGTGACAGCCCCAAATCCGGGTCCTCTGACCCCGGTCCGGTCGTCACGATCTAACATAAACATCTACCTCTAAACAACATACGATAACTAAAATGCGGAATATAATAAACGTACGTCGTTCATTCAAAAGGTGCTACTAGTCCCAAGATTCGATAACCTTAAATACAAAACATACAAACATACCCTAGAATAGTCAATAGGGTTCATATTACATAACAGTAAATTAATTAAACATAAAGATAAAGTCTGCTCCTTGCAAACTAATCCTACATCTTCCCTTTACCCTTGTCCTTTCCTGAAGTCTCGGGCTTAACTGCAATATAAGTCATGATATAGCAAGGATGAGCAACAAGTTTGCTCAGCAAGTTGAAATACAACAATAAAGGATATATCATGATGAAAGGAATATATCTGATAATGAATTCAACAATATGAATATCGGAAGCAAGAATAATAAGTGCTTTTAGAATAACTGATAGTCAAGTAGACTTTTGAACTATAAAACTCCAACGAAATCAATAGTTGATTGACCCTTTGGTTACTGGCTACAGAATAAGTACTTGAGGGGATCAGCCTCGCGTACGCTATGTATATGCATAACATTCAACTCTGCTGTTTGTATCATTATACTAGATACCTAGGGTACTCCCCTATATATACAAGGGGTGTTCTTTCAGTCTAAGAATCCTTACCATCAATTGGTTTGGATAACTTTTATAAAATGTTTATACAATTGTCTGACCGAACAAGGGTTCAGACTCTATCTGACATAGTTCAAGAATTGTAGAACTTTAAATTATGTACAAGTCCAAGACTGTACGAAATCAAGTGCGAATAACAATAATATCGATGTGGAATAATTGTAAAGTAATTAAACCACCTAATAGCATGCTTGGAAATAAAGTTCAAGCTTTAAATAATTAACTGTCAATACGATAATAACCTGCTCAATACAATATGAGAAGGATAGGAACTTGTACAAATAAGAATTAAAGAACTTGCACAACCAAATAGTGAAGTTTGGAGACTTGCCTGATTGCTCAGCTACAATTACGTTCTAGTTTTAATTAAATCTCGCTGAAATAACCTAACATTAATAAGTCGGTATTCCAATTAGCATGTGCAAACTAATACGAGTCTACACTTACAAGAATTTGCTTATCATATCAATCTATCCATAATTCACGTAAGTCAATCTAATCATGTCATAGATTTAATAACTTTAGATTATCTAGTTTCTATGCATCAATATAGACTTGAACACATAATACTTCAAGTTACTTATATTTAATCAACATACATGTTTTACGATTATAATTTTTGAAAACCTAGCATGCTCAACCTAATCCTAGTTTAAAGTCATATGCTCTCATGTCGGTAATTTGTATACTTTACATAATACAAGTTCATGCTTCATGTTATCACATAACAAGGTTAAACATAACATGCATGCTCATGCGTATACTATACATGTATACTTTAATCCACCTATTTCATGCCTTAGAAATTCATTTTCTATGAATACGTGCATATGTGAAATCTATACGTTAACTCAACGAGGTCCATGTTAATATGCTTATAGGCATAACGAACTCTAATGTACATGCTTGTATGATCAATACGTAATCCACATGGTGATCGATGATATAATCTTTCACGTTCTAAGTTTTTCATTGAAAAATCACACTAAGCCAATAAGGTATTATAATACATGTTAAGTGCCTTGTGCTCATAACTCATATGTCTTAGGACTCATAAATACACCATATATATGCTCTCAAATAGTCAGAATCTAAAAGACATTAACCTTAGCCAAGTTCACTTTGAAAGTTCTTAAGTTTCTTATTTCAAAATCGCTAGAATCTTGCTATCACGTATGCTAGTGTGTGAACACACTTTAGACTTGCATTTCATGACAATATAAACCACACTATTGTGTTTACAAAATTAGAATGTTCACGTGATACGTCCATGACAAGGTTTACTTTTGAATTACAAGTTTCCTTTTTTTAAAATATATGGTCATGGCATATACGCTTAGCATCAACGAATACATACTTATATCATGTTATTGTACTAATATCTACATTTAAATCATGTTCACAAGCTTGTTTCAATGGTATATCACATGTTAGTATATCACAGCAGCTTAACAGAAGCAGAAAACAAAAACTGGCCACAGGAACCTGCGCAGCTGCGTAGGCACCAGGTATAAACCCGGCGCAGCTGCGCCGGTGTCCGGCCAATCCAAGAGCAGGTTGTGGCGCAGCTGCGCCACTGGCCAGTATAATACTGGCGCAGCTGCGCAGGCTGTCGGCCAGACCAGAAGCTAAACTGCTTCGGCAGTTCTGCAAACCCAACTCAGAAATTTTCCTATCAAAATTATTTCTAACACACCATTTAGCAATTCTAACATGTTTAACATCTTGTATAACACTTAACCAACATATTTCAATCCAATTATCAATAATTACATGCTTAATTCCAAGAATCAAATATTAAGAATTCTACAGAAATCAAAAATGGATTTATACCTCTGTAAATGAACTTGCTGCTAAACAGATTCTGTAATGCTACTATTAGACTTGCAATGTTGCTATAATACTCTTCCTAACTCAAATGAAATCCTCAGCAAATGAAATGAGAAGAAGAGGGGCTCTATTTATAGCCAATTCTTTACATGGTCCATGCTTTTGCTCTCCATTTCAAAACAATAGGAATAAGAAGTGTATGAGGGATAATTGGGAGTAGTTAGAACCCATCATAATGCCCACTTCCCCCATAATTATTGGCTATAATTGATGAATTTGAGAGAAGGAGTAGGCTAGAGTAGCATGTGGGAGTTCACGTGTATGAGAGGAAATTGAGGATGGCCTCTCATTATGGGACACAATTCTCAGCAACTTGCATATATTAAGTGTAGCATGTACAAGCTCTTAAGTTATAAAATGCATGTACACATTATGTATACATATAAGTCCCAATGTACTTTTAATTAGTTAACCCACAATACAATGTATCAATTTGGGTTATACATATGATAACATATAATCCATGTATATTTTCTATTAACACCAAATATAATATAATTGTGTATTGCTCATTATTTATTACCATAACTGTTATTATTATAATAACTGTTTCTATAATAATTATACTAACTTATTGAAATTATTTATCAATTAATAATGTTATTGATATTAATATAAGGTAATGGGGTTATATATTAATGTCTATCATGTTACATAAGCAATAATATGTAACTCACATAATGTAATTAGTCATACTATATAGTCTACATATATAATATGTAGACGTATTAGTACGTCACCTTGTACTATATATAGTATATAGTTAACTACCATATTTTGTAAGGTTTACTTATCACATGCTTGTATGAAATAATTAATCAAGTAAATATAATATTATTATATTTATTAATCTCTCATTCATTAATTATTATTTATTCATAATAATTGTTAAATCAACACATTATCAAATATTTACTCATAATTGCAATTTATCAATATGATCAACTCTTGACACTATATCCAAATAATTGGAATATTTAATTATTAATAATCCTATCAATTTTCTGATATTAAAGTCTCAGGGCTAGCCCATTAATTTAAATAAACTATTAGTGACTCCCCTTAACCATTTCACCAATTCACATAACCACATAAGGTTTAAATAAACTCACAAAACTAACTCGTTAAAATTAAATCATATATTTAATAAATAAGGAGTTTAAAATTCATGGTCGTTACATCCCTCCCCCCTTATAAAAATTCCGTCCTCGGAATTGTAAAAATAAGGTTACTCAAATAAAAACGGATAATTTGCTCTCATTTTCTATTCTAGCTCCCATGTAGCTTCTTCAACTGCGTGATTCCTCCAAAGAATCTTAACGGAATGAATGATCTTATTCCTCAGCTTCTGTTCCTTCCTATCTAGTATCTGGACAGGAACTTCCTTCTATGATAAGTCTTTCTTGACTTGGATTGGTTCATAGGAGATAACGTGCCTGTAGTCTGATTTATACGGCCGTAATACTGACACATGAAACACGTTGTGAATGTGCTCAAGTTCAGGAGGTAACGCCACCTCGTACGCCACTTCACCGACTTGCCTCAGAATCTCAAACGGTCCTATGAACCTAGGGCTCAACTTGCCCTTCTTCCCAAAACGAATCTTCCCCTTCCAGGGAGATACTTTCAGAAAAGCATAGCTTCCTAATTCAAATTCTTTCTTCTTGCGATGCAAGTCCGCATACTTCTTCTGGCGATCTTGAGCAGCTACCAGTCGTGCTCTTATCACCTTGATAATCTCTACAGTCTGCTGTACCAATTCTGGTCCCAACAGTCGACGTTCTCCAACTTCGTCCCAACACAACGGTGTTCTACATTTTCTCCCATATAGTGCCTCGTACGGTGGCATTCCGATACTAGCGTGAAAACTATTATTGTACGCAAATTCTACTAATGGTAGGTGATCCTCCCAACTACCCTTGAAGTCCATCACACAAGCTCGGAGCATGTCTTCAAGTGTTTGAATTGTTCTTTCGCTTTGCCCATCGGTCTGCGGATGATACGCGGTACTCATTCGTAATTGTGTCCCCAATCTCTCTTGAAGACTCTTCCAGAAATTCGACGTGAATCGCGGATCTCTATCTGATACAATAGATACCGGCACCCCATGTCTCGAGATAATTTCCTTGACATATAATCTGGCTAGCTGATCCAAACTATACTTAATCTTAATTGGCAAAAAGTGAGCTGACTTCGTAAGACGATCTACAATTACCCATATGGCGTCGTGCCCTTTCTGCGTTGCCGGAAGTCCTACCACAAAGTCCATCGTGATGTGTTCCCATTTCCATTCTGTAATCTCTAACGGTTGTAATAACCCGCTTGGTCGTTGGTGCTCTGCCTTGACTCTCTGACAAGTTAAACACCTACTTACGCATTCTGCAACTTCCCTCTTCATGTTTGGCCACCAAAAGTGATGACGCAAGTCTTGGTACATCTTCGTGCTTCCTGGGTGTATCGAGTATCTCGTACTATGTGCTTCTTGTAAAATTTCTTCTCTTAATTCCGGTATTAATGGTACCCAAATTCGTCCTTCAAACCTTAGCAGTCCAGTGCTATCAATCTTGAATTTCAAATCATCAGCCTCAACAATCCGCTTCTTGATAATATCACAATCTTCGTCCTTCTCTTGTGCCTCCTTAACCTTATCTAATAAAGTCGGGCTCGCTGTCACTGTAAATAATTTTTCGTTGGTCTCCATCGGATACTTAACCTCCAAATCTAGTCGTTTGAAATCTTTCACTAACTCTTCTTGAAAGGTTAACTTCAATAACTTCTCTCTGCCTTTTCTGCTCAAGGCATCTGCCACTACATTTGCTTTGCCTGGATGGTACAGAATCTCACAATCATAATCTTTGATCAATTCTAGCCATCGGCGCTGCCTCATGTTTAGCTCTTTCTGCGTGAAGATATACTTCAGACTCTTGTGGTCCGTATATATCTCACACTTCTCACCATATAAATAATGCCTCCAAATCTTCAAGGCAAAAACTACTGCTGCTAATTCCAGGTCATGAGTCGGATAACCCTTCTCATAATCTTTTAGCTGACGTGAAGCGTACGCAATGACCATGCCGTGTTGCATCAGTACACAGCCAAGACCTTATGGGACGCATCACTATACACTACGAACCCTCCTGTGTTATCTAGTAAAGCTAACACAGGTGCTTGACTAAGCCTCTTCTTCAACTCTAGGAAACTCTGTTCATACTTCTCCGTCCAAACGAACTTAACTGTCTTTCTAGTAAGATTGGTCAATGGCGTTGCTATTTTTGAAAAATCCTGGATGAATCTCCGATAGTATCCCGCTAACCCTAAGAAACTCCTGATTTCTGTTGGCGTCTTCGGCTGCTCCCAATTGATAATCGCTTCTACCTTTGCTGGATCCACCGAAACACCATTCTTGTCGATAATGTGCCCCAAAAACTGCACTCTCTGCAACCAAAACTCACACTTGGAGAATTTTGCATACAGCTTCTCTCTCCTTAATGTCTCCAACACTATTCGAAGATGCTCGGCGTGTTCTTCCTCCGTCTCGGAATACACCAGAATGTCATCGATGAATACGATAACGAACTTATCCAAATACTGTTTGAATACTCTGTTCATCAAGTCCATAAATGCTGCCGGCGCGTTCGTCAATCCGAATGACATTACCAGAAACTCAAAGTGTCCATACCGAGTTCTGAATGCCGTCTTTGGAATATCCTCCGGCCTCACTTTCAGTTGATGATAACCGGTCCTCAAGTCAATCTTTGAAAAGTACTTCGCCCCCTTCAACTGATCAAACAAATCGTCGATCCTAGGCAATGGGTACTTGTTCTTAATGGTGACCTTGTTCAACTCTCGGTAGTCGATACAAAGTCTGAGCGATCCATCTTTCTTCTTCACGAATAAGACTGGCGCTCCCCACGGTGATACGCTCGGTCGAATGTATCCCTTATCCAATTACTCTTGTAATTGAGCCATCAGTTCCTTCATCTCTACCGATGCCATACGGTACAACGCTTTGTATACCGGTGCTGTCCCCGGTGCCAAATCAATAACAAACTCAATTTCTCTATCCGGTGGCAATCCAAAAATCTCGTCTGGGAAGACATCGGCGAATTCCCTTACAATAGGTATCTGACCCAGTTCACCCTCGACTCGTCGAGTATCAACCACGTGAGCCAAATAACCTACACAACCCTTCCTAAGCAATCTCTGTGCTTGCATCATCGTCAGACAATGAGATTGTCTCGGCGATTTACTACCATAAAATACCACCTTTGACTTATTCAAAGTCTTAAGGTGTACGCACTTCTTCTTACAATCGATAACTGCTCAGTGATTCAATAACCAATCCATTCCAAGGATTACATCGAACTCCCCCAAACGAATCGGTATCAAATCCACCCTGAGCTTAAATCCTCGCAATTCGGTATAACAGTTCCTATGAATGTATTCTACGAAAATAATTTCCTTGTTCGCTACTTCTACGTTCATAGGGTGTTCTAATCTTTCACGGGGTAAGTCTAACCGTTTAGCAAATTCTTCAGAAACAAAAGAGCAGGTAGCACCCGAATCAAATAACACATATGCATCTATATTGTTGATTGGGATGATACCTGACACCACGTCCTTCGACTCCACCGCATCCTGAACGGTCATGTTGAACGTGCGTGCCGTTGGTCTGTTGGCTTGACTGGCTGGCCCTCCGATGCTCAGTCCGTTGTTGTTGTTGTTGCGATTGCCGCTAGCTGCGTCGCCCTTTCTCTTCGGGCAGTCCTTAATTTGATGGTCTAGGGCTCCACACGAGAAACACCCTCCTTTCTGCTTATTCGGACACTGAGGAGCCATGTGCCCCGGTTGTCCACAACGGTAACAAGCGTTCTTTCCCTTCATGCACTCCCCCGAGTGATTCTTCCCACAGTTGTTGCACTTTACACTTTTCTTGGCCTCTCCCCCGGACTTGTTGCCTCCAGAGGATTAGTTCTCTGTCCATTTACGCTTGTTGGGGTTGCTCCCTCCGCTGCTTCCCTCTTTCTGTCCCTCCTGACCAGTCTTCTTTTCTTGCTTGAATCGAGCAATGGCTTCATTACCTCCTTCGGTAATGATAGCCCTTTCTAGTAGATCAGAGTAAGTCTTAATCTTCAATACCGCGACTGCTTTCTGCACCCATGGTTTCAGTCCTAATTCGAACCTCCTTGCCTTCCTGGCTTCCGTGTCAACCTGATGTGAAGCGAATCGGGCTAACTCGTTAAATCTTGCCGCGTACTCTGTGACAGACATACTACCTTGTTTCAGTTCCAGAAACTTAACTTCCATATCCTATTGCGTATTCTCCGAGAAGTAATTCTCGAGAAATAGCTCCTTAAATTTATCCCAAGGAATAACTCCTTCGCCTGCTCGTCCCTTATTGGCTTTCCACCAATAGTTAGCTTCGCCCTTCATCATGAAAGTGGCAAAACTTATCTTCTGTGTTTCGGCCACTCGTGCGACCTCAAACACTTTCTCCATCTCTTCTATCCAGGTTTGGGCTTCGATTGGGTCCAAGGTTCCCCGGAACTCTGGCGGTCCTACTAATTTAAAATCTTTGAAACTAGCCAAGTGATGTCCTGGCTACCCTGCTGCTGGCTGGGGTCTGTTCTGCATTGCCTCAGTTAACAAGTTAACGAAGTTTTGCATAGGGTCGATATTTTCCCCTCCGCCATTATTAACGGATCCTTCCTCCCCCTGGTTCCGCGGTAGTCTCCTAGGCGGCATGATCCTGAGGAAAGGAAGAAAATATTAGGCTTTACGTGATATGCTATTTATGTTAGCATTAAGAAGTTTAAGACTTCTATCAATCATATATGATTCAAATAAACAACTTCAGTATCACAATAAAACCCGATGGATCTCCTCAACCCATCACTTACATACTCTACTTGAGTTTCTACTAAGGTTATAACCTAGGTTTCGCATTCCTAACGTTTATAACCTAAAGCTTTGATACCAACCAGTGACAGCCCCAAATCCGGGTCCTCTGACCCCGGTCCGGTCGTCACGATCTAACATAAACATCTACCTCTAAACAACATACGATAACTAAAATGCGAAATATAATAAACGTACGTCGTTCATTCAAAAGGTGTTACTAGTCCCAAGATTCGATAACCTTAAATACAAAACATACAAACATACCCTAGAATAGTCAATAGGGTTCATATTACATAACAGTAAATTAATTAAACATAAAGATAAAGTCTGCTCCTTGCAAACTAATCCTACATCTTCCCTTTACCCTTGTCCTTTCCTGAAGTCTCGGGCTTAACTGCAATATAAGTCATGATATAGCAAGGATGAGCAACAAGTTTGCTCAGCAAGTTGAAATACAACAATAAAGGATATATCATGATGAAAGGAATATATCTGATAATGAATTCAACAATATGAATATCGAAAGCAAGAATAATAAGTGATTTTAGAATAACTGATAGTCAAGTAGACTTTTGAACTATAAAACTCCAACGAAATCAATAGCTGATTGACCCTTTGGTTACTGGCTACAGAGTAAGTACTTGAGGGGATCAGCCTCGCGTATGCTATATATATGCATAACATTCAACTCTGCTGTTTGTATCTTTATACTAGATACCTGGGGTACTCCCCTATATATACAAGGGGTGTTCTTTCAGTCTAAGAATCCTTTCCATCAATTGGTTTGGATAACTTTTATAAAATTTTTATACAATAGTCTGACCGAACAAGGGTTCAGACTCTATCTGACATAGTTCAAGAATCGTAGAACTTTAAATAATGTACAAGTCCAAGACTGTACGAAATCAAGTGCGAATAACAATAATATCGATGTGGAATAATTGTAAAGTAATTAAACCACCTAATAGCAAGCTTGGAAATAAAGTTCAAGCTTTAAATAATTAACTGTCAATACGATAATAACCTGCTCAATACAATATGAGAAGGATATGAACTTGTACAAATAAGAATTAAAGAACTTGCACAACCAAATAGTGAAGTTTGGAGACTTGCCTGATTGCTCAGCTACAATTAAGTTCTAGCTTTAATTAAATCTCGCTGAAATAACCTAACATTAATAAGTCGGTATTCCAATTAGCATGTGTAAACTAATATGAGTCTACACTTACAAGAATCTGCTTATCATATCAATCTATCCATAATTCACGTAAGTCAATCTAATCATGTCATAGATTTAATAACTTTAGATTATCTAGTTTCTATGCATCAATATAGACTTGAACACATAATACTTCAAGTTACTTATATTTAATCAACATACATGTTTTACGATTATAATTTTTGAAAACCTAGCATGCTCAACCTAATCCTAGTTTAAAGTCATATGCTCTCATGTCGGTAATTTGTATACTTTACATAATACAAGTTCATGCTTCATGTTATCACATAACAAGGTTAAACATAACATGCATGCTCATGCGTATACTATACATGTATACTTTAATCCACCTATTTCATGCCTTAGAAATTCATTTTCTATGAATACGTGCATATGTGAAATCTATACGTTAACTCAACGAGGTCCATGTTAATATGCTTATAGGCATAACGAACTCTAATGTATATGCTTGTATGATCAATACGTAATCCACATGGTGATCGATGATATAATCTTTCACGTTCTAAGTTTTTCGTTGAAAAATCACACTAAGCCAATAAGGTATCATAATACATGTTAAGTGCCTTGTGCTCATAACTCATATGTCTTAGGACTCATATATACACCATATATATGCTCTCAAATAGTCAGAATCTAAAAGACATTAACCTTAGCCAAGTTCACTTTGAAAGTTCTTAAGTTTCTTATTTCAAAATCGCTAGAATCTTGCTATCACGTATGCTAGTGTGTGAACACACTTTAGACTCGCATTTCATGACAATATAAACCACACTATTGTGTTTACAAAATTAGAATGTTCACGTGATACGTCCATGACAAGGTTTACTTTTGAATTACAAGTTTCCTTTTTTTAAAATATATGGTCATGGCATATACGCTTAGCATCAACGAATACATACTTATATCATGTTATTGTACTAATATCTACATTTAAATCATGTTTACAAGCTTGTTTCAATGGTATATCACATGTTAGTATATCACAGCAGCTTAACAGAAGCAGAAAACAAAAACTGGCCACAGGAACCTGCGCAGCTGCGCAGGCACCAGGTATAAACCCGGCGCAGCTGCGCCGGTGTCCGGCCAATCCAAGAGCAGGTTGTGGCGCAGCTGCGCCGCTGGCCAGTATAATACTGGCGCAGCTGCGCAGGCTGTCGGCCAGACCAGAAGCTAAACTGCTTCGGCAGTTCTGCAAACCCAACTCAGAAATTTTCCTATCAAAATTGTTTCTAACACACCATTTAGCAATTCTAACATGTTTAACATCTTGTATAACACTTAACCAACATATTTTAATCCAATTATCAATAATTACATGCTTAATTCCAAGAATCAAATATTAAGAATTCTACAGAAATAAAAAATGGATTTATACCTCTATAAATGAACTTGCTGCTAAACAGATTCTGTAATGCTACTATTAGACTTGCAATGTTGCTATAATACTCTTCCTAACTCAAATGAAATCCTCAACAAATGAAATGAGAAGAAGAGGGGCTCTATTTATAGCCAATTCTTTACATGGTCCATGCTTTTGCTCTCCATTTCAAAACAATAGGAATAAGAAGTGTATGAGGGATAATTGGGAGTAGTTAGAACCCATTATAATGCCCACTTCCCCCATAATTATTGGCTATAATTGATGAATTTGAGAGAAGGAGTAGGCTAGAGTAGCATGTGGGAGTTCACGTGTATGAGAGGAAATTGAGGATGGCCTCTCATTATGGGACACAATTCTCAGCAACTTGCATATATTAAGTGTAGCATGTACAAACTCTTAAGTTATAAAATGCATGTACACATTATGTATACATATAAGTACCAATGTACTTTTAATTAGTTAACCCACAATACAATGTATCAATTTGGGTTATACATATGATAACATATAATCCATGTACATTTTCTATTAACACCAAATATAATATAATTGTGTATTGCTCATTATTTATTACCATAACTGTTATTATTATAATAACTGTTACTATAATAATTATACTAACTTATTGAAATTATTTATCAATTAATAATGTTATTGATATTAATATAAGGTAATGGGGTTATATATTAATGTCTATCATGTTACATAAGCAATAATATGTAACTCACATAATGTAATTAGTCATACTATATAGTCTACATATATAATATGTAGACGTATTAATACGTCACCTTGTACTATATATAGTATATTGTTAACTACCATATTTTGTAAGGTTTACTTATCACATGCTTGTATGAAATAATTAATCAAGTAAATATAATATTATTATATTTATTAATCTCTCATTCATTAATTATTATTTATTCATAATAATTGTTAAATCAACACATTATCAAATATTTACTCATAATTGCAATTTATCAATATGATCAACTCTTGACACTATATCCAAATAATTGGAATATTTAATTATTAATAATCCTATCAATTTTCTGATATTAAAGTCTCAGGGCTAGTCCACTAATTTAAATAAACTATTAGTGACTCCCCTTAACCATTTCACCAATTCACATAACCACATAAGGTTTAAATAAACTCACAAAACTAACTCGTTAAAATTAAATCACATATTTAATAAATAAGGAGTTTAAAATTCATGGTCGTTACACATAATTGGCTTATATGCACACTACTATCAATCTCCCACTTGCACTAAAGCCAATCGCCATGGTATCTCATACCCATCTTCTCTAAGTGACGATCAAACTGGTGTTGCGTAGAAAGTGAACACCAAATCATGTAGTTATCATGTTGACTATTCACGTCAGAGTACTATTCATGATGGAATTTAGTTTTCTTTTCTTGTCCAAATTATCTTTGAAATATAAATCTTAAATAGCATTCTTGAATTTTACTCCACAAGTAGTTATCATGTTGACAATTTGGACATTCTTGAACTCTAAATATATTAAATTACAAATCTTTAATATTTATCCTTGATCTCACTTTTAGTCATTTTATATATCATTGTCATCATCCTTAAACTTAAGTTGTGAGGAGATGTTATCTTTGACCTGTACTGCAAAGATGAATTGTTGATTGGTATGATTATGACCATGAATTGTGTGTTGGTATAATTATGACTTTTGGTGTTATAAGCTTGTGGTGAGAGTTCTCTTTGGCCCGTAGTGCAAATATGGACCGTTGTTTGACATGATCATAACCACTGGTGATAAAATGAATATCTTTGCCCCGTAGTATAAAGATGAAATGTTGAATTGCATAATTATTGATTAGTGTTACAGGGATAAAATATTGACGATGGACCTTTAAATTGTAGAAGATAGTAGACATCATTCTCTACTTGACTCTTGTAATGTTTTATTTGTTCCTCTGTCGTTATTGATCTAAAACTTGTTGTCCATTATATTTTATCTGATTTATCATTGTTGAAGACTAAAGATAATTTATTCTTTATTATCTTAGTCATGATATTTTTTACTAGGCTAGTTGTGCTCACCCTTTTTCTTTTTTTCTGTTCCATTGTTTTTCTCAGAAAATGACTAGGACTAGTCAGAGAATGGAATAATGGTCCAAAATAGTTACTATAGTAGTCCTCACTATTTTGTAAAATAGTGTGGCAATAATTCTATTGAGGACTTAATTTGAGTGTGGATATTGTCGTATTATATACGGTACAGTATTTGTATTGAAACTCATAATTTATGTGTGTCCATATTTTGCACGACAGTTTAATAGTTGTAAATAGGAAAATTTGTATTTGAATTTTGTACTATATATTTGGCTACTTAGAATGGGTTGTGTGGACCTAGTTTAGGGGGAGTCACAATTACCTTATTACCACCCTCTTGATACAGCCAAAAATGTTCCCTAATGTACATTTCTACCAAATCAAGCCTCAACTTGTTTTTGTCCTTTGTTCTACTACTGATATCTAGGAATGTATAAAAAATGTTATCAAATACATTTTTCTCAGTATGCATCGGATCTAAACAATGACGGATGCAGTGTAGCCCAATAAGGCAGGTCAAATAACATGCAACGGTGTGTCCAGTTGTGAACCTTACCATAACCATAAGCTCGCTCTAATCTATGATTCTTCCGTGGAGGTGGAAACTTCAAGTGACTAATCTAACTCAACACTGTTATCCCAAAAAGATGGACAGGTAGTTGATGTTTCTCTGTTTTTTGATTGAATTATGTACTCATCCATCGATATTGATGTTCAATTGGAAAAAATTGTCTGGAAGTTATAAAGAAACTATTTTTCCCCCTATGTTTGAGCCGCATAGATAACTGACCCCATACACACGGGACAGGACAACCCGCGTGAGTCGACCAACCACTGATCATTTCTAAGGCCAAGAAGTCATTTATGGTCCACAGTAAAGATGCCCTCATGTCAAAGTTTTGTTTAAGAGATACATCATAAGTTTGAACCCTTTTATCCCATAACATCTTCAACTCATCAACTAATGGCCTGAGGTAGACATTGATGTCTTTACTTGAACTCTTATCACCCATAATCAGTAAAGGCATGAACATATAGGGATCTTTCATGCACATCAAAGGTGGGAGGATATACACAACATTAATCACTGGCCAAATTGAGTAGGGCTTGGTGTAAGGCCTATTAAACGGATTAAAGCCATCCGTAGCAAGTCCAAGCTTAACATTGTGAACTTCTTGAGCAAATGAGAGGTGATTTCTATTAAAAAAATTCCACTCAAGCACATTTGTCGGGTGCGTCAGTTGACCTTCAACTATGTCCCTTTTTGAGTGGCACCTCATATACTAAGTGGTATGTGTTGGCATGAACAACCGCTAAAGCCTTAGTGCAATGGGAAAGTAACGTAAGATCTTTCTCGACGCGTCTTTTCCCTTTTTCTTGCGTTTATCATAGTATCTACTTGTACCTCAAATATCACATTACCTCTTATCTTTATTGACATCATAGTAATACAACATATAGTCATTCTAACAAGCATCAATCTTCTCATACCCTAGATTGAGCCTGTTGACCATTTTCTTCACATCATACTATGATTCTGGTAACTTATTGCCTACCGGTAAGAACTCCTTCACAATGTTTAGCAGTTCATTAAAACCTCTCTCGCTACAGTCATGTTTATTCTTGAAGTGTAAAAGATTAGTCACTGCGGATAAGGTGTGCTTTTTATTTTCGTCATACAGTGGTGTCTCTAATTCATGCAATAACTCATATAAACCCTTAGCTCCATCATTCGGCTCTTGCTCGATGCTATTGTCATCCCTATTTGTATTCCATTGGAAGAATGAACCAGCATCTTTGACTATCATGTTAGTATATTCAAAGGTTTTGTCACCTCTGAATTTCGATTCAGATTCATGTTCATTCAACTAGGTTTCCCCAAAATAGATCCATGTGCTATAACCCTGTTTGAACCCATATGCAACTAGGTCACACATGACATCACTCCTTTCCTTCCACACTTCATTAACACACCTCTTATAAATTCATCTGATCTTATCGTTGCTGACTTGCTCAAATGAAAAATTGAGAAACTATTTAACCCCACTACGATACTCAGAGCTAGGCCCACTCTTATCAGTGGCTACCCTACGTTCCATCCAATTTTGATCAACATACATCTTGGTTTATGCACTATGGGCTATTATATATGTAAAAAAATAAAACACAAATAGGAGGGTTAATGTCTATATATGCATACATATGAGTTTCTTAACTTCATCCCCGCTCTAACAGGGCAGGCTTCTATCCTATTCCCGAATGTGTCACCCCACCTAATGCCAACAACATGAACATATCTTTATATTTTAAGAAATTTTGGCAGCACCTCCCCACGGTCTTCAAGTACACGAAATAGACTACTACGTTATAGTCTAAATATAGACCCGAAGAACATCAAGATATATTCACCGAAAATTCTCAAAATACTTCAACGTACTCAAGTCGTTAACACCGACTTATGTGGGATCGAAACATTCAGGAACAGTCACTACAAAAAAAGGTCCATCTGCGATCGCCTATCAGTAGGGCAGTAAACGAACTGAACTGTTAGCGAATCGGTTAGGTTCGATTCGAGTTCAGTTCGGTTTAAGTTTGACTTGCTCGTCTAGTCGAGTCGAGCTCGCATATAGTGTTCTGTTTGATTGCTCGATCGAACATGTTCGTGAACCACGTGGTTCGGTTCGTCTTTGTTCGTGAACAGTTCGAGTTCGGTTCAGTTCGGTAAGTTCGAGTTCGGTTCGATAAGTTCGAGTTGGTTGATTTCTTAATTACATGTTTAAATTGTTTCTAAAATTCTAAATACAAATAATTGGTTATTTCATATTAAATTCTAAAGTTTGTCTTATTAATAATTGTTAAATTTATAGTAATTTTTTTATTACCTAAACATCTTTTTATTTTTTAATAATTGATTATAAGTAAACATTTATGTTAAATAATTAATAAATAATAATATGTACTTTTTCACCTCTAAATTCTAATTTAATTAAAATAATTTTAATATTTTCATAAATTTTTAACGATGATTGTTAAGTTGTTATAATTTACATCCCTAATAATGTAATAAATTATAACCCATGTCATAAAACATATAAATAAAGTCATTAATCATCATGCAATGAAAATTTGACATTAATTAAAGAATAATACAATATAGTTGCTTACATTTACATGAGTTATTGAAATTGTCAAATCGAGATAGAGAATAGAGAAATTAAGTCATCAATGTACGTATCGAGACTTCAGTAATAGATTAATAATCATTAAATTATTTACTGAATAGCTTTGAAACTTTAAAAAACTATACATAAATTTGAATATCGAAAATAAAAACTAGATATTAAATTTAAAAATTGTTAAAAAAACTGAATATTAATCAAAAATGACAACAAAATACATTACTAATATTAAATTGTGAGTTTTTGATAATCATTTGTTTATAGACTTTGGTTGAAGTGGTTAGACCTTGAAGAGTTGAAAGACTTTTGAATATTAATATTTGATTTTTGATATTTGTAAATCAAGAATTTCTAAATACTTGTTAAATTTTAAGTTTTAAGTTTTAAGTTTTAAGTTTTAAGTTTTAAGTTTTAACTTCTAAGTTATAAGTAATCATTTTTGGTTTTGGTCTTTTTGGATGAATGATGATTACAATATTTGGTCTAATTTTTGATTAAATACTTAGACTCTTGGAGAAGACATTTTTGGTATTTATTTAACTATTTTTTTCTTCAGAGTTTAAGTTTATGTTCGTGAACAAGTTTGTGTTTGTGAACAAGTTTGGTGTTCATGAACATAGTTTTTGTTTGTGAACGTTCACGAACTGTTCATGTTCGCGAACAAGCTTATGTTCACGAACAGTTAGCGAACACCAAACTATCTAAACTTGTACATAGCTGTTGGTTTGATCAAATTACTCGAACATGTTCGAGTTCTACCAAAAGTGTTCGAGTTCGGTTCGTGTTAGACAAGGTTCACTTCAGTTTAGTTTATTTACAGGTCTACCTATCAACAACCGCTTGCAGTCGTTGATATCAATCTGCGACCGAATGGGGTCGCTGAATGTGGTCACATATAATCTGGTTGCTGGGGTGGACACTAGTGACCACTATTAGCGACACACATATTTGCGACCACCAATAGTGACCAGGTTCGTCTAAGCTGAGTCATCATAGTTAAGGTCTTGAGGCTGACGTGGCCCACGTGTCAGCGACTAACATTAGCGAACGGTTCGGTTGTAGATACCCTGAGACCATCAGCGATCGCTGATTCTTAATTAAAAAAAAATTATTTATTTTCTGAATTTCCCAAAAAAATTGTACCTGTTTTGTACCTGCTTTATATCCCAACACACAACAGTTTATATAAACATTCATCCATGCTTTATATATATCCCAACATGCACAACAATATATATAAATATCCATCCATATTAAAAAACATAAACCAACACAATATAAACTATATAAAAATTAATAAAGTAATATGAAGTCAATAAATATATACAAATGTTCTTTAAGTAACATACAGTCATCCAAATAATGAATATAAAAGTACAATACTTAAATATCTAGGTCGAAAACAAACCTAGCTCGTCATGCATCATCACCCAAATTAGTACGACCTTGTAAATTAACAAAAGAGTAAAACAAGTTACATATATAGTATATATGTTGATACAAGTATAACTTATGCAAAACAAAGTGAGAGAAATCTAAAAAATAAGAATTATTTAAACATAAGTAATTAAACTGGGAGCTGTCGTTGACACTACAAAATTAACCTCACTTTCACTTCACAAATTCAAATAATTAGCACAGTAGTAAGTAAGGATCGATCCCACAGAGAGTAAGTTTGTTTTAGATTTATTCTACTATGATAACAGAAAATAAAGATGGGGGTTTTTGAAATTGTTTTTTTACTAAAAAAAAACTTAATTAAATTGATGCGATTAACCAAATATGTAAAAACATCAGTTCTGCAGTTCAGTTTCACCAAGTTATAGCAATCAATTAATCAAGTTGTTATTATTTATCCTTCAATGAAACTATTACCCTATATAACAATAGGCTCTGCTATCCGAAATTCTCCTTAGATTGTCATTGTATGAAACAAACTCATCATAAGATTCAAACTATCATATAACCTAGAACAAACTCTCTAGATTTAATATGACAAAAGCATTAAGAAATAGAGAATTAGGCTGATTCAAGCAACAAACCCATAAGCTCGATTTTTTAACTTATTTTCTGATAATCTTAGCAATACACAAAAGGTTGTCCACAATTAGTATCACTAATTTGCTACTTATGATGAAGAGTGATATCAATTACACGTAATACCAATCTTAATCTAGCAGATGTTAATGATCAAACTAACTCAATTGGCCATATCAAATTAATTAGATCAATTAGCATGCAATCAATGAGCCGAATTGGACATTTGCATCATCCAACTCCATGGTAAAGGTCCCCTGGTGTTTATCATTCACTTTTTTTTGCTGTTTGCACAGATGTATCATCTATATCTTCTTTGTAAAGATCTGCAAAACTTATCAAAGTATTCTCCTCTTCCTTTTGTTCTTCCTCCATGTTCACTTCATTTTTGTACATAGTATTTTTGCCCATTTCTGAAGTAAGTATTATCTCTTCTTGCTCCTCATCTTCACATCCCAGGGTAATTGCACTTACATCCTCAATAGTTTGAGAGGGTGACCTCCTTAAGCCTTGAGATTCCAACCTCCTAACTGTAGTAGTAAGTTGACTCATCTGATTCTTCAAACTATGGATGGAAGATTGTGTTTGAGTCATGAATGTTTTGAGCATCTGTTCAAAGGATGTTCCAGAATTGGCAGGTACTTCAGTACTCAAGTCGGGATGATCTCTCCATCCGGGATTATGAGTTTCTACCCAAGGATCATATTGATGCTGATGATGTCCTAAGAATGTCCCCACAACATTAACTTTTTATACCATTTCATCCTCATGCAATATTGGACAAGCATCACTAGTATTCCCTGACATTAAGCAAATTCCACACTCCATTGCAACTTGCATATTCCCTGTAGTCATTTTTTGAACCAAAGTAGTTAATTCATAAATCTGTAGCCCAAGATTATTAGTGCTTACCCTATTTACCCTTTGAGGTGTATGATCAATCCTAGTTCCATACTGTTCTGAGTTGGCTGCCATGGTTGCAATTAAGTTCTTTGCAGTTTTTGGAGTTTTGTCTATCTGTGCTCCTCCACTTGTTGCATCAATCATGTTTCTATCCATTAGTAGAAACCCCTCATAGAAGTACTGTATCAAGTAATGATCATCAATTGCATGAGGTTGACAGCTGGAACACAACTTCTTAAACATTTCCTAATACTCATAGAGAGTCTCTCCATTGAACTGCCTAATTCCACATATCTCCTTCCTTATGTCAGCAACTCTCGAAGCAGGAAAGTATCTCCCCAAGAATAACCTTTGCATATCAGTCCATAACTATATGGATCCTGAAGGTAGATAGTATAATCAGTCTTTAGCCAAATCTGCTAATGAGAATGGAAAAATTCTAAGCTTGATCTGCTCCTCTGTTACTCCTTGTGATTTCATCATGGAACACACCACATGGAACTCCTCTAGATGCTAATATGGATTTTCACCTGTAAGACCACGAAAAGTAGGCAAAAGACGAATTAGTCTAGAGTTAAGTTCAAAAGCAACATCTAAAGTAGGATGTTCAATACATAATGATGGTTGATCCAGATCAGGAGTAGCCAGTTCTTTCAAAGTTCTGTTACTGGTTGGCACCGCCATCTTTTCCTCTTCAAGTGATGGAACAAAAGCTTCTTTTGTATCTGCAGTTTTCTCAATCCCTTGATCAAAATTTAAGTCAATAGAGTGAGAGGATTGAGTTATAAAACAAAAAAAAGAAAAGGAAAATAATAAAATAAACGAAAACAAAACAAAAACAGATAACACTCCTCGGTAACGGCACCAAAATTTGGGAGCTGTCGTTGACACTCCAAAATTAACCTCACTTTCACTTCACAAATTCAAATAATTAGCACAGTAGTAAGCAAGGATCGATCCCACAGAGAGTACGTTTGTTTTAGATTTATTCTACTATGATAATATAAAATAAAGATAGGGGTTTTTGAAATTGTTTTGAACTAAAGAAAACTTAATTAAATTGATGAGATTAACCAAATATGTAAAAACTTCAGTTTTGCAGTTCAGTTTCACCAAGTTACTGCAATCAATTAATCAAGTTGTTAATATTTATCCTTCAATAAAACTATTAGCCCTAGATAACAATAAGTTATGCTATCCGAAATTCTCCTTAGATTGCCACTGTATGAAACAAGCTTTTCATAAAATTCTAACTATCATATAACCTAGAACAAGCTCTCTAGATTTAATATGACAGAAGCATTAAGAAATAGAGAATTAAGCTTATCCAAGCTACAAACACATAAGCTCGATTTGTTTAACTTATTTTCTGATAATCTTAGCAATACACAAAAACTTGTCAACAATTAGTATTGTTAGTTCCCGGGGACACACAAGAGATCTAGAAGAGGGTAGATCCTTTTTATTTTAAAACTTTTTATTTTTCTTTAATCTTGTTAAGTGATTAACAGATGATAAATAGAAGAATCAATTCATGCACAGCAGAATAGGTTAAGATCCCCTTCAAGATTAGCTCGTTAAACATAGTTCTAATGTTAGATTAGTTGTAAGCAAATATAGCAGTTATAGTACAAAATGTAAATGACATAAAGTAAATGACACTAGGGGTTTTAAGTGGTTCAGAGACTAAATTCTCCTACTCCACTCTTCTGCTTCAACATGTAGGGATTCCACTAAGGATTTGATCAACTTCGAATCATTATGATTCCTTCAAGACCAGCAGCCTTGGAAATCTAGTTCACTAAGAACTCTTCAAGACCAGCAACCTTGGAAACTGTAGGCTAAGCCCAGCAGACTTAGAATCTCTTGTACCCTCTAGTACTTAGCAAGCCCAGCAGACTTGACTTTGGTTTAGTCATAAAGACAAGGAACCCTCAGGCCCTGGATGTTTGAATGGTTGTTTGTTGTTGTTGTTGAGTTGCTAAGATGACATTCAGCTTGTTCATCTTCTGGTACTTAGTAGCTTCTTATGAATGTATGGCATTCAGTAGTGATATTTGATCACAACTGATGGACTGCTAAGATGTACATTTAGCTTGACATTCTTGTGTACTTAGCAATCTGATTCATCTACTTGGTGTTGCTGATCTTTGTTGCTGATGCTTGACTTCATCTGATATTCAACATAGCACACTATCACCACTGAGGTACTGCTAAGTCTTGCATATCAGTTCAACTTCTTCTGGTACTTAGCAACCTTTGAACACTTTTTGTCTTGTTTACAGATTCGACTCTGCATCTTCTTCTCTTCAGCTCAGAGTGTTCATGGTGAAACGTAGAGTGTCTCTTGAGGTTTGTTTTATGATCTGCCACTCTAGTTCTTGTCTTCTTGGCCTTCCGGCTCTCAGCACAGATGCCACTCTGTTGGCATACTCCTTTGTATTGAGTGAATCTTTTAGCAGTGTAAGACTCTCATTAGATGTGCTTCACTTATTCTGTGGTGGTCTCACTCTCACTGAGACCTTTTTTTGTTAAGCTCTATATGACTCACTTCATATCGAGTCAACAACCTTTTTTTTCTTTGAAACTTCAGCTCTTTATATTCATCCATCATCTTGCCATTAAAATATAGTCGTTGAGAGCTGTTTGAAAAGCTTCAAATATTCTGAATGAACTAACACTATAAGAAATTGGGTCAAAGGCGACGGGGGAAATGTCGACGACATTATTCTTGTCGAGAATAACCTCAATGCTGACGGGATCGCCATCGCCAATGGGTGCCGTCGAGAAAAACCTTTTTCCAGGGTAAAATTTTGTGTAAAATTTTTATGGGGGAAGGAAAGTCATAGGCGATGATAAAAAATATTATAGGCGACGGCATCCCCGTCGCTAATGGTTCAATCTCGATGGACTTGCCGTCGAGAATGGTTCGTTTTATAAAGCCCTAACGTCGACGACAATGACTCCTTTTTCTTTTCCCTCTCCCTTTGCTACCTGATTTTTATTTTTCCCTCAATCTTAGTTCGCCCTATTTTACCAAATCGCTAAATTGATCATCCAAAACTCCATTAATCGCCGAATTGAGCATCAAGGTGAGCCTAATTTATCAACCCTACTCCAGTAATTTGTCAAACAACCGCTCCCCCTCTTGCCATACCCTCCAGCCACTCATGCTAATTCTTGAAGTGTAAGAGGTTCATCACTGCAGATAACCTAATGTGCTTATAGTTTCCAAGATACAGTGGGACCCCCTATTCAGATAGCATCTTGTAAAAGACAGTAGCTAAATCATTTGGCTCTTACTTAGCAATACTTGGCGAATGCTCGTTTTCAGCCAAGTACGAATTAGTAGGGCCAAAAGTATCGACCAACATCTCCACGACATCATAATTGGCATATGAATCCTCGTAAATTGGTTGGTTTACACTGTCGGTCAGTTCTCTTAACTCAGTTGATTCCAAGCGATGAATTCGCACCGAATACCCATCCACAAACCCATGTGAAAATAAGTCAAATTTAATTTCATTGATTTTCTTCTATATCATGTTTTTACACTTGAGACATGGGCATCTCATCTTTCCGTTTGGATCATCAACATGTTCTATTACTTTATTCATAAAATTGCACACTCCATCACGGTACGCATCAACTAATCCCCTCCCACCAACATGTATCCTACGGTATATCCAACTGTGGTCGACTAACATCTTTAATTGAACAAAATAAATAATTAAAATAATAATGTTCATATATGTGGTTCATGCATGAATTTTATTCGAAAGTATGTCCACTCTACAGGGGTTAGACTTCTATCCCATTCCTAGTGCCAACCTTGAGCACGTTTATCTTATTTTAAGAAAATTTCAGCAGCACCTCCCCATTGTCTCTAAGAACACGAAGTAGACCAAGACAACTTAATCTAACTATGCACTCGGAGAACATGCAGAGACACCAGCTGAAAAATCCTCAAAACAAAAAAAACGTACATCGTGAATTGACACTGGCCTAAGTGAGACACATAACATCCAATAACAGTCCCAGATTGGGGACTATTCGACATTCACTCCTCATGAGTGAATGTCAAATGGGTTCCTAAACTCCAACCTATACTACATGAACATGCATATATTGAGTTTATTGAAAATTGTGGCAAACTAAGCAAATGTTACTTAGTTTATTTTACTAATGAAAAACTAAGTAAATGCAACTTAGTTTATGAGAACTATTAATTGAATATGAGGACTACTATTTGACATTTAGTCATACTTGTCAAACGAGTTTCTAAGTTCCAAAGTATAGTACATATATGTATATATACATATAATACTTATTTTATTTTATTTTAATTATGAAAAACTAAGCAAATGCTATTTAGTTTATTTTAATTATTTTTTGTTAATTTAGTTAACTATAATTTATTTTATTTTATTTTGTATTATATTATATTATCATATATTACTTAATTAAATATAATTAATTTATTTTATTATTATTTGAATATGGGGACTACTTATTCAGTTTATTTTAATTGTAGACAACTAAGAAAGTACCACTTAGTTTATTATTTTATTTTAGGTTAATTTAGTTAGCTATAATTTATTTTATTTTATTTTTTGGGATATTTTATTTTATTTTGTATTTTATTAAATTATATAATTTTTAATTTTTTATGTTTTAATAAATTTTATTTTATTTATTAAATTAAATTAAATAATTTTATTTTATGAAAATTATTTATTTTATTATCTAATTATTTTATTTTATTAAATTATTTTATCATGTTAATTAAATTTTATTAAATTTATTTTATTTTATTTTGTATTATATTTTATTATCTTATTTTTTAAATTTATTTTATTTTATTTTATTGAATTTATTTTATTTTATTAATTTATTAGATATAATTTAAGTTATTTCATTTAGTTTTATTTTCTTTTTATAATATATTTTTATTAAATTATTTTATATTAATCAATTTATTTTAGTATTAAGAAACTAAGTAAATGCTACTTAGTTTATTTTAATATTGAGAAATTAATTAAATAATACATAAATATATACATGGCCCGCAGATTTTACAATTGAATAATTTCTGACATAAATTCCATCGGGAATTCCGTCAGATATAACAAATATACCAAAGAAATAGCCCACATATTTTGCAATTGAAGCATCGGGCATGATATTGCAACTAGATTATTCCCAATTTCAATAACACATCAAAATTATCCCAATTTCAAAATGAAATCAAAAACAAATTGCACATATCAACAATTCAGGGCATGTAGATAATCCTAATTTTAGACCATAATTAACCAATTTCATTAATTCCAGCTCTATTTCATACCAATTTCACCAATGCTAGACCTATTTCATACCAATTTCAGAGCAATCATTTAAGTACTTCTACTAATATCAACTACCAAATTCAGACTAATTTGCATATACAAAATCAATTTTCAAACCCAAATACACATACAAAAACCTAAACCCAAATATACAAAATCAAATTACATACTAAAATGTACCTGTGAAGCTTGAACAAATGGTTTAATTGAATCTACTTAGCTAACCAAACAACCCAGCAACGAGCGGCGGCACCAGAGGCGACGGAATTTTCGGCCAATATAGTCACTGTGCAGGGGTAGAGTAGAGAGATGAGAATGAGAATTATATGCTCCTAAGAGTGAGAGATGAGAGTGAGAAAGTTTGAGATTGCAGATAGAAAGACTAAGAGATAGAGAGATGTGAGGAGAGAGAGAGAGACGAAATGAAATGAGGTGGATGAAGAAGACGATTAGGTTTTAAAAGTTTTTTTGGACGAAATTTTTGTCGAAAATAATTCGCTCAGAATTGTTGATGAGTAGGTTGAAGACCTATGATTTGATCTCATATTAGCTTGTTAATTGTGAGTTTTTGGGTATTGTTCGTATTACTTTGTAGTGTTTTGTGTTTATTGCAGATATAGAGGTTGGAATGGATTTAAAGCTGAAAAGATCAAAGTTTGGACGAAACTGGTAGAGGAGCGCGGACCGCGCTGTGGCTAGTACATGTGAAGCGCTGACAGCGCAGCTACGGGATCAAGATACTGTAGGTGATGTGCTGACCACACAGTTAACAAAGGGAATGCCGAGCGAGCCGCGCAGTTCTGACGCCTGACAGGATTTTTAGATTTTTATAAATTATAAGTTGAATTAGAATAGGATTGTGATTGACCTGAATTGACTGAGGGTTTGTCTAGACTTTAAATAGGAGTTGTTTTCCTATGTTTTGATCATCTTGGATCTTAGTATTCTCATCTTATTTCTTGGAGGCTATTCAAGGCATGTCAAGCTAATTCTCTTATTCAATTCTGAAGGGATGTTGAACCTGATTAACAATTACTGGTTTGATTAAGTTTATTTAGTATTTATTCATTCATTGAGATTTATTCTGATTATCTATGTCAACTTTCATATATTTTATCCAATTGATTAATTTGGTTTCTGCATGATTAAATTAATAAATTGATTTCATCTGCTAGATTAAGACAGATTTTAAGCAAACGAAGTGTGTCTAATCTAAGTAGCAGTTGATAATATTTTATTGTGGACAAGCTTTGAAATATTATTAAGATTTTCAGAAGACAAGTTAAATAATTCCTGATTATGTAATTATTGCTTGGAATAATCTAATTCTCATTCTTCATACTTCTATCATATTAAATCTAGACTGATAGTTATAGATTGTATGTTAGTTAGAATCTCTTGTTGGCGATCGTCACATTAGATCTACACTTAAGGAGAATTTCGGGTAAATTGCGATTGCAATTATCTAGGGTTATTAATCTCATTGGAAGGGTAAATAGAATAATAACTTAATTAATTCATAATTGTGAAAAGGGAATACTGAACTGAAGAATTGAACTCTTTTACTTATTGATATTTTCTTGAATTCACTCTTGTTACCTAAATTGTTTTCAAACAAAAATCCCCAACTCATTGAATTCATTGGATAATTAAAATATAAATCACTCTCTTTGGGATCGATATTTGCTTATTGCTATACTAGTTCATAAGATTAGTAGAACCTGAGTGAGGTAAATTTAGTAGTGTAAACGACAGCTACCAATTATAGTAAATCTCGACGGACATTCCCTCTGAAATAACAAGTGTTTCGTTAGAATTAAGTTTTGCAGTGGAGGGAAATTTGGCGCCAACAAGGACATTCTATTTTCGACGAAAATTGCCTTATTTTCGAGAGACTTATCCTCGACGGATTATTTTGTCATAATAAAGCTAATATTGACGGAATGTAGTCCGTCGTATAAGTCCGTCAGGTTTAAACTTTTTTCTTGTAGTGGTTGATGGGAATTTGGTGATTTCTTTTTGAAAAGAAAATATAATCCAATCATCTATATGCACGACGTTTATACAACATGAGGTGAGTGCAAGGGTGTGGCATGAGTGCAAGATATGATATGATCAATTCTACGCTTTAATCTTTAGGGTTAAAGAGGAGGAATTGAGGACTCTATGATCTTGTACAATAAAAAGAGAGACTGATATCAATAAACTATGATCTTTGGTCTAGATATTATTTGATTACAAAGAAAACTTTAGTAATGATATAGTTATAAACCTGCTAGCAAATCCCAACTTTTAAGCAGTTATAGGAGCAATATTGTATTCCCGTGTGCCATATATGCTCCAATTTCAGTTTAACACACATCTGTCACATATATAAACACATACAGCCCACCAACTAAATGCCAAGATCGAGAAGCGTCCCCTGATGGATGCCCCTTCCAGTAATAAGGGATGGCACAGAGACTGGTTCTATGTTCGAGGACCAGAAATAAACAAATTGCCGAACTGAGCTTCCTTCAAGCGACCGAACGTCCCTATCGGCGATATTACTCCCGAACGGGTAACAGAGATCACCAAGCTGATCAAAAAATTGCCGATGAAAGAATGGAGATATGTTCTTCTATCCAAGCAGGCCTGGCTCTACGATCACAAACTTAAGTTTTTGAACTCTATACTAAGCTAACAAATATTACTATCATACCAATTTCTTCACCCTTTCATTTTACTCTTCCAGTATCCCTCATCAAACCCACAACGATCGACCGAAGAGACCTAGAGGACTTCCTTTAGAGCCAACCCTCTAACAAGGCTACCGAAGCCCAAACTGCCAAAGGTCCAGTTACCATAGCTCAACCTACTAATACACCAACTACCGAAGTCAACCCCACCGAATCCACTTCTTTCAAACCCACAACATCCACCCGAAAGAAAAAGAGAGCGACTAAAAAGTCATCCCAACCCAACACAACCCACCTCCCTATCATTACCGATAGCCTACTTGATATGCCGGCTGCCAAACGAACACAGATTCTTCGCATCAAGAAACAACGTGCCAAAATCACCCCCCTCTCAACCGAGGAACTAAGGGTTCCACCTACCGTAACTTTGAACTCTTTAACCAAAATCAAGCCCACCCAAACCACAACCCAAACCAAAAAATGACAAGATAGGAGACCCCCATCGCCGAACCCCCCCCCCCCCCAAAAAAAAGAAAAAAGAAAAGAAGGCCACACACCGAACAAACCTCTTCTTCAAGATAACTTTCACCCCCCATCAGAAGAGGACTCAACCCCAACCTCCTTCTTCACCAAAGACTACCTCGACTACCCCCTCGACGCCTTTGATAGCTTCGTCCTCCCCGCGGATGAAGACAGGTTCAAGGGCATTTCTACCGACGATCTTGTACTCGCTGACATCAAGCAACAGGGCATGGTAATCCTCTGCACTTCAACCACTTGTTCCCGTAGCAATGTTTTTCCTTTCTTTGATCTTTATGTTTTTTTTTCAGACCGACGCTATCTGAGGTCGTGTCATCAATAGATGGAAAGAGCGCGAGGCCGAAGAGAACCACCTCAAATGAGAGAAAGAAACTCTGCAGGCCGCTCTCCTCCATGAACAAAATGAGCACGCCGAAACCATTCAGAACGAGGTCGCCAACTTCCAGAACGAGATCACCACCTTGAAAGATGAAGTCGCCAGAACGGAAATACGGTGCAAGACCTTCTTGGAGGAAGCCGAAGCCAACCGAGCAGAGAATGAAAAGCTAAAACAGAACAACCTTGCACTTCTTCGACTGAATGCTGACTTGAAGAAGTAAGAAGAAAAGACTCGCCAAATGTGCACTACTCTAGAGAAGCAATTCTTAGAGTACAAAGCATTAAGACCAATTCTGACCAACGAACTGCGGCTTCGGATCATTAAAGAATACCGTAAGTCCCTCGAGCTGGGTGAAGAGATCACACAGATGTTCGCTGAGGGATATGAAGCCTGTCGAAGTAAAGGCAAAGCTAAACTCGCGGAAGTCTCGGTGAACCCTTCTATCCTGGACTCCTCAGATTCTGAATAAGACAACGACGAAGACTCCTCGTCAAATTAGGAAATGTCTTGTAAACCCGAACTCCTTATATACAAATCATATTTATCAATGAAAATACCTGTTTTTCTTCATATAATTTCCTGAACTTTACTTATGCAACAATCATACAAAATAAAAAGAATTTCATCATATCAACCATAAAGATAAAAAATCTTAAACAGTTAAAGCATTATTGACACAAAATCTCGTTCGCTCCCAGGAACCGAACAGATCCACCAAACTGTAGGGTTTTCGACACATAAACGCAGCGGAAATTAAAAATTTTCGAAACCCTAAAACAGGATCCATGCGAAAACATATTAATTCAGAGGTTAAGATATATTTTACCGATTATTCAAGCCTGAAAGGAGACGATGGAGATTCTGGAACTGCTTCGAATCCTCAACGCAATCCAACGAAACTGCGCCTCTACGGTATCCACACGAACGTCCCGCGAATCGTCACACGATCTGCAGCAAGGAAAGCTGCGGTACTAGCCGCCAAGGATCTGGACCTTTTGAAAATTTTCTCTCTAGTCTCTCTCTAAGAGCGGCTAGGGTTTTGATATCAATGATACCCTAAACGGCTGATATATCATATATATAGCAGTTAAAGGAATTAACCAAAACCTAATCCAATTAGAAATATAAAATCCGAATTTATATATATATATATATATTATATCTTAATTAAGTCTTACTTAATTAATATATATATATATATATATATACAAATTATCCTATTAATTTAAATTCATAATTTAAATACTATCAATCATATTGATATATTTAAATCCATACAATTTAAATTAATTCCCTTTTAATTACGTTCTAAGTGTGTGACCCTATAGGTTATTATTATGTTGGCAATAATTTTAAAATCATATTATAAAATTATAAACAGTGAACGGCATCTAGTAATGCATCACTGCTACCCAAATAATAATAAGATCGGTGATTCGATACAACCTTTTCGTGACCAATGTTTCAATGTAATTTAATCCTTTTAACCTTGACATCCTAGATTAAACTCGAGGCATAGAATGTGTCATCCTCTTCATAATTTAATCTGAGTTTTCTTGATCGATGAGTAGACTATATGAAACAAATCACTATTTGAGCATGGCCATGCATTTCATAGTCCTACTCAATCAAGAGGCCTATGGATATCACCCCTAATATATAGGAGGGTTAAATTCCATCTAGATCACTCATATTCCTCACACGATTCATGATATACCCAATAATCACCTTTATCATCCACCTATTAAAGGTGGCCTTTGATGATATCAAAGTACATAAATTCTCGTGTAGTAATATAGTGATTTCAGGTCGGAGGATCATTACATCATTGTCACTATGAGAATTG
Organism: Panax stipuleanatus; assembly: GCA_020205555.1. Classification (NCBI taxonomy): domain Eukaryota; kingdom Viridiplantae; phylum Streptophyta; class Magnoliopsida; order Apiales; family Araliaceae; genus Panax; species Panax stipuleanatus. The sequence continues at coordinate 118,668,258 of CM035116.1, read as the reverse complement.
CTTATGACACTTTGCATAATGCTCCACGTAGAATTCTCATAGTGGGTCTGCCCAGTACATTGTTCTCTAACATGCACCTATGCATTGACTCAATATCTCATATATTTATGACCAATGAGATTTGGCCATCAGTCACTCCACATACTAGTCTCAATGTATCATTGTTGTCCCATTAACAATGACACTCGACTAGGGACATTTAAGAGTAATGATACTAATTGTAACTATATGATCTCATGTTCAAGTCACATACTTGAAGCCATATAATTTGTATCACTATTCTAAGGACTTTTATTATGTTAACATTTATATAACACAGTAAATAAAACCATAATAAAATAATTCATTTATTCAATCAAATATAATATCAAAAAATGTTTAAATAATTACATCAAAGAATTAGCCTCTAGGGCATAAACTCTAACACAAACACCAAAAAATCTCGTTCGCTCCCAAGAGCTGAACATATCCAACCAAACACGAAAAATCTCGTTCTGTCCCAAGAGCCGAATAGATCCAACCAATGCCAAAAATCTCATTCGCTCCTAGGAGCCTAATAGAGTCCACCGAACACCAAAAAATCGCATTCGCTCCCAGGAGCCGAACAGATCCACCAAACACCAAAAAATCTCATTCGCTCCCAGGAGCCGAACAAATCCACTAAACACCAAAAAATCTTGTTCGCTCTGAGGAGCCGAACAGATCCAACCAACGCCAAAAATCTCGTTCACTCTTAGGAGCCGAACAGATTCCATCGAACAGATAACCAATCACACAGAAGAATGCAAAACAACACTGTTTAGGAAAATTGCTTTTTTTATTGAAAAATCTTGCAAAGAATTACAGACCAGACTGACTTTTACCCTACTGAAATTACTTTCGAAATCTTCCTGCATGCCACGTGTTTTTGATTTCTGTTCTGTCCATCACTTGTAGCCGATAGGTTCCTAGATTTGGTACTTCAACAATCTCATAGGGACCCTCCCAATTCGGCATCAACTTTCCCAAATTCTGAGGCATAGAAGCTTCCACTTCCCGAAGAACTAGATCCCCTACTTCGAACCTTCTGAGCTTTACTCCTTTATTGTAATACTTGGCTACTCTACATTGATATGCTGTAAGTTTCACCAAGGCTGCTTCTCGGACCTCATCCAATAAATCCAGGTTGGCCCGAAGTCCATCTTCATTATATACCTCTTGGAATTGACTGACCCAAAGAGAATTAGAACCAACCTCAACCGGAACCAAAGCATCTATACCATAAGTCAATCTGAACTGTGAGTCTCCCGTGGTAGATCGTGGTATGGTCCGATATGCCCATAAAACACTGAGCAATTCTTTAGGCCACCTTCCTTTTACCTCATCAAGTCCTCTCTTTATCCCATTTAACATAGTCATATTGGTTACTTCTAACTGACCATTTGACTGAGGATGAGCCACCAAAGTTTTTCGATGTTGTATACCCAATTCTTTTAAAAATGCCTTAAACTTGGAGCCCACGAACTGCCGACCATTATCTGAAACCACCGCCATGGGAATGTCGAATCGAAATACGATGCATTCTTTTAAAAACTTCAAACACTCATGCTCTGTAATTAGCCGAAGGGGTTTGGCCTCCACCCACTTGGTCATATAGTTAATAGCAACTATAACAAAGCTGACTTGCCCCTTAGCTTTTGGCAATGGACCTAGTATATCCACCCCTCAAACGACAAAGGGAAATAGGGATAAAATTGAGTACAACTCCTCTGGCAGCTGGTGAGTGATGGGGCTATTCAGCTGGCATTTCGGACACTTCTTCACATACTCAGTTGCTTCTTTGAAAATTGTAGGCCAATAGTATCCCTGACAAAGTATTTTATACGCTAAAGATTTTGTCGCCATGTGGTCCCCATAAATTCTTTCATGAACTTCCCAAAGAGCATATTCTATTTCGAATGGAACCAAACACTTCAGCAACGGGGAAGAGTAAGCCCTTCGATAGAAATCCCTATCTATAAGCACAAAATTTGAGCTCCTATGTTTGACCTTCTTTGCTAACAACCGATCCGAATGTAAAACGCCATCAGCCAAATAATCCAGATAAGAGGTCATCCAACAATTTGACCGTTCAATACACATTACCTCGGTGTGCTGAACACTTGGCTGATTTAGAACCTCCAGGTAGACCGATCCACTGAATGTATTTGCCTCGGTCGTGGCCAACCTAGCCAATGCATCGGCTATTATATTATCCGACCTATCTATTCCCTGAAAATTGTACAAATTGAAACACTGCAGTGGATCCTTTACCACTGTTAAATACTTGATCATTCTGGCTCACCGAGCTTCATATTCTCCAGAAATTTGCTTGACGACCAACTGGGAGGCACTTAAGATGATCAACCTCTGTACCTCAAGACTTTTTGCCAACCGCAAACCTGCTAATACTGCTTCATATTCGGCCTCATTGTTCGTTGCCTTGAACCCAAACCTTATGGCCTGCAGCACTTTGAACCCCTCTGGACTAGTTAAAATGATATCGGCACCACTGACATCCGAAGTAGTCTACCCATCTATATACAATGTCCATTATCAGCTGAACTACAACAACTGAACGCTCGGTCTCCTCAGCCTGATTCAAACTGTCGTCTACCTCGGAGAATGAGCACTCTACCACAAAGTCAGCCAACACCTGCCCCTTAATAACTGTCCAAAAGTGATACTCCAATATAAACTACGATAATTTCATAATCCAGGCTACAAGCCTTCCCGAAACCTCTGGCCTGCCCAAAACCTTTTTTAAAGGCTGATCCGTGTATAACACTATCAACCAACCTTGGAAATATTGCCGAAGCTTTCGACTGGAAATTACCAAAGCGTAAGAAAAAATTTCCAAGTTCAGATACCTTATTTCTGCATCCCTAAGGGCATGGTTCATGTAGTAAACCGGGTGCTGGTTACCCCAATCTCTCACACCATAATTGCTCCTACAGCCAATGAGCTTGTCGCTAAATACAAGTACAACGGCTCGATAGGAGCTGGCTTCTCCAATAAAGGCGCTGAAGACAAATACCTTTTTATCCCCTGAAAGGCATCTTCATATTCTGAAGTCCATTGAAAGCTTTTCGCATTCTTCGGTCCTTTTAACGTATCAAAGAATGGCAAACATCTTTCTGCCGATTTAGACATGAATCTTCTTAAAGCAGCTATTCGACCCGTCAAACGCTGAACATCTTTATACGACTGTAGAGACTTCATGTTTAAAATAACTTGTATTTTCACTGGATTCGCCTCTATACCCCTCTGGCTAATCAGATATCCTAAAAATTTTTCTGCCCCCAATCCGAAGGTGCACTTAATCGGATTCAACCTCAAGCTGTAGTGTCGAACGGTCTAGAAGTAATCCTCTAGGTCATCCAGATGCCCTTGAACCGACACTCTTGATCATGTCATCCATATAGACTTCCATGCTTTTCCCCAACTGTCTCCCAAACATGTAATTCATCATCCTCTGTTATGTGGCCCCCGCGTTCAGTAAGCCAAAAGTCATCTTCTTATAAGCATACACTGATCGATGCGTGATGAAGGTTGTCTTCGGGAAGTCTTCCTTACACATTAAAATCTGATGATACCCCAAAAAAGCATCCATAAAACTGAGCAGGGCATATCCCAAAGTTACATCGATGAGCTGGTCGATGTGTGGTAGAGTGTATAAGTCTTTCGGGTATGTTTTGTTCAGATCGGTGTAATCTATGCACACTCGCCACTTCCTATTTTGCTTCTGCACCAACAACACATTTGCCATCCACTCTGGATAGTCAATTTTGAATATAAAATCCACCACCAGAAGCTTCGCAATTTCCTCATCAATTATCTTCTGCCTTTCTGGGGCAAATATCCTCCTCTTTTGCCGAAATGGCTTTCTCATCGGGTCTACATGATGCCTGTGATCAGCGACCTTCAAATCCACCCCGGGCATATCACTAATAACCCATGCGAAGATATCTGCATAACCCTAAAGCAATTCTACCAATTTGTTCTGAAAGGCTCCGATAATCCCTATCTGATCCGCACTGTCTTATCCCTTTTTCCCGGTATCAACTCCACCTCTTTGGTATCCCCTGCCGGCATGACCAAGGGTTCCATGCTACTTTTTATGAACGGTTTGATCTCTATCGTTGCCAAATCGAGGTCCCCAGCTACTTCCCCAACCCTATGTGGCGTAGGGAACTTGATCTTGAAGTGAGAGATTGACGTTACCGCTTGGAGGGCTGTCAGAGTAGGTCTTCCCAGGATCGCATTATACGTTGAATCCACATGTACCAAAAGGAATCTGTACATGATTTCCACTTGCTGTGGAGCTATTCCGAAGACGACGGGCAGCTCAATGGTTCTTGCAACTTTGACTGGCTCGTTGCTAAAGCCATACAACAGAGACTCCTATTCGATCTCCATTTTTCTCCCATTCAGGTTCATCATTTGGTAAGCTTGTGCATATAGAATATCAACCAAAGAGCCGTTGTCTATCATCATCCTCTTCATTTCAACCGATCCCACCTGTGCAGTAATTACCAATGCTACCTCATGTGGTTCGATTGGCTCTGCAGGGAAGTCTTCATCCGTGAAAGAGATCACCGAGCTAGGGTATGGTCTCTCTCGTCTCGCTGGCTGTTCGGCCACTGACGTTACTGTATCCAAGTATCCACGCCGCTTCTTTCTCGTGACTTTTCCCATAGTTTCGCTAGTGATTACATCCACTGTAACGCCCCCAAAATAGGTCCAATCCACCCAACCTATTCTGGGTCGCCACTAATACATTCGATAAAAATCCAAATACAACTCTTCAAATTCTAACTTTTAAACTGTCGTACAAAATACGACCACAATTAAACTGTAAGTTTTAATACAAATACCACTGATACCAAAATGTAACTGTCATGGTGCTTCAACCTTGGACAACACCTCACCCTATTTGGGTCACCAAAATCAACTGCTAAATGGCGTATATAATACGACACACATATTTAAAGTTCTCAATACAATTATATATTGTTATGTTGTTTTATAATGTATTGAGAAACTCAACAGTCACCGACCATTACTTTATTCTCTTGTTATCCCTGCTCGACCTAGCTACACTCTTATTACCTGAAAGGAATTGTGAAGCAAAAGGGTGAGCACAAATAGCCCAGTAAAGAATATCATGACTAAAGATAATTAAATTATCAATAGTTTTTATCAGTAATAAATCAGAGATTTATAACATATGGTAGATGATAAAACTTTTCAACTATAGTTGCAGCGGAACGAGCAATCCATTAGAAAAGTCAAATAGACCAAAATGTCTATTTTCTTCTCCATGTTAAAAGTTCACCAACAATATTTTATCCCTGTAACATCAATCAACAATTCTTATCCACAATCATGTAAGTTCTTGATCATAATTATCTTGATGAATTCCTCTTCGCACCTAGGACGAAGATAATTTTTATCACCTGTCTTTTCCTGAAACATCAAAGATCATGGTTATACCAAATCACAGTTTCTGTTCATAATCATGTTAATCATTTCATCTTTGCACTTATGCCAAAGATATTCAACAACAGGTCATCTTTGCACTACGGGCCAAAGATATTCAACAACAGGTCATCTTTGCACTACAGGCTAAAGATATTCATATCTCAAAGAAATATATAATCATTTCAAAATTTATATAAACAATAATTATAACCATGTTGATCAATTCACCTTTGCCCTTAAGCTAAAGATATTCAATTGTAAATTCAATGGTCATGAACATACCAGTCAACAATTCATCTTTGCACTACTAGCCAAAGAGAACCCATAGTCATGGTCATACCAATAATCCACCCATCTTTACACTCAAGTCAAAGAGAACTTTCATCACCATGATTATAAAAATGTTATATATGATAATAAGAACAATATGATCAAAACATCAATCTAATTTCAAGAGTAAGATTCATAAATCAACGATAATTTGGTTAGAAAAAGAAACCAATTTTGTCGTAAATAGTACCCCGTGCATAGTACTCCGTGAATAGTGCCGTATACGTGAATAATGTCGTATACGTGAATAGTAACCTCGACATGAAAAGATAAAAATTTTATAAGAAAAATCATACTTCGTGAATAGTACCGTATTCGTGAATAGTGCTGTATACGTGAATAGTGCCGTATACGTGAATAGTAACTCCGACGGAAAAGGTAAAAATTTTATAACAAAATTCATACCAATATTTTGATGAAATGATATTGAAAGCAATAACATCATTTACAAAAAATATAACATCCCTTACCATCCCTTATGAATACGAAAGCAATAATACCCCTTACGAGTATAAAATTACATATATCCTTTACCAAAATATCCTTTACGAAAATAATATCATTTACGAAAATAATGTCATTTACGATAAATAACCTCCTTTACAAAACATAATAACATCCCTTACAACAATGATATCCCTTACAAAAATGATATCCCTTACCATCCCTTACGAGAAAATAATACCCTTTACGAGTATAAAATCACATCCCTTACCATCCCTTACAAGAATGATATCCATTACCTCAAAAGAATAGTACTTTTGGCTGGAATATCGGATATAATACCGAAGGAAACTGCACTGTATAGCAACACTCAAAGTATCAAAATACTCACAAAAATACGCTCAATATTATAAAGAGAGAAACTTCTGATTCTGGTGTGATTTTCAATTCTAACCTAAGCATCCTATTTATAGAAAAATGCTTAGAACACCAAAGCAGAAAATTTAATAAAATAATATATTATTTTTCCTATGGGTGATCATGTTGAATTTCACACCAAAGAAATCAACATTTAGCAATCAACCACAAGTGGGGCCCACATTCTAGAAAATCCCACCAAATATTTTAAGTTTAAACATTATTCAAAAACTTCAATAATTCATAATAAATAACCCATTTATCAGAAAAATATGAATTTTATGTCCATTTCATAGGAAATTTAATTCTCTACAACTTTGCAGAAGAAAGTTTTTCCAAATTCCGAACAAAAAATGACCGAAATCTACATACGGATGATTTTTCCAATTTCCTTCTCTTCCCTTTCTCTTTCTTCCTTTTCTATATTCTTCCACTAACTCTCTCTCTCTCCCCCCCTTTTCTTCTCTCACCCCCACCACTTCTTCCACACACACACACACATATACGTACACACACACACACACACACACATATATATATACATATATATATTAAAATATTTACAATTATTAAATAATTTCAATTCTATCTTCTCTCTTCCTCCTCATTTTATTCATATATCATGAACTTATTGTAAAAAAATTATCACCATTATTATATTATTATATTATCACATTATAAACTTATAATATAATATTATAATAATATATTCGAATGAATTATTTTATCAGAAAAGATAAAATATCAATTTTCAACAATTGTCACTTTAAAAATTTCTCCAATTAATAAATATTTCCTTATCATTTTTTTTATCAATAATTAATTATTCACAAATAATATTACAGAACCACAATATGACAACCAGGTCGTTCCTAGGAAAAAGGGGGCCTTCCGGTAAGGATTTCTCCTTACTGGCGCGCAATTAAATAACCCCTCCTAAACAGAACTTCGTTAGACATTGCCAATAATGTTATCTAATAATATTATTTAAATAATATAAATTATTAATCTGATAATAAAAAATACCGTGCAGTGATAATTATTGAAACAACAATAATATAAAATACTGTGCAATACCGTATGCTACTGTGCAACGACGCGTATTACTTAATTTCAACCATCGGGTATTCCAACAGTGTTAACGGTAACCGTTACGCCGTTATTTATTAAAAAAAACTCATTCGTGCCGTTTTCTTCATCCTACAGTTTTCCGTTATGGGGCCCACAAATAGCTGCGCCGTCGTACGAATATTCCCCGACAGTAAGAATATTCCACGACCAAACGAATATTCCCCGACAACAATGAATATTTTATAACCACTTGCTTATTTAAAATACTTGCGCATATATCACCCTTAACTTTAAACTTTTATCAATTTAAACATTTACTAAATAGAAAAATTGAATACTTTTATTTCATAAAATCCGGGGTCTTACATCCACCACCTGACGTACGACTTGAGTCTGGTTCTGCTGCTGTGGTTGACTGGTCTGGACGGGGGTATTATTCACCTGCTATATCCTCAGAGTCTCCCGTCCAGCCACATACTGTACCAATGCCCCATTCTGCACATTCTTCTCTATCAGTTCCATTAGGCTCCAACAAGCCTCCGTAGCATGCCCCACTGCCTGATGGTAGTCGCTGTACCTGCTAGTGTTTCCCGTATCGAGATTTATGTTGTCCCTGGGTGGGTTGAAATAGTTTCCCTTTCATCTATTCTAGGATGGTTGCCCGATCAGTATTGAGCTTGGTGTATACTCTGTTCACCTTTTATTTTGGGAAAGGTGGGCGTCCTCCTCCAGAACCCCCGGTGTTGCTGCTATACCTCTTCTGATAACCGTCCGACCTATCATTCCCATACCTTTTTTGGTTCCCATCCGCTTTGCTTTTGTCTTTATCTTTTGGCTTCTCTGTGGTGCTCTGCTTCAAACTACTCATGGCCTCCTCCACCACTATGAAGCCTTCGATTTTCTCAAACGCCTCGGCCAATATCTTCGGATGGTTGAACATCAACTTCTTCACCATCTTTTCTAACTTCACCAGGTCCAAACCGTTCTAGAAGAGTCCTACTTCTTGGAGGTCGTTCAGATCTGTCACCTGACCTACCGCTTCCCTAAACTTCTTCACATACTAGCTGTCGGTGTTGAGAAAAAATATTGTCGCTTTGGACAGATCTTTCTCCCTTCCTAAGTTTGTTGTTTTCTACCCTTATTTGTCTTATCTGTTTTATGATGGTTGAAGTTTTTTAGGAAAAGGCCAACATGTATCATGTCGACGATTTAAAAGATTTATAGAGTCGCCAGGTGGTATATTTGAAATGGTTGTACCAACTCAATCGAGTTTTGTTTGCAGGTAGGCCCAATTACTGGACACTGTCGAAACTTAGCCATGAAATCGAGATTCTTAAAGTTCGGGGGCTTGGTTAAGCGGGGGGGGGGGGGGGGGGGGGGGGGAAGAAGGTATTAGGCACCCCTCGACTCGCGTGAAACACAGTACTGCATCTTTTCAATATTTTCCTTTTTATTTGCAATGTTTGTGTGTATGCTAGAAGTAATTGAGCATACATTTGTTTGATTTGAAAGTAGTGTCTTGCTTCGTTGGACCTATATACGAAGGGTTTGATTTGTTTGAACAGTCTATTTTTTAGACGAGATATGAAAATGATGTTTTGAAAGGTTGATTTTCAAACCCTTACGCTCACATAGGAATTGAAGCATATCAATACTTTCATTTTTTACTCTGTTCAGCCTTTGGCTCGATTTGAATGTTTATTGTCGGGATGCAAAGCATCCTCGACCACAAAATGTATATACAAGTGCAAGTCTTCTTATGGGCATGGAAGCCATCGAAGTGACTCTAGCACTACAAGCCATATTTCACTATGTTTGAGACCTTAAATCCATATAACCGTTTTAAGTATGTACATTTTACAGAAAAACTGGCAAGATACATTTGTAATATGGAGTTTGTCCATCGTGAAAATAAGATTTAGATCAATTTGATCGTCAATCCCACGATTCCTAGACTCATAGAAAATAACCAAGAAAACATGCACAGCACATATATTCACAGAAAATGCAAACTGTACTCTAGACGTCGCAAAACAAAGGATTTATCAGTCAAATCCTTGCATGCGGGTAGCCAAAGCTTCCCGTTTCTACTAGATACGGATCTAGGGTCGCGAGGTCGCTTTAAATGTTTATAAAACTACAAAAAAAAAACTAGATTTAACTAAATCTTAGCCATTCTAGCTTCCCGGTTCAGGTTGGACCTATTTTGAACCATTTAAAAGTGAGAAAGGGCTAGATTTAGATGAATCAAATCCACAAGATTTACACCAATGCAAATTCATATCAAATGAATATTTAATCACAATGAATGAATAATATATATATATATATATATATATATATATATATATATATATATATATATGAACTGCTAAGGGCGATGGATTTCCAATCCCAGGCCCAACAGAAATGCAAATATATATATAAGTAGTAAAGGGCCACGGATTTCCAATCCAGGCCTGACAGAAAAGTAAATATATATATAAAAGCTGTAAAGGGCCACGGATTTTCAATCTAGGCTAGACATAAATGTAAATATATATATATATATATATATATATATACATATATATTTAAAAGCTGTAAAGGGCCACAGATTTTCAATCCAGGCAGGACAGAAATATAAATATAAATATATATATATATGTATATATATATATATATTTATAAAAGCTATAAAGAGCCACGAATTAGTCCAGGCTCGACTGAAATGTATATATATATATATATATATATTTATATTTATATTTATATTTATATTTATAAAAGTTGTAAAGAGCCGCGAATTGATCCAGGCTCTACTAGAATGTAAATATATATATATATATATATATATATATATATATATATATTTAAAAGCTGTAAAAGGCCACAGATTTCCAATCCAGGCCAAACTGAAGTAGTAAATGTTAATATATAAAGTTAGAAAAGTTATATATATATATATATATATATATATATATATATATATATATATATATATATATATATATATATAAGCAGTAAAAGGGCCACAAATTTGCAATCCAGACCCGACTGAATTGAAAGTTAGTATATATATAGTCAATCATATATATAATAAAGCTGAAAAGGCCACGAATTAGTGGTCCAGGATGAACAAGTTAGTATATATATATATATATGTATATATACATAAAAGCAAGTAAAATCCACGGATCGACGATCCAGGCTGTGCAAACGAAGAAAAACGTTTATATATACTTATATATACTAAAACGTAAGCTAAAAAGGCCACGAAACTGAGTTCCGGGAAAAACCAGAAGATTAAACTTGATACGCACATTCACATATACGTAATGAAGTAAGAAATGAGTTTTGATCATAAAAAAAACTTACAATGGACTGCTCCACGGACTTTTTGCCACTCGATGGGCTTCAAATGGACGTTTCCATCGGTTAATGTTTGATATGTCATAGAATATACGTATACAAACTTATTGAAAGATTAAAATTGAAGTTTGGAGTACGAGAAGTAAGGGTCAAAATGGGCGGAGTTTTAGAGTATTTTTCTTCTTTTTTTTTCTTTTTTTTGGCAAGGTGAGTCTTATTTATAGACCAAAATGGTAGCCGGTCTACCTGCTACTATCGCGAGTAAAACTGTGGCTCCTCGTGGTGGGCCCCAATTGGTGGGCCCCATCGTCTCGAAGTACATACACTCCGAGCAAAGTGATGTCAAGTTTGAGCATTCATAACTTTTGATCCGGGCGTCTGTTTGAGGCGTGCTATACCTTTTCGGAAAGCCCATTTCGAAAGTTACACAATGACATGGGATTTGTCCATTTTTGAATCCCAGAAATATGGTTTATGACTAGATTTTCATTTTTTTCGTGGTCCGTCCGTTGAGCTATCTGTGTTGTTTTAACTTGGGATCGATGTTATAGCTCTTTCTGACCTTCATTGCATCAATTCTGCTTGCTTTTGTCCGATTTGGCTTCAAGTTAGTAAAATGACCATTTTTCCCTTCCAGGGGTCGTCTCATGTGTTGGCCAAGTTTTGGACTATTTTCTCGGGGTTGTCTCCGAGGTTTGATCCCAGCCGACTCTGTTCTTCCTCAAGGTTGCCTCCGAGGTTGATTTGGTCTCCCAGGGTTGTCTCTGGGGATGTTTTGATGCTTCGGGGTTGTCTCTGAAGGTTGATTGGATCTCCTAGTGTTGTCGTCGGGGATATTATACCTCCCGAGGTTGTCGTCGGGGCTTGATTTGACGTCCCGGTGTTACCGGGGTTTGACTTGACATCCCGGTGTTGTGATTGGGGCTTGACTTAACATCCCGGTGTTTTCGAGGATAAGTTTGATCTCCCGGTGTTATCATCGGGGTTGTTGTTGATAGTAGTATGCATACAAGCCAATCATGTATGATGATAAAGCACATACTTTGTAAACAATCTTATTTATTTATTAATAAAATATTTATTTATTAAAGACATTTAATTATCTACATGGTGTTGCTTTTATAATATGTAAATAACCCATAGTTTTTAGCAATGCTTTTAGAATCATGATGTTGATCATGCTAATGAGATCTAAATTCTTAGAAAGCTTAAAAACTAAAATAGTTTCTAATCATGGGATTACTAAAAAGGAGATTAGTAAATTCAAAAAGATTAGTACATATGTTGCTTGATCATTAGATGAGGATGATTGATCTCATAATCATTTGTGTGGAGACACTAAAACAAGTATATAGGTGCTTATTGGAGAATAAGTTCATTGAACGTGACTTGCTGTGGAATACCTAATGGAGTTTTACTCGCCTGTCAATAGGAATTCCTAATGTGATAGTAGTACAAGTGATCATTGGACTTGAGATCATCATAGTATCTTGTATGTAATGAATTATACTTTGACTTATTCCTTAAAGCCCTTTAGGGTATATAAAAGGGTATGCTTGGGTATAATGAGTTACATATGGAGATAATTAATGATCAATAAAGAATCTACCACCTCTAGTAAAAGAGGAGATATGTCCTATGTGATTTGGTAAATGACAACCCAGGAATCCTTGGCCAAGGTGGAATAAAATTAGAAAAGAGTTTCTAATTTGCATTAAATGGAGTTGTACATTTTCTAATCGAAATACATATAATTAGAAAAAATAAGACTTGACAGTAATTCTATGTCTTATATTTAATTGGGACATTGTATAGTGGAAGGATTGAATTGTATGGTAACTATTTACTCATAGGTTCTTTTATGATTAATATTTAAATCTATATTATCTGGAAAGTCGTTGATCGCTAGGGAGGCTTATCCCTATTGTAGAATAAATATTATTTATTTAAATAGATTATTAGTTTTTTTATTTAAATAAGATTAGAATTGTTCTAATTAATTTATTCACAACCTGTTTAATATGGAGAACCTAAAGGGTCACACCATAAAAGAAAGAATAATTATTTAAGAAGATAATGGCATAATCGTAATAATGTATTAAGTGCAATTAATTTAATCTATGGTTATAGAATAAATTAAATAGCTTAATATTTATTATTTAATATTTTAGAAATATTAAATATAAATTAATAAGGGGAGTCTTATTAATATTATTACAATTATTATTATTTTAATTTCTAAAGGAGTTTAGTAATTAATTTAATATTAGTACTCTCATTAATTCCTAATAAGATTAGGAGACAAATTAGTTAAATGAATTTAATTAATTATTCCCCATTTGGTGGGAAGCCTAAATTAATTAAAGGAGTTTAATTAATTAAAAGAAATCTCATGTCTAATAGGATTAGAAGGGTTGACCAATATCTATATAAGAGGAGTCTTATAATAGATATTACTTGATGCAATTTCAATTGTTGGAGAGTACTCCTTTTCTATAAAGGATAGAAAACTAAGCCAACCACTCTCCTTCTTGATAATTCATCTTCCCTGGTGGATCACCTCTAGAGGCCAAACACTTGGGTAGCTAACGTTGATCAAAGGAAGAAATTTAACCCGAAAATTCAAGGAGATCACGAAAAATAAGTAGTTGAACTCGTACCTGTGGAAGCTTTGTTCTACAAGGGTATGATTTCATAACTTCTTATTTATCGTTTTAAATTAATAATTTGCATAAAAGACGATCCGGGTAATGATTTTGTAGAAATTTTTAAACTTTGATATACCATGCTTCCGCTAATTTTTGCAATTTGATTGCGTCACGATATCTTACAAACCCAACAGTGGCATCAGAGCCAAACCTTTATGCAATTATTAATTATTTTGATTTCATATACATATGGGTATGTATTTAGAATAATTTATTGAGCATAATTAATTGTATAAAAAAAATTTGAAATAAGAAACGAAAACAATATTTGTATCGCTATTGAATCCGTGTATTTTAAAAAAGGCGACTCGCGTTTTTTTAATGAGGAAGGATTTCTAAAAGTGGTTCCTTTCAAAAAATGTTATTCTGATTCATCTGCTTTTTCTTAAAATTCCTTCAGTACCATAATCATGTAATGATGAATGATTTCAAAAAAAGGAAAAGGAAAAAAGAAAAGAAAAAGGAAACTTGAATCACATTACCAGGATGACATGCAAAGTGGGAGGAACCAGGATGGCGTTATTTATATATATAATATATATATATATATATATATATATATATATATATATATTATATTCTTAATAATTTTATAATTAAAATAAAGAGTTTATTTTAATCTTGAAATTGGATTTCATGCAATTTAAAATTACCCATTAAATGATACTCATATATATATCAAATGTTTTAATTAATGAGTTGGATATTTATTTATTTATATATATGGCGATACGTATGATAATAAATAGAGATTGATTATGGACTATTTGACCAATGTGATTGGATTTTATTTTAGTTGAATGCTTGAATGAATGGGTTTTATTAAACGGGGTCTGCGTACCTCGTCTTCTCTGGTTTATTTCTCGATGTAAATTCTATCTTCCTCCTATGTACTTCCCATTGACTGCTGATCAAGGTTTCTATTTAATTTAAAATAGTTAATGTAATAGAAATAGTTAGAATTATGTTGAAGAAATTGGAGACCAAGGAGCAAAGAGCGCGTGAAGACCCATTTGTATGGAGCCTGGGAGTTAAATGTAACAGTTATATTTAAATTTAATTCTTGCACTCCTAGGTTTGACCTTTTGGTTCACTTGGTGGCTCTAGTGAACCAAACTAGAATAAAAGTCCATAATCAATCCGGGTATAATATAGTATTCTATATTGCATGCTAAATATTATATATATTATATTTTATGCAAACATGTTTCGCATGTTTAATAAAATGACACGTATTTTATATATATATGTGCATGCGCGCTAAACAAGATGAGACAAATAACAAGAAACCCCTCAAAGAAATAATATTAAGTCCGAAGCATTCAAAGATATTTGGAATATCGAACGTCGCCTTTTAGCATGATAAATTAATAGAGTATTAAATATTTAATATGAGCTTGTTGTGCTATCCACAAGGTGAGTATTGAGTATTTAAGATGTTAATTAATCACATTTGATGCTTATCAAGAAAATTGAACGATCTAGTCTTGTTGTGCTATCCACAAGGACGAACATTTTTCTTTTTTGAATTTATGGAAGTGCTAGGCTGGACTTAACTTAAATTATTTTAGTTCGGATGTGCACACACTTGACCATTATGATTTAAGAGGCAAAATAAAAGGAGTTACATGGTGATGTAATTGACAAGAGTTAACTACTATTTATTTGTATATCGCTTGTTGTGCTATCCACAAGGTTATATACATTTGAAATGGGATCCTTATTCTCACTAGAAATCTTTAATTAGATGTTGCTGAACTATATAAGAGAGGGTAATATAGTTTGATGAAAATAGTGGGAGATCCCAATTTAAAATAAAGACTTAAATTTATTTTGGTATGCAAAAATTAATAAAAATGAATGTTTGCTAAAATGTTGTCTTTTCACATGCAGAATTTTAAAAATGTCAAAATCACTAATCTCACTACGAAGCATACTTGATGCAAATAAGCTTACCGGCCCGAATTATGAGGACTGGCTAAGAAATCTGAGAATAGTTCTCACTGCTAAAAAGATTTCTTATGTCCTAAACTCACCTGTCCCTGAAACTGTTCAAGAAATAGCCTTTGAGGAAGAGATTGCCACCATTGTAAAATGGCAAGATGATGCATTTGTGGCTCAATGCATCATGCTCGCATCCATGAATAACGAGCTTCAGCGTCAGCACGAAAACATGGATGCTCCTACTATGTTGATTCACCTTAAGGAGTTGTATGGTGAACAAAGTAGGACTGCTAGATATGAGATATCTAAGGAGCTCTTCTGATCTCGGATGACCAAGGGCAAGATGAACATAAAGGAACAAAAGAAACCTGATCCAGCTAGCAAATAAATGTGCTTCCATTGCAACGAGCTGGGTCATTGGAAGAGGAACTGCAAGAAGTTTCTGGCAGAGAAGAAGCTTGGAGAAGCTTCGACTTCTAATCAAGGTTTGTTCATGATTGAAATTAATTTTTCAGAAAGTCAAAATTCTACTTGGGTATTGGATACCGGCTGTGGTTCTCACATATGTAATAATGTGAAGGGACTGGTCAGAAGTAGAAAGCTGAGCAATGATGAGGTCATCCTACGAGTGGGGAATGGAGCAAAGGTTGCTGTATTAGCTGTAGGGACTTATTGTTTAGCGATGCCTTCGTGCAAGTCCAATTATCTAAAAAATTGTTATTTTGTTCCGAATATTATTAGAAACATTATTTCTATTTCTGTATTGGATATGGAAGGATTTAACGTTATTATAAAGAACAATGGTTGTTCTATTTATAAAGACGATGTTTTATATGGTATTGGAAATTTGCGAAATGGACTTTATATACTTGACTTGCAAGAAAATATATTTCAAATTGAACAAACTAAGAAAAAGAAAAGAGATGATATTAATTATACCTATATGTGGCACTGTAGACTCGGTCATATTAATGAAACAAGATTATCCAAGTTGCATAAGGATGAGCTCTTAGAGCTATCTGATTATGAATCATATCTAACTTGTGAATCTTGTCTCATGGGTAAAATAACTAAATCTCCTTTTAATGGAAAAGGAGAAAGAGTTACAGAGTTGTTAACGTTGATTCACACAGACGTTTGTGGACCTATGACAACAAGTGTACGGGATGGGTATTCTTATTTTATTTCTTTCACTGATGATCACTCAAGATTTGGATATGTGTATTTAATGAAATACAAATCAGAATCATTTAAAAAGTTCAAAGAGTTCAGAAGTGAAGTAGAGAAACAAACGGGCAAGAGTATTAAGATACTTTGATCAGATCGAGGTGCAGAATACTTAAGCGGTGAGTTTCTCAATTATTTCAAAAAAAATGGTATAATCTCACAATGGACTCCTCCAGGTACACCACAGTTAAATGGAGTATCTGAAAGAAGAAATCGAACACTGTTGGACATGGTTCGATCCATGATGAGTTTTACCGACCTTCCAATTTCCTTCTGGGGTTATGCCCTAGAAACGGCTGCATACCTACTTAACAAGGTACCTACCAAATCAGTCCCAAAGACTCCATATGAGATGTGGAAGGGGAGGGAACCAAATCTTAAGCATGTTAAGACTTGGGGTTATCCATCTTATGTCAAAAAGTTTGAACATGATAAGCTACAGACTAAATTCAACAAGTGTAGATTTGTGGGATACCCTAAAGAAACTGTAGGGTATTATTTCTATCATCCAACTAATCAAAAAATGTTAGTTGCGAAACATGCTGCCTTCTTGGAAAAGGAGTTTATCCATGAAGGGATCAGTGGGAGTAAGATATATCTTGAAGAAGTTCAAGAACCACAAATTACTACGGATCAGAGTCAGGTACCTAATCAAGTGGAAGAACCTACAGTATCACACCCTATTCATAAATCTAGAAGAGTACCGAAGATACCTGAGAGGTATGGATTCGTCATAGAGGATGGCGATGAGGTACACATCATGAATGATGATGATTCATTAAATTATGAACAGTCTATGAGTAATAAAGACTCAGGAAAATGGCTTGAAGCCATGAAATTCAAAATAGACTCCAGTATGAAAATAAAGTATGGACTTTGGTTTCACCACCTGAAGACATTAAGCCTATTGGGCGTAAATGGGTCTTTAAAAGAAAGACGGGAGCGGATGGCAAGGTAGAGACCTATAAGGCCCGACTGGTTGCAAAAGGTTTCAAACAAAGACAAGGAGTTGACTATGATGAAACCTTCTCACCAATAGCCATGCTCAAGTCCATTCAAATTTTGCTTGCGATTGCAGCTTATAACGACTATGAGATTTGGCAGATGGATGTTTAAACGGCCTTCCCCAATGGGAAACTTGAGGAGGATGTGTATATGACACAGCCAGAGGGATTTATTTCAAAAGTTGGAACAAATCAAGTCTGTAAGCTGCAACGATCCATTTATGGATTGAAGCAAGCTTCTTGTAGATGGAACATTCATTTTGATGAGACAATCAAAGAGTTTGATTTTATCAAAAATGACGATGAACCATGTGTGTACAAGAAGGTTAGTGGGAGAGCAGTTTCATTCCTTGTATTATATATTGATGATATATTATTGATAGGGAATGACATTTCTATGCTACAATCGATTAAAATCTGGTTATCTAAACACTTCTCCATGAAGGACTTGGGAGAAGCATCCTATATTTTGGGGATAAAGATCTATAGAGATAGATCTAAAAGGATGCTTGGTTTATCCGAAGGAACGTACATTGATACGATGCTAAAGAGATTTAGCATGGAAGATTCCAAATGTGGTCTCATGTCGATGAGCCATGGACTACATCTCTCCAAGAAACAGGCCCCAAAGACACCTGAGGAGAGAAACCGTATGAGTAAGATCCCTTATGCTTCTGCAATAGGATCTATCATGTACGGTATGATATGTAGTAGACCGGATGTTGCTCATGCACTTAGTGTAACGAGCAGATACCAGTCGAATTCAGGAGAAGAGCACTGGAAGGCAGTGAAGAATATCCTAAAATACTTAAGAAGGACTAAGGATATTTTTCTTGTCTACGGTGGGTCTGAATTAAAACTCGAGGGCTTCACAGACTCAAGTTTTCAAACGGACCAAGATGACAATAAATCTGTTTCGGGGTATGTTTTTACCTTGAACGGAGGCGCAGTGAGTTGGAAGAGTTCCAAGCAGCAAACAGTTGCTGATTCAATGACAGAGGCAGAGTATATAGCTGCAAGTGAAGCTGCAAAGGAAGTTGTTTGGATGAAAAAGTTCATAACAGAAATTAGTGTGGTTTCTAGCATTGGAGAAGCAGTCCCCGTATACTGTGACAACACAAGAGCAGTTGCACAGGCTAAGGAACCCAGGTCTCATCAGAAATTTGAACACGTGTTGCGGCGATTTCACTTGATCAGGGAGATCATTGAAAGAGGAGACGTCACCTTGGAGCGTGTAGACTCTCAAGACAACATTGTAGATCCATTTACTAAAGCTTTAACACAACAACAGTTTGATCGTCACTTAGAGAAGATGGGTATGAGATACTATGGCGATTGGCTTTAGTTCAAGTGGGAGATTGATAGTAGTGTGCATACAAGCCAATCATGTATGATGATAAAGCACATACTTTGTAAACAATCTTATTTATTTATTAATAAAATATTCATTTATTAAAGGTATTTAATTATCTACATGGTGCTGTTTTTATAATATGTAAATAACCCATAGTTTTAAGTAATGCTTTTAGAATCATGATGTTGATCATGATAATGAGATCTAAATTCTTAGAAAGCTTAAAAACTAAAATAGTTCCTAATCATGGGATTACAAAAAAGGGGATTAGTAAATTCGGATAGATTAGTTCATCTGTTGCTTGCTCATTGGATGAGGATGATTGATCTCACAATCATTTGTGTGGAGACACTAAAGCAAGTATGTAGGTGCTTATTGGAGAATAAGTTCACTGAACGTGACTCGCTGTGGAATACCTAATGGAGTTTTACTCGCCTGTCAATAGGAATTCCTAATGTGATAGTAGTACAAGTGATCCTTGGACTTGAGATCATCATAGTATCTTGTATGTAATGAATTATACTTTGACTTATTCCTTAAAGCCCTTTAGGGTATATAAAAGGGTATGCTTGGGCATAATGAGTTACATATGGAGATAACGAATGATCAATAAAGAATCTACCACCTCTAGTAAAAGAGGAGATATGTCCTATGTGATTCGGTAAATGACAACCCAGGAATCCTTGGCCAATGTGGAATGAAATTAGAAAGGAGTTTCTAATTTGCATTAAATGGAGTTGTGCATTTTCTAATCGAAATACATATAATTAAATAAAATAAGACTTGACAGTAATTCCATGTCTTATATTTTATTGGTACATTGTATGGTAGAAGGATTGAATTATACGGTAACTATTTACTCACAATTTCTTTTATGATTAATGTTGAAATCTATATTATCTGGAAAGTCGTTGATCGCTAGGGAGGCTTATCCCTATTGTAGAATAAATATTATTTATTTAAATAGATTATTAGTTTAATTTATTTATTTAAATAAGATTAGAATTGTTCTAATTGATTTATTCACAACCGGTTTAATATGGAGAACCTAAAGGGTCACACCATAAAAGGGAGAATAATTATTTAAGAAGGTAATGGCATAATTGTAATAATGCATTAAGTGTAATTAATTTAATCTATGATGATAGAATAAATTAAATATCTTAATGTTTATTATTTAATATTTTAAAAATATTAAATACAAATTAATAAGAGGAGTCTTATTAATATTATTACAATTATTATTATTTTAATTTCTAAAAGAGTTTAGTAATTAATTTAATATTAGTACTCTCATTAATTCCTAATAAGATTAGGAGACAAATTAATTAAATAAATTTAATTAATTTTTTCCCATGTGGTGGGAAGCCTAAATTAATTAAAGGAGTTTAATTAATTAAAAGAAATCCCATGTCTAATAGGATTAGAAAGGTTGACCAATATCTATATAAGAGGAGTCTTATAATAGATATTACTTGATGCAATTCTAATTGTTGGAGAGTACTCCTTTTCTATAGAGAATAGAAAACTAAGCCAACCACCCTCCTTCTTGATAATTCATCTTCCTTGGTGGATCACCTCTAGAGGCCAAACACTTGGGTGGCTAACGTTGATCAAAGGAAGGAATCTAACCCAGAAAATCAAGGAGATTACGAAGAACAAGTAGTTGAACTCGTACCTGTGGAAGCTTCGTTCTACAAGGGTATGATTCCATAACTTCTTATTTATCGTTTTAAATTAATAATTTGAATAAATGATGATCCGGATAATGGTTTTGTAGAAGTTTTTAAACTTTGATATACCATGATTCCGCTAATTTTTGCAATTTGATTGCGTCACGATTTCGTACAAATCCAACAGTTGTACCTCCCAGGGTTGTCGTCGGGTCCCGGTTCTACCGAGATGAAAAAGACGGGTTTGCCCTCCTGCAGGGTTAATAACGAGAATGCAAAATTTTGAGTGTCTACAGATTCTCCTCTTTATCATGTTTACGTAATGCAATGGAATGAACAGGATAAACACTGCTAAACACTAGAAATATGAAATATGTAAATGTAATGCAATGCATGATGTGTAATGTTACGAATGTTATATACCCTCGTGGTATAGGCTATTACTGGCTGTTCATGTCATTTTCTGCTGGGGATGACCTCATCCGTGATAGCCTTTACTGAACTCTCTTGCCGCCTACTTGAACGGTAGTTTTGTAGAGGTGATCACCATCGAACCTCCTCGGTGCTTACTCGGATGGTAGTTTACACGGTCGGTCAATCCACCGATCCCTCTCGGTGCTCCTACTGGAGATTTGTATAACAGATTCCATCATCTGTCCTCTATGGGGAAAAATTTCTTTCTGATCCTCATCACCGGCTCATTCCCGATGCCTCGCTGGAGTTATCGCCAACGACTGTCATCACCGGTTCGTTCTTGATGCTTCGTTGGGGTTGTCGCCAACGGCTGGAATGTCAGGCAATCTGACCTTTGCTGAAGTAGTTTTCAACGGATGTATCATCGGATCGTTCCCGATGCTTTGTTGGGGTTGTCTCCAACGGCTGGAATGTCAGGCAATCTGACCTTCGTTGAAGTAGTTTTCAATGGCTGTATCACCGGATCATTTATGATGCTTCGTTGGGGTTGTCGCTAACGGCTGGAATATCAGGAAATCTGACCTTCGTTGAAGTAGTTTTCAACAGTGGTATCACCGGATCGTTCCCGATGCTTCGTTGGGGTTGTCGCCAACAGCTAGAATGTCAGACAATCTGACTTTCGTTGAAGTAGTTTACAACGGTTATATCACCGGATTGTTCTCGATGCTTCATTGGGGTTGTCGCAAATAGCTAGAATGTCAGTCATGATCGATCTCGACGTGGGGGTATTCTTTCTGATAAGTCACACCTTCGGACCAATCTGGACACCTTTGACACATTCAAAACATGGTGTTCATGACACCCGACCTTTTCGATGCTTAGACAGAGGCAGTTTTCAGCAGTTTTTCAGCAGTTTTCATCATTGGCCTCCGAATATCACTTCAGGGTCTAGACCAATGGCTTACATGAAGTTCTTCTCTTTGTCAGGAACTTGTTGCTTATACGTGGGATTTCAGGCCAATCTGCTCAATTGCGTAGTAGTTTTTTTTTTCCTTTTTTGACTTTTCAGCTTCTGTAAACTCCGTTTTAACTAGAACTGGACCAAAACGGAGGGGGTGGGAGCCACCCTATGGAGCGGTAGGTAGAGGTGTGGCAGCCGCAGGTGGGGCTGCTACTCCCTGCGATTATAACTTCGCCTCCCATGGCTTTCAAAGTTAATTTTCAAACTTGAAATCTAAAGAAAATCCAAATTTTTTCTTCAAATTTACGGAGTTCGGACTGCTTTTTTCAAATTCTATCACCGTACAAACGTTCTGCACACTTATTGTAACGTTTACATCCTTTCTTTTCTAGTTTTGACCGTTAGAAGGTTAGATATCATATAGTATGCTTCTAAACACAATATAGCGAATAGGCGTGCCTATATGACTTGATAAAAAAATTTAGACTCAGTAAATATGCATGTTTTACTGTACTAAACGTTCTGATGTAAAAAAATTTGATTTCTGAGACGGTCATTTGACGCCCTGTTTGATCAGTTTACTCATCCTTTTTTAGGCTAAATGAGCCTGGATTTTCAACTAAAAATGCACATGGTAATTTAGCTACCATAGAGAGTTTAATTTTGAATTTTTTTATAAATATGAACTGTTTCTATTTTTGGGTAGGTGTGCTACTGAATGGCCACCTAGTCATGCCTATGTGCATGCAGACAGTCCATTTTACAAAGGAAACTCTGGCGAAATATTTTTAAAAGCATGAGTATTTAATAAACATGCAACTTTGACTCCATTGGGGATTTTTGTTAACTAATGCATACTTTAGGACTTAAAAATTTATAAAGTAATGATTCAATTTAATAGGCCACGGGTTTAAGGCTTACCTCACCCTTTTCGAGGTGATTTGGAGACTTTGTCCAGGTTATGGAGCCAGATAGACTCGATAATGCTAGCAGGGTCACTTCAGGTGTGAGGCGGAGGAGAACTTCTGATGTTCCTCAGCCACACCCAGCCCGGCCACCGCACAGGTTGGTTGAGTCTTGTGATTCGTTTGATTCAAGCTTAGATGCCGGATGATGTGGACGACGAGGATGTCACATTTGTTGATCCTGCCCCTGCTCATGCTCCACGTAGGGAGCTTTCAGCCATCGTTGTGCCGATTTAGGAGTTGCTGGGCGATTTGAGACGTCATCCATCGATATACCTTCATGCCAACGAGCTGACTGAAGTTTTTCTTTTGGACTTCCTTTCTTTTTTCATTTGCCATTTTAGGGCACATGTTTAATCTGAACTGGCTATTTGATGCAGGTTCTCAGTTTTACGCAGCCCAGGGGGAACTGGTTCAGTGTCCATTCCTTATATCATACTCTGCATCCGGAGTATCAGGCCATCGTTAACACCTAGGGGTTTGAGGCCTTCTTTTCTATTCCTCCCCGTCCCAGTCCCTGGGATTATATGAGAGCTTTGTCTGAGCGCTGGTTCCACCAGACCCAGTTACTTCATCTGTTGGACTGTGAGGTGATGATGACGCTTATGGATTGGAGGTTCATCACAAGGATGGAGTTTGCAGGTGAGCCAGTGTCGTTGGTGGCTAACATTTATCTTGCTATCGTTCGCTCCCTTTTGGGAGTACCTGCGACAGCTATCAAGGGTTGGACTGTCCGTTATGGTCCCTTGAGCGTAGATGCCTAGAGCGGGGCTTTGATTGAGCCTCTGCCTGATGACCAGAGGGTTAGAGATCACATTCTTCAACAATTATTCTTGGTGATCATCAGGGGGTGTTTCATTGCAGATAACTCCTAGACGGTGTCCTTCGTCCTGGTCAGCGCTACCCGATACGTTGAGCGCCTCAGTGATTTTGATTGGGGTACCTACACCTTTGCCTATTTTCTCCGAGGGATACGCTTGCCCTCGGAGGGCGTGACAGAGGCTTGGCTAGGTTTTTACCCATTCCTACTGATAAGTATTTTCTCTTTCACCTTTTAATTTCCCTCACTTGTGTTTAACAATTTTATCACTGAGGCCATTTGATCTTTGCATTGCTAATTCTGGGCATATGAAAGGCTCCGTTGCCTACGTCCTGCCACTACTCTAGGCCTGGAGACCTATCCGAGGGGACGACGTTGGCATCATTCCACTCTGACAAAGGTCCCTGTAGCCGAGGGATTTACCCACTCCCGCTTGCAGCTAGAGCTGTTGACTACTGATTCCATCGTGTGGGTCCCTTATGATAGTAGTGTGCATACAAGCCAATCATGTATGATGATAAAGCACATACTTTGTAAATAATCTTATTTATTTATTAATAAAATATTTATTTATTAAAGGCATTTAATTATCTACATGATACTGTTTTTATAATATATAAATAACTCATAGTTTTAAGCAATGCTTTTTGAATCATGATGTTGATCATGCTAATGAGATCTAAATTATTAGAAAGCTTAAAACTAAAATAGTTCCCAATCGTTGGATTACTAAAAAGGGGATGAGTAATCCGGATAGATTGGTACATATGTTGCTTGCTCATTAGATGAGGATGATTGATCTCATGATCATTTGGGTGGAGACACTAAAGCAAGTATGTAGGTGCTTATTGGAGAATAAGTTCACTGAATGTGACTCGCTATGGAATACCTAATGGAGTTTTACTTGTCTATTAATAGGAATTCCTAATGTGATAGTAGTACAAGTGATCCTTGGACTTGAGATCATCATAGTATCTTATATGCAATGAATTTTACTTTAACTTTTTCCTTAAAAACCCTTAGGGTATATCAAAGGGTATGCTTGGGTATAATGAGTTACACATGGAGATAATAAATGACCAATAAAGAATCTACCACTTCTAGTAAAAGAAAAGATATGTCCTATGTGATTCATTAAATGACAACTCAGGAATCCTTGGCCAAGGTAGAATGAAATTTGAAAGAGGTTTCTAATTTGCATTATTTGGAGTTGTGCATTTTCTAATCGAAATACATATAATTAAATAAAATAAGACTTGGCAGTAATTCCATATCTTATATTTAATAGGGACATTGTATGGTGGAAGTATTAAATTGTACGGTAACTATTTACTCACAGGTTCTTTTATGATTAATGTTGAAATCTATATTATTTGGAAAGTCGTTGATCGCTAGGGAGGCTTTTCCCTATTGTAGAATAAATATTATTTTTTTAAATAGATTATTAGTTTAATTTATTTATTTAAATAAGATTAGAATTATTCTAATTGATTTATTCATAACCGGTTTAATATGGAGAACCTAAAGGGTCACACCATAAAAGGAAGAATAATTATTTAAGAAGGTAATGACATAATCGTAATAATGCATTAGGTGTAATTAATTTAATCTATGATGATAGAATAAATTAAATAACTTAATGTTTATTATTTAATATTTTGGAAATATTAAATATAAATTAATAAGAGGAGTCTTATTAATATTATTACAATTATTATTATTTTAATTTCTAAAGGAGTTTAGGAATTAATTTAATATTAGTACTCTCATTTATTCCTAATAAGATTAAGATACAAATTAATTAAAGAAGTTTAATTAATTAAATCCCAATTTGTTGGGAAGCCAAATTAATTAAAGGAGTTTAATGAATTAAATGAAACCCTATGTTTAATAGGATTAGAAGGGTTGGCCAATATCTATATAAAAGGAGTCTTATGTTAGATATCAGTTGATGCAATTCCAATTGTTGGAAAGTAATCCTTTTATATAAAGGATAGAAAGCTAAGGTTTAGCCAACCACCCTCCTTCTTGAATAATTTCTATTTCTTGGTGGATGACCTCTAGAGGCCAAACACTTGGGTGGCTAACGTTGATCAAAGGAAGGAATCTAACCCATTCAAGGATATCGCGAAGAACAAGGAGTTTAACTTGTACCTGTGAAAGCTTCGTTCTATAAGGGTATGAATTCCATAACTTCTTATTTATCGTTTTAAATTAATAATTTGCATAAAGGAAGATCCGGGTAATGGTTTTGTAGAAAATTTTAAAACTCTGATATACCATGCTTCCGCTAATTTTTGCAATTTGATTGCATCACGATTTCGTACAAACCCAACACCTTATACCCTGGACTTCATGACAGTCGAGTTCGAGGATGGCTTTTCTACTTGTAGGGAGTTTGCATTGTCCACTAGTCGGGTTCCCCTTTTGATTGAGGGAGGCTGGGAGCTCTACTTGGTAGAGTGCGTCATTCGGAGTATCACAAAAGATATCTTCATTCCCTTTGTTCCTCCTGCTTGGCATCATTGGCCATTAGTTCAGCCACTCACAGACATTCCCATGGTGGCCATAGATGGCTTCACCCTATCAGAGGGTCCTTACAGCCAGGAGGCATTTTATAGCTGGTGGAGTCCTCGCACTATCAGGGCTCCAGAGCTGGTCCGTCGGGAGGTCCATATTCTGGTAGTTATGCAGGTGCTGATCCTCCCTTGTATCGACTGGACATTCCCACTGGCCGAGATTCTGTCACTCAAGAGGATCTGCAGCATTGTCGATCGCTTGGATGCAAATATTATAGACTTCTTCTGATAGCTTTTCTCGCTATATCTTTTAATAGGCCTCTGTTAGATATTGGGTGGCTGTGCCCCATTTCTTGTTATATCTTTTGATAGGCCTCTATTAGTTGTTGGGCGGTTGTGCCCTATTTCCCTGTACTTTTTATTTTTTATACTTTTAACAGAGATGATGCTTTCAGTAGATAATGTATTTTAGGAATGCATGATGTTTTTCTATCTATTGCATCTTATTGTCATTATGCATGTATTATGTCATGGATATGCATTCAGACAGTTGAGTTTAGATTTTACCCCTGGATGGTCTCATGATACGGTTATACAGATGTCTTCATCCACAGTCAGCCGTATCGATCACTTGCCACCTTTATTGGTAGCATCTTCGCTGAGATCTTGGTATGACAGTCTACCCCCCACAGCCAAAGGGACAATTGATTAGATGCTAGGGCGTTCTTTGGCCTTTTTAGCTTTCCAGTTTCTACATGGGTTTGTTGATGCTATGTTATCCTGCTGGATATCCGAGCGCCAGGTTTTCTGATTCGGCCTTCATGAGTTGACTCCTACATTAGAGGAGTATGAGCGCCTCACAAGTTTGGCATTAGATCTTCTTTGTGCCAGGACAGCCATCTGTGACATAAGGCAACCATTTATGACTATGATGGGTCTGAGGCGCAGAATCTTCACTGAGGAGGTTACTGTAGGACATGTGGTGTCCATGAACTTTTTGATTGATCGCTTTGGCCGGCTAGACAGCTACGAGCTATATTCTGGAGATTTTATCATTCCTGCAGATGAGTGGTAGTTTACACGTGTAGACGTTCTGCTGATGTGTATCACTGCTTATTTGTACATGCCACTATATATGGACCACTTGGATACTGGCTTGATAGTAGTGGTTCATGCCCTCAGACATGGTTTTACTATCCTGCCGATGATATTAGCCGAGACTTTGAGGTCGGCTACATTCTTCAGTACCCATCTAGAGGGGTATTTCAGGGGTAGCGTCGTTCTACTATACGTGTGGTTCATGACACATTTGAGTCCTATCGGCACTTTCAGGCACCATGGGTATTGCTTTACCCATGAGATAGGCATGTCTTACTCCTTCTGGCCGACGGAGTGTACAGATGCAACGTCATGGTCGGCCTTCCTATCGGCGATTAGGTCTCCCTTTTCGATCTTGTCATGCTAAGGGCTTAGCTCTCCTTACAGCTTCATTACTCATGCAGTTGGCATAGAATATCTACCCCTAGCGGGTTTGAGAAGGGTTACCACGTATCATCCACTGGCAGCCATGGGCCAGTGTGATCAGTTTCAGAGCTTCCACCATTTTGAGGGGGCTATAGATCAGCGGGTATCAGCTTTATCTTTGTCGTTAGCTGATCTGATCAGGACTTATAAGTGTTAGACTCACAGGGAGGTAGCTGACTTCTCTACTAGCCATATTGGCACTGCTGTCCTGTTTGTCTACGGGTTCATAGACTAGCTTTATTTTTCCTGCACATACTAGATCAACCATTTTTATCATGTGCAGGACACAGTGTGTATATCAAATAATATTATATATCAAAGAAATATATTTTGATTCACTTTCCTATTGGATATGTACTGTCATTGGTGAGTGATTACCACTTCTTTCATGACTTGCTATTGATGATGTATCATGAACTTTTCCTTGATGGATTGACATTGAGATGTTGGAGAATACCTTAACAAGGTTTGTTGACCAGGGAGACTTTATAGTATTTGGGTTTTATAAGGTTTCGGTGTCTTATGACAGGTTTTTATTTGTTTTTTATTTTTCTTGAAGGTCAGACCGCACCATAAATGGCTGCCAACGTACTCCCGGGTTGAGGGAGATCAGATCATTCGTAGTTCAGGCTTATCCTGAAAAGTTTGAGAAATGTTTATTTGTGTTTGATCTTGGTTTTAATGGGTTTTTGAATTTTTTTTGTTTCGTTTGACGGAACCAAGAATGGCTGCCTACGTACTCCCAGGTAGAGGGAGATCAGGTCATTCATAGTTCGGTCTTCTAATGAAAACTCAAAATGATTTGATAAATTCGCGGGACCAAGATGAGGGCTTGCAGGTGTTTCACACATAATACTTTTTCATAGTGTCTGCATTGATAACTTGGGGAAATTCGTTCCCATCCATTTCTTGCAATCTGACAGCTCCTCCTGTTAATACTTCCTTGACAATGAAAGGGTCTTCCCAATTTGGGGCGAACTTTCCTTTGGCGTCATCTTGGTTAGCCAGAACTTTCTTCAGTACCAAGTCATTCTCTTTGAATTGTCGAAGTCGAACCTTCTTGTTGTATGATCGGGCAATCCTTTGTTGATATAACTGCCCTTGAAAGATGGCTGTAGCCCTCTTTTCATCTATCAGGGACAACTGGTGATACCGCACTTGCAACTACTGATTTCTTCCAGCTATGCGTCTATTAACACCCTCAAGGACTCCATTTCTACTTCTATAGGAAGTACTGCTTCCATGCCATAGACCAATGAGTACGGGGTAGCCCCAGTAGAAGTACGCATTGAGGTTCTGTACGCCACTAGAGTCAAAGGCAATAGGTCAGGCCATCCTTTGTGATTAGCGGACATTTCTGCATGATCTTCTTGTTATTTTTGTTGGTAGCTTCGAAAACACCATTCATCTTTGGCCGATAAATAATGAAATTGAGATGCTTGATATGGAACTTTATACATAACTCCCTCATCTTCTGGTTGTTTAAATTTTTGGCGTTGTTTGATACGATCACCTCCGGTTGTCCGTATCGACAGACGAAATTATTTCTAATGAAACCAATGATTACCTCTTTGGTGACTTTGGGAAAAGAGGTAGCTTCAATCCACTTGGTGAAGTAATCGATCATGGTGACGATGAATCAATGACCATTGCTGGCTTTGGGTTCTATTGGCCCAATCACGTCCATTCCCCACATAGACAAAGACCACGAAGAACTCATATTGTGCAGTTCGTTCGGAGGAGCGTGGATGGCATTTCCATGACTTGACATTGGTAACATCTTCTGACGTGATCATCACAATCACTTTGAGAGAGATCCAGTAATGCCCAGTTCTTAATATCTTCTTGGCCAACAAATGACCGCTCATGTGTGGACCACAGACTCCACCGTGGACTTCATCCATCAGTCTCTGGGCTTGATCTTTATTGAGGCATCTTAAAAGGCCTATTCCAACATCCCTTTTATAGAGTGCATCTCCGCTTAAATAGAACTTTATATCCATCTTGTGAATCCGCTTTCGCTCAGCTTGGCTTGCCCCAGCGGGTGTAGATCCATCTCAGAGATATTCTTTTCTGTCTTGATACCAAGGCTGTTTGACAGGAGATATTTCATCTGATATATTTCCAATGTAATTCCCATATGTCGGGGCCTTTATGGCTGGTGACTTTGATGTCAGGAATTCCCATTCTATCAGATATGTGGATCAAGTAAACCAACGTTTCCAATGTATCAACGAAATTATTCCTTCTTCGAGCGATGTGGATTTATCTCTTCAAAATCCATGTATATGTTGATAACCTGCCAGTGATACTTACAATGAACTGCAATACGGGCTTTTTTGCCAAATCGTAGGCTCTATACGTCCAAATCTACCGGTTATTTTCTGATATGTTGTAGTATATGGGTATATTTACGTGTTGGAGTGAAAATATTTAGGTTTGGAAGAGGTGTAAAATTCAGAATATCAGACGGGCAGAGCTTCGTTGCGTTTCAAAAACTTGAAAATGAAGGGGGGGTGCACATTTATTTATAGGCCAGGGAGCCTTAGCTCAACCTGCGGCTACCGCAGGTAGAGGTACGGCTTCCCAGGTGGGGCACGCGGTGCCGGGTTCAGTCATCTCGAAGTACGTGCACTCCGGACAACGCGTAGTCAAAGTCGAAACTTTTAAACTTTTGATCGGAGCGTCCGTTTGAGGCGTGTGATACCTTTTCGGAAAGCCCTCGCCGAGAGTGTCGCAATGATATGGGATACAACATTTTTTGGGTCCAAGAAGATAGGTTCATAACCAGGTGTTCGGTTCCCCGCAGTTTATCTGTTGAACTGTCTTGCGCTATTGGCAATCGGGATTGTTGTTGTGGTCCATTCTGACTTCGATGGCATCAATTCGGCTTGAGTTTGACTGAATCGGTTGAGAGTTGGATAAAATGATCATTTTGCCCATCCCAGGGTTGCCTGTGGTATCGGCATGACCTTTGATGGATCTGGCTTCCCAGGGTTGTCTCTGGGGCTGAACTGCACTTCCTGGATTGACGTCGGGGCTGATCTGTACTTCCCGGGCTGAGACCGGGGATGACTTAACATGTCCTGGGTTGATGTCCAGGTTGACCTATACCTCCCAGGTTGATGTCGGGGCTGACTTAAAGTCCCGATATTGAGATCGAGGTTTGATTGACTGTCCGATCGGAGATCAGAGCTGGATTGATGGTCCGATTGGAGATCGGAGCTAGATAGACCGTTCGATTGGAGATCGAAGCTGGATTGACGGTTTGATTGGAGATCAGAGCTGGATTGTCTGTCCGATTAGAGATCGGAGCTGCATTGACGGTCCAATTAAAGATCGAAGCTGGATAAACAGTTTGATTGGAGATCGGAGCTGGATAGACGGTCCAATTAGAGATCGGAGCTGGATTGATGGTCCGATTGGAGATTAGTGCTGGATTGAAGGTCCGATTGGAGATCGGAGCTGGCTGAAATACCGATATTAGGGATCAGATTTAGGTTTAAGGACCGGCATTGGCAGCCAGTTTGAGTTAAAGGACCGGCATTGGCGGCCAGATTTGAATTAAAGGACCGACATTGGTGGCCGGATTTGAATTGATTGATGGTTTTGCCCTCCTACAGTGTTAGTATTGGGGCAAAGAAAATTAAAGTGTCTACAGATGCCCCTCTTTATCATGTCCATGCAATGTAATGGAATGGATAGGATAAAGATTCGTAGACACTAGAAATAATAAGTTCCAGAGCTGCTTCGCAGGCTGGGCGTCTTTGAGTGTAATGGGGCTTCTGTTAGCTGCCTACGTTATCACTCTACTGGGGATAACATTGTCATGTGCAGCCATTGATGTTGTTGGGAAGTTACCGCGAACTAATTTTGTCACTTCCTGCTGAGGATGACAACATTCACGATAACCTTTTTGATTTTGATGGGGATGAGATTGTCGAAGATGAGATATCATAGATTGTCCATGTCTGGATCTGCTGGGGATGACGTTCTCTGCGATAGCTTTGTAGATTCTGATTGAGGTTGATCTGATTGATACTACCTCAACGATCCCTTTGAGGATGTGTATAACAGATTCCATCCTTTGTGATGGATTATTATAATTACTTCAGTCACCGAATCCCTTCTGTTACTTGGCTGCCCGACAGTTGAAACGTCATTAGGGTTGAGCCAATGGTTGGACCGTATTTCGATCTATACCCGAACTTCGCTGGGGCTGAGCCAACGACAGAAAATTACATCGGTTAGTACCTGAACTTTGCTAGGGCTGAGCCAACGGCTGAAAATGTTTCGGTCAGTACCCGAATTTCGTTGGGGCTGAGCCAACAGCTAAAACTGCTTCGGTCAGTACCCGAACTTCGCTAGGGATGAGCCAACGGCTAAAATTGCTTTGGTCTGTACCCAAACTTCGTTGGGGCTGAGCCAATGGCTAAGACTACTTCGGTCAGTACCCGAACTTCACTGGGGATGAGCCAACGGCTGAAACTACTTTGGTCAGTACCCGAACTTCGCTGGGACTGAGCCAACGACTAAAACTGCTTCATTCAGTACCCGAACTTTGCTAGGGCTGAGCCAACAAATGGAACTGCTTCGATCAGTACCCGAACATCATTGAGGCTGAGCTAGCTGCTGAAACTGCTTTGGTCAGTACCCGAACTTCACTGGGGATGAGCCAATAGCTGAAATTGCTTCGGTCAGTACCCGAACTTCGCTGGGGATGAGTGAACAGTTAAAACTGCTTTGGTCAGTACCTGAACTTCGTTGGAGATGTGACAACGACTGAAACTGCTTTGGTCAGTACCCAAACTTCGCTGGGGATGAGCCAACGGCTGAAACTGCTTTGGTCAGTACCCGAACTTCAAAAAATGACAATTTTTGGCAGTTTTGCGCAATCTTTGCGTAGTTTTTCTGCAGTTTGATTTGTTGATCCCGAAACAAGGCTCCGGGATGAGTACCAAGGGTCTTTGTGGAATTTCCCTTTCCGTCAGGACTACGCTGCTTAAACGTAGGATTTCTGGCCAAACCGCTCAATCGCGTAGCGATTTCTCTTCAAATTTGTCTTGGCAGCCCGTTTAAACTCCATTTTGACTTGAACCAAACCGGGCCCAGGGGAAGTGGGACCCACCTGGGCTACAGCAGGTGGAGGTGCGGCAGCCGCAGGTGGAGGTGCGGCAGCCTAGCCTATTTAATATGCTGCGGGATTTTCATTTTACAAGTTTTTTGTGTTGAGTTTCGAAAGGATTCTGATCTTCTTTTTCAGAACTACGGAGCTTGGACAGCTATTTTCTAAATCCGTCAATTCTTACGCGTTCAGCGCAGCACATGTAAAGTTTTACATGCTTTTTCATAGTTTTTGACCGTTAAAAGCATGCGAACCGCCTAGGGTGCTTTTAGACGTAATGTATGAAAAAGTATGCCTATATGACTTGTAAATTTTTTTTTTACTACATATGTATGCATATCTTACTGTAATGCACGTTTGAATGTAAGAAAATTTAGGTTCTGAGACAGTCAATTTTTACTCTTTTTGATCAGTTTAGTCATCTTTTTTGAGGTCTAGTGAGCCTGGATTTTCAACTAAAAATGTTCATGGTAATTTGGCTACCATTTGAGGTTGATTTTTTTATTTTATTTTCATAAATATGAACTGTTTTTGTTTTTGGGTAGGTGTGCTACTGAATGGCCACCTAGGCATGCCTGTGTGCATGTGGACAGTCCATTTTACAAAGGTGACTCTAGCAAAAAAATTCAAAATCTTAGGCTTTGAAAAAATATGCATTTTTGACTCTGTGGGGAATTTTTACTGACCCATGCAGGTTTTGAGTTGCTAGGTTTTGAAAACATGTAGTTTTGACTTTACTAGGTATATTAGACTGACCCATGCATGTATTAGGACCTAGATATATTATAGACTGATTGAAAATAATAAGCCATAGGTTTTAGGCTTACCGCACCCTTTCTAAGGTGATTTGGGGACTTGTTGCCGTATATGGATAGTGATAGACCCGACAGTTCCAATAGGGTCTCCTTGGGTATTAGACGTAAGAGGGATTCAGATGTGCCACAGCCACGTCTGGCTAGGATGCCTCGTAGACTGGTAGAGAGCAGGATTCGTCCAGCACAGGACGAGCAGCCACTTGATATTGACGATGAGGAGGCTACTTTTGCCGTTCCTGCTGCCGCTCAGGCTCCACATGCGGAGGTCCTAGGCATTGTTGTGCCTACTCAGGAGCTATTGGGCGACTTGAGCCGCCATCCTTTGAGATATCTTCACGCGAACGAGGTGACTTGAAGTCTTTCTTCTCTCTAGATTCTTTTCTTCCTTTTTTCCATTCTTGGGGCACAGGTTTTTGACTTGGGTTGGTTTTTTATGTAGGTTCCAGGCTTTACGCAGCCTTGAGGGAACTGGTTTAGCGTGCACTCCTTGTCTCACACTTTGCATGAGGATTACAGGGAGATTATAGATGGCTGGGGATTTCAGGCCTTTTTCTCAATCTTTCCCCGCCGTTGCCCCTGGGGATATATGAGGGCTTTGTCTAAGAGCTGGTTCCACCAGACTCAGTTCCTTCATTTGCTGGATTGCGAGGTGATGATGACTCTTATGGACTGGAGATTTATCACCGGCATTGAGTTTGAGGGCGAGTCAGTGCCTGTCATGACTGACATTTTGCCCGCTATCATTTGATCCCTGCTACGAGTCCCGACGATGGCATTCAAGGGTCGGGCAGTCCGATCTGGTCCTTTGAGTATAGATGCCCAGGATGGAACTTTACAGTTGCCTTCGCCTGATAACCAGAGGGCTAGAGATCGCATTCTGAGGCGATTGTTTTTGTCAATCATCAGGGGTTGTTTCCTGGCGGATAACTCGTCTACTGTGTCCTTCGCTTTGATCAGCGCCACTCGACAGGTAGAGCGCCTCAGTGACTATGATTGGGGCTCCTATTCCTTTGCCTATTTTCTCCGGGGTATGCGCATGCTTTTGGAGGGTACGACGGAGGCTTGGTTAGGATTTTACCCATTCCTGCTGGTGAGTACATCTTCCTGTACCTTTTTGATTTTAGCTTTTTTGCCAGTCTTGATCACTAAGGACTTTTGGTATTTGCATGGTCAGCTTTGGGCATTTGAGAGGCTTCCTTGCCTACGGCCCCTACTGCTTAAGGTCTGGAGACCTATCCTCGAGGACGGAGATGGCATCACTCCACTTTGACGGAGGTCCCTGTTGCTGAGGGATTCACTCATGCCCGTCTAGAGTTGGAGCTTTTGACGACGGATTTGATCACCTGGACGTCGTACACATCTGAGCAGTTGACCGTCAAATTCGATGGAGGAGTCCCTACTGGCCGGGAGTTTGAATTATCATCCCGTAGGGTACCGTTATTGACGGCGGAAGGCTGTAAGTTCTATCTTGGAGAGCGTGCTATTAGGAGCATCATGGGGGAGATCCGCATTCCCATTATTCCTCCAGCTTGGCATCATTAGCCATTAACTGTGCCTTTGATAGACATCCCTTTGGACTGCATTGATGGCTTCACCCTATAAGAGGGTCCGTACAGCCAGGAGGAATTTGGCAGAAGGTGGAGCTCTCGTACTATTGGAGCTCAGACTCGGGCTACTCAGTTTATGGCAGACATGGTACCAGGATCTGTGATGATGACGGATTGGATAAGCTTGCCTCAGGGAGTCGATTCATGCAGACCAAATAGCAGATCTGACTAGGGAGTTGGAGCAGGCTCGATTCTTTATCAAGAACCTTGGCCGAGATTCATCAGAGGCATCTTCTTTTGACCCATCCAGCTCTGGAGCAGGTTCCTCTTCAGGTCCATTTAGCTGCAGCTATACAGGGGCAGATCCTCCCTTATACAGCCCAGATATGCCTGATTCTAGCAGCTTTGTGCAGACAGAGGAGATGGAGCAGGTTGATCGATTTGACACTGATGTCTACGACTTCCTCTGATAGCTATTGGAGCTATACTTTTTGGTCAGCCACTATTTTTGCTATTCGGTGTTTGTGCCATCATTTTGATAGACCACTATAGTAGTTGGGTGGTGGTGCCCCATTTTCCCTATATTTTTGCTTTCACTTTGTATAAGGATACAGGGATGTTGTATGCAGTAGATAGCTTATTGTAGATATTCCTACTATATCTTATCTTCTGCATCATGTTTATATTACAGTTATCATGCATGTATTATGTCATGTGTATGCATTCAGACAGCTGTGTTTTGACTTGACCTCTGAACGGTCTTGTGGTACGGTGCTACAGATGACGTCGTCTGCGGTCAGCCGTATTGAGCATTTACCACCATCTACGGTGGCAGCATCATTGAGGTCCTGGTATGATAGTTTTCCCTTTCCTGCTAGGGGGACTGTGGACCAGATGTTGGAGCATTCATTGGCCCTTGCAAATTTTTGGGTTTCAGTCGGATTTGTTGAGGGCCTTCTACCCTGCTGGATTACAAACAGGCAGGTATTCCGCTTTGGGAGGCATGAGCTGACGTCGACTCTGGAGGAGTACCAAAGATTTACTGGCTTAGATTTAGAGTTGTCGTGCGCTCGGGCGACGATTTGTGATATGAGGAGGCTGTTTATCAAGCTGTCCGGTCTCTGTCAGAGTGTAGTCATAGATGAGATCATTTTGGGGTACAAGATCTCTATGGACTTCTTGATTGAGCACTTTGGCGAGCTTGACAGCTATGGTCGCCACATTGGAGATTTCATTTGTTCAGCAGAGGCATGGTATGTGGCCAGGATAGACATCCTGCTGATGTGTGTTGTGGCATATGTCTACATGTCATTGCGATTGGATCTTCTAGATGTGGGATTGATAGTAGTGGTTAGAGCCCTTAGACAGGGTAGCAACATCATCTCGATGATATTGGCTGAGACATTTAGATCCGCCATTTATTGTAGTACCCATCCAAAGGGGTTTTTTAGGGGCAGCTCGGTCTTGCTGTATATATGGCTTATGTCCCATATACGACCGATTGGATCCTTCAGGCCTAGGGGTTTTTGTTTTACTCACGAGACATCCAGAGCTTTCTCTTTTCAGCTTGCGGAGTGCATTGATACAGAGTCTTGGTC
This sequence comes from Panax stipuleanatus, assembly GCA_020205555.1. Lineage (NCBI taxonomy): Eukaryota > Viridiplantae > Streptophyta > Magnoliopsida > Apiales > Araliaceae > Panax > Panax stipuleanatus. The sequence goes on along the minus strand of CM035116.1, from coordinate 118,630,945 downwards.
GGTATTTCTGTCGGATATTGAGCATCCGTTTGTGATCTTGCCATGCTCAGAGCTAGCATCCCCATATAGTTTTATCACTCATGCATATGGCCTGGATTATTTGCCCCTAGCGGGTTTGAGAGGAGTGACTACCTATCATCCTTTGGCAGTCATGTGTTAGTTTGATCAGCTGTAGAGTTTGCACCATTTCGAGGGGTCTGTTGATCATAGGATGTCGGCTTCTTCCATGTCATCCGCTGACTTGGTCAGAGTATATGAGTGTTGGACTCATCGAGAGAGGGCTTCTTTCTCCAGTAGCCATCCGAGCTGTTCTCCAGAGTATTCTGCGTTGTTGGAGGCAGAGACAGGAGTGGTAGCAGAGGCTTCTTCATCTCCTAGTGTGGACTCTGACAAGGAAGAGCCCATGAAGGATCCAGATTCTCCTACCGAGGATGAGCTGTTCACGGGTTTGATCGCTACTCTGGTTAGCAATTCCCTGACCATTCCTGTGGGGACAGATCTGGCTTTAGCAGACTCACTATTCAGGATGACCTTTGAGTGAGACTCGTCTAGAGCACAGATGTTGGCTTCCTTGTTTGGCAGAGATTTAGCTTTTGCTGAGAGGGATGGTCTCAAGGCCGCTTTGGATGCTGGATTGATTGAGAGGGACGAGCTCCGCTCTGCTCTAGATACTGTAGTTGTAGAGTGAGACGAGATTCGCTCGGCTAGGGACGCAGCATATGTTGAGATTGAGGAGACTTTGATTGCTCGAGACGTAGCTTTTACGGAGAGGGATGAGGCTATAGCTTCCCGTGATTTCCACATTGCTGATAGTACTGCTCTTCGATCTTATACTCATGGTTTGATCACCGAGATGAGTGCTTATATTGGTGACCACAGTGCCACCTTGCAGATGATTGTGGATGTTCTGGGCCATATGGAGGCTGAGTGGACTGCACTTACGGCTGCTCCACCATCTTTGAAGAGAGATACCATGCTGGCATTACTGACCCGCTTGTCCTTGGGTCCATAGACTAACTTTATTTTTCCTGCACAGGTTAGATCAGCCATTTTTGTCATGTACAGGGCATTATGTATATAAAGCAGTTTTATATATCAGAGAAATAAATTTTTAATGCACTTCCCTGACTATAGATGTATTGTCATTGCTGAGTGATTACCATTTCTTTCATGACTCGCAGTTGGTTATGTATGTTGAGCTCCTCCTTGATGGACTGACAGTTGAGATGTCAAGGAGTATCTCAGATGGGCCAGTTGACAAGGGTAGTTTGATAAAATTTAGCTTCTATTTGTCTTTGGTGTCTTGGAACTGGTCTTGTATTATATATTTTTTCCTTGAAGGTTAAACCGCGCCGTAGATGGCTGCCTACGTACTCACGGGTTGAGGGAGATCAGGTCAATCGTAGTTCCTGCTAGTTTGGTTGGAGAGGTTTAAAAAGAGTTTATCTTGGATTTTGAGTCTGGTTTGATGAGTTTTTGAGTTTTTATTTGGTTTGACCGCACCAGAAATGGCTGCCTACGTACTCCTGGGTTGAGGGAGATTAGGTTATTTGTAGTTCCGGCTTTCTAGTGAAAAACCAAACCTGATTTAATTTGTAGGACCCGAATGCGGGTATGCATGTGCTTCAGACGTAATACCTTTTCACGGTGTCTGAATTGATGATTTGGGGAAACTTAGTCCCATCCATCTCTTGAAGTTTGATAGCGCCCCCAGTCATCACTTCTTTGACAATGAAAAGGCCTTCCCAGTTTGGGGCAAATTTTCCTTTGGCTTCATCCTGATTGGCCAGGATTTTCTTTAGCACCAAGTCATTTTCTCTAAATTACCGGATTCGGACCTTTTTGTTGTAGGATCTGGCGATCCTTTGCTGGTATAACAGTCTGTGAAAAATGGCAGTAGCTCTCTTTTCATCTATCAAAGACAGTTGATGATACCAATCTTGCAACCATTAGTCTTCATCTATTTGAGCGTCGATCAACACTTTCAAAGATTCGATCTCTACTTCTAAAGGAAGGACTGCTTCCATGCCATAGACCAACGAGTAGGGGGTTAGCCCCAGTAGAGGTGCGCATTGACGTCCTGTATGCTAACAGAGTTAGAGGCAGCAGGTCAGGCCAATCCTTGTAATTGGCGAACATTGTCTGCATGATCTTCTTGATGTTTTTTTTGGCCGCTTCGACAGCGCCATTCATGTTGGGCTGATAGATGACAGAATTGAGATGCTTGATGTGAAACTTACTGCATAGATCCACCATCATTTGATTTTTTAGGTTTTTGGCGTTGTTTGATACGATCACCTTCGGTTGTCCATAACGACAGACAACATTGTTTCTGATGAAACTGATGATAACCTCTTTTGTGACTTTGGGAAAAGAGGCTGCTTCGACCCATTTGGTGAAGTAATCGATAATAGTGAAGATGAATTGATGACCATTACTGGCTTTGGGTTCCACTGGACCTATTACGTCCATTCCCCATATAGAGAAAAGCCATGGTGAACTCATGTTATGCAGCTCATTTGGAGGAGCGTGAATGGCATTTCCATGTATTTGGCATTGAAAGCATCTCTTGACGTGATCATCGCAATCACCTTTGAACGAGATCTAGTAATGTCCTGTTCTGATTATCTTCTTGGCCAGTAGATGGCCACTCATGTGTGGACCACAGACTCCGCCATGGACTTCATCCATTAGTCTTTGGGCTTGCTCATTGTCGAGGCATCTTAACAGGCCTATTTTAGCATCCCTATTATAAAGTGCGTATCCGCTCAGATAGAACCTCATGGCCATTTTGAGAATTCATTTCCGCTCTTATTGGCTTGCACCAACGGGTGTGGATCCATCACGGAGATATTCCTTGATGTCTTGAAACCAAGGCTGCTTGACAGGAGGTATTTTATCTGATACTTCTCCCATATAATTCCCATATGTCGGGGCTTTCTGAATCATGAACTGAATATTGGGAAATCCACTCTTATCGGACATACGGATTAATGAAGCCAACGTTGCTAATGCATCAGTGAAGTCATTTCGACCCCGAGGAATATGAACGAAGGTTATTTCTTTGAATTCCTAAGATATTGTGAGGACTTGTCGATGGTAGGGCAGCAAATGCAGTTCTTTGGTGAGATACGCGCCGGTAATATATCTGATGACCAGCTCGAAATCTCTGAAGACGAGTAGGTGTTTAATAGACATGGATTGGGCTAGCTTCAACCCCATGATACAGCCTTCATACTCGGCCGTGTTGTTGGTGTTGCCAAATTAAAGTTTGGTAGCAACAGGATATTGATCACCTGTACCAGAGATGAGGACTTCCCTAGCTCCAACACCTTCCATGTTTACCGCTCCGTCAAAATACATTTTCCATGGTTGGACTGTATTCTCATACTGGAGTTGTTGAATTGTCATGATCCTATCATCCGGGAAATATGTCTCCAGGGGCTCGAACCTTCCTGAAGGTGCTTCTGCTAATTTATCTGCAATGCTTTGACCCTTGATTGACTTCTGAGTCACGTCGACAATGTCGAATTGTTGTAAGATCAACTGCCATTTGGACAGTCAGCAATTCAGCATTGGTTTGTTGAATACATATTTGAGCGGATCCATGCGGGATATGAGGTAGGTCGTGTACCCATGCAAATAGTGTTGCAACCTCATGGCGGCCCATGCTAATGCACAACATGTCTTCTCGATCAAGGTGTATTTCTGTTCCCCACTCCTGAATCTTTTACTTATGTAGTAGATGGCTCTTTTCTTGCTACTATCATTCTTCTGCCCTAACATGCAGCCCATTGCATTGGCATTGACAGACAGGTACATGAACAAAAGGACTCCCTCTCTTGGGGGTATCAGAACAGGAGCTTCAGTCAGCTGTTTTTTGATGGCAAGGAAGGCTTGTTGACAATCCTCATTCCACGTGGTGGAGAAATTCTTCCTTAACAGCTTAAAGATGGGCTCACAGGTTGCTGTGAGCTGGGAAATGAATCTTCTTATGAAGTTGATCCTTCCCAGGAATCCACGTATCTCCTTCTCTGTACGAGGTACGGGCATTTCAGTAATGGCTTTGATTTTGGCGGGGTCGAGTTCAATGCCCCTATTGCTCACCAGGAATCCTAACAGTTTGCCTGCTTTGACACCAAAAGCACATTTGGCGGGATTTAGCTTGAGGTTGTATTTACATAACCTGTTGAACAGCTTCCTGAGATGGTCTATGTGATCATCCTCCCTTCGGGATTTAATGTAGATGTCGTCCACATAAACTTCTATTTCTTTGTGCATCATATCATGAAAGAGGGCCATTATGGCTCGCTGATACGTTGCTCCGACATTGATGAGGCCGAAGGATAGTCGTCGGTAGCAGAAAGTTCCCCAGGGAGTAATAAAGGTTGTTTTCTCCTGGTCTTCTTCAGCAACCATGATTTGATGGTAACCAGCAAAGTAATCCACAAAGGAATACATGTCATACTGTGTAGTATTGTCGATTAGAGTGTGGATGAAAGGTACTGGGAAGTTGTCCTTAAGGCAAGCTTTGTTTAAATCCCGGTAATCCACGCATACTCGTACCTTCCCTCCCGGTTTAGGTACGGTGACTATGTTTGATAGCCATTTGGGGTAGGTTGATAACAGAATGATCCTGGCTTTGAATTGCTTAATGACTTCTTCTTTGACTTTGAGACTCCAATTAGGTTTTAATCGCCTGAGTTTTTGTTTGATTGGTTTGAACCCTTCTTTGATGGGCATTCGATGGATGACAATGTCTGTGGATAGACCGATCATGTCTTCATTTGACCATGCAAACACATCCTGGTACTGTGTTAGGAGTTCGATCAGGTCAGCTTTTTGATTGGGTGTGAGGTCTGAACCTATTTGGATTTCTTTGATGTTTTCGAAGGTTTCTATGTTGATGGTGGAGGTTTGGTCGAGGTTTGGTTTGGGTTTGTCTTCGACCCATTCCTTGATCTCCTCTGGCACCTCATAGTCATCTTCCTCCTCTTGATCAATATCCATCAAGTCGAAGTTCAATTCGACATCCAAGTCGGAGTCATCTTAATAGGTTGGCATCTCATCAGCAGAGAAACACACATCCAATGCTTGGATCCTGAAAACAAAAATGCTTTCATTAATATATACAATTGCTTAAACACACGGCATTTGCAAAGTATGACAAAAGTTACTGCTCTAGCTGTGCAATCAAAAGTAAGCAGTAAATAAAAGCATGATTAAGGACAGATGTACTCTCTGCCCCTTTACCCTTTTCGACTTAGGCAAGGGACACTGCTCCAGTTGTCCAGTGTCAGATTCTCATTAATTAGGAGAATCAAGGAATTGTGCTTGTCCGCCTTGTCCTGGATGATGACTGAGATATCCTTGAGAATAGGGCTAAGGCTTTTCTATAGATCATTCCTCTTCTTGATGTGAGGAATTTGGACATGGTCGTCGTCACTGTCGGGACCCTCGTAGTTGAGAATGACTCTCATGTTAACGAATGGGTCTCGTCCTTCGTACAGGATCTTTTTTTTTCCTATTTCGTTGTTTGCCTCAGGCTTGAGGGTTTTCTTTCATGGACAGGTATGATTGGAGGAATAAGTATAGATGATACCACCGTAGGGATCTTCCTCGTAGGTTTCACCCATCCGGTATTTGTGAGGTTTGGGAGCAGAATTGTAGAGGCATGAGCCTTGGAATATTTGTGTGGATTCCGGTGGCTTGACCCAGATGAATATCCCAATCCTGCTCTTCCCATCTGACTTGGGATTTGGACTGGCATCTTGATACCTTGCTTATCCTTTCCCAACCCTTCTCCAGGTTGGAAACCCGAAGATACCATCTCTTGGCCTACGGTCATTACTTCAGTGAACACTTTAGGTTTTAGGGCTGGTGCCCCAATTGGTAGATATTGAATATCGCTCACCTCAAAAGCTTGAAAACTTGCAGGTTCAATCCCCGCGTCCAGGCTAATCACTGGCATGTCCCCATGTATATAGGTAGGGTATTTTGGCTCGGCATTGATCGTGATGAGGCTACCGTTAATGATGTACTTGAGTTGCTGATGAAGGGTGGGTGGCACTGCTCCTGCTATGTGGATCCATGGTCTGCCCAACAGCAAATTGTATCCAGTGGCAATATTGAGCACTTGGAAGGATACATAGAAGGTGTGTGGACTAATTTCTAGAGGAAGCTTGATTTCCCCCATAGCCTGGCGTCGAGATCCATCGAAAGCTCGGATGACTATATGAATGGTTTTGATCCGGTTTGGATTGATCTTCATTCTTTCCAACGTGTCGTATGGACAAATGTTGAGGGAAGATCCACCGTCAATAAGTACTCCTCCGATCACGTTTTCGGAGGACATTACAGCTATATATAGGGACTTGTGGTGGCCCCTTCCCTCAGCCAGGATATCATCGTCTGTGAAGGATATCACATTATTGTTGAAAATGTGTTCTATCACGTGACGAAATTTTTCTGTGTCTACCGTGTGTGGTAGATGGGCTTCCTCTAGTACCTTCACTAGAATGTTGCTTTGTCTTCTGCTGATAAGACCAGATCGAGGATAGACACTTGCTTGGGTGCGTCATTCAAGCTTTGTACTACCTTAATTTCATTGTGTCCCATTTTGTTGAGGAACTCTGCGATCTTTTCTTTAGCCACCTTTTCTTTTGCTTTGGTAATTGGTTAATCACCCGCTGAGGCAGGTATAAAGGATTATCCTTTGATAGGATGGAAATGTTGTTTGAAGTAGAGCTTTTAATGTCCCCGTAGTTCCATGGGACCTTCTTCAGACTGATGATTGGATATTGAGGTCTGAAGGGCAAGATTAGAGGCTGAGGTGTAGCCACCTTCACAGGATTTTGGACTTCTTGGATCCCTTTCCCTATCAGTACCAGGGGTGTGAGGATTGATTCCTTATCACAGGATGAGACAGCCACTGTGTCCTGGTACCATGCATTGGGGATCCAGAAGCTATCTTTATCTGCCAAGTCGAGGATTTGATCTCCTCTGATTAGGTCACCTTTCTCAATCAGGTCTTGAATTAGGTTACAAAGTGCCCAGCATTCTTCCGTATCATGGCCGAGAGAGTTGTAATGGTACTGACATATTTGGTCAGGTTTGAATTTTCTAGATTGAGGGTTTAACGGGGGTAATAGATCTGCAACCATCCCCTCGTTGATCATCATTTGGAGGATTTTTTCCATTGACTAGTTTATATTGGTGAAATTCCTTTGAAACAAGAATTTTCTACCTTCTTGGGTATACTCATATTTTACCCTTGGTTGTTTGTGCAACTGGCAATGATCCCTATTGGGAATGGAATTGATTTTCGTCAAAGGAGAATGACTGCCAATAGATTGATAAATTTGCTTCAGCACCTTCCTAGTGAGTTGATGCTGGTAGACGACCAGTTCAGCCAACTGCTCGATTTGTTCCTTGAGAGACTTGATATCTTGCTCCATCAGGAATCGCTTCTCAAAAGTTTCCTAACTCTCTGGGCTGCTGAGATTGGATTGACTTGGTTCCCCAGCGTAGCGGAGGTACTTAGATCCTTCTCCATTTGAGGTACTGATCATGTTAACATTTTCCTCTTTGTACTGTGGGAGAGGATTGTCTTGGACATAGGGTTGGTCAGGCTTTGTTACCACAATTTCGCCGTTGTCATTCAAGTCTTGAATTTTGTGCTTGAGAGACCAACAGTCTTGGGTGTCATGGCCTGGAAATCCAGAATGATAAGCACATTTCTTGTTAGGATCGAAGTTCCTTCTATTAGTGTTGGTTGGTTGAAGGAGTTGAACAATCTTCTTCTAAGTTGTCAGAAGTTTGAACACATTCTCGAGGGAATCCCCTAGTGGGGTGAAATTTCTTCGACACCTGACTTCCATATTTTTCTTGAATTGAGGGTTTGTAGGCTGTGCTGAAGCTTGGAAAGGGATATAGTTCCTCCTTTGAATGGGCATCTAGTTTGACTCGCCCCTTGAATTTTATCCTTATAAAACCAAGAAGACTTCTTCGTCTTTCTTTTTATGGACCATCCGGGGATTACTCCCGTAATTTTTGGATTATGTTCGGCGACAGCTTCGAGGGCGGTTAGATCTTTTATCTTCCCGGATTTGAGCCCCATTGCGGCCATCTCGCCATGCTTGATCATTTCAGAGAATGGTTTTCCTATTCTCGCTAGGACCCTCTCATAATAAGGCGCTTCTTGGATATCGACGAAGGTCATGACTATTTCAGATTCAGTCATGGCAAGGGTAACCTGTGCTGCGACCCGTCTCCATCGCTGGGCATATTCTCTAAATGAGTCAGTGTTCTTTTTCTTGATTTTGGTTATTTTATATCTGTCTAGAGCCAGCTGTGATTGAAAACTGTACTGGCTGAGGAAGGCATGGGCCAGTTCTTCCCAACTGTGAATTTTGGAGTTGTCCAAGCGGGCATACCAAGCTCTGGCTTCTCCGGTTAGACTCTTTTGGAATAGTTGCATTCAAAGTTTCTCGTCCTCAGCATAGGATCTGAGTTCTCCGATGAAGACTTTTAGGTGTGTGTAAGGATCCCCTGTTCCATCATATTTCTCGAAATCAGGGACTTAAATTTTTTAGGATAACGAGCCCCGGGGAATATGCAGAGGTCAGAGTAAGTAACACTGCCAAACGCCCTAGTCCCTTTGATAGACCGGAGGGCTTCTTCCATCTGTTGCATTTTCTTGAGAATGTCACCAGCTTCTGGCTCTTTGACGAGGGGGGTGATTTCAGTAGTTTTGTTGGTGGTGTCCTGGTTTTGTGATCCAGGAATTTGAGTTTCGGCCTTTTCTACATCTTGACCGCCAGCACCACTACCAGATGTTCCTAGTTCTGGATGAGCTTGAGATTGTTTCTCTTTAAAGGCCTTACTTTGTTCTCGCAGAAAATCGACTAGCTCGGCTATCTGATTTTTCAGTCCTTCAAATTCTTCCCTGGAGACAGGGGTGGGTTCTGGTGGAGCACTTGAAGCTATGTCTGTGGAGGGACTGAGTGCTTTCTTGAATTTAGATCTGGTGACAGGACCAATTTTAACACCTACAAAACAACGTAGGCGTGTTAATTTCCTGAGGTAGGTAAGGCTTGGAGGCATGATGTGTTTTTTAGTGTTTATCCTGCAAAACCGATGTTAGTTGTTTTGATGGCAGGATGACATATATTTGACAGGGAGAGTAAATCTTTCATTATTGATATTTACATTGTGCTCCTCAGAAATTGGAGACTTGACATGGAATTGAAAGAGGAAGGTATGAAGAAGTTTCCCTTCGAATTTGGTTAATATGAGGCCGACCTATCTTAGGTTGCTCTCGAGGCTTGGCATGAAGGCTCCCAGATCATCGTAATCTACTAGAAGGGAAGTTAATCCGATCATTCAACTGGAGCGAATCTAAGTGGTGTATTTTCATGAGGCACCCCCAGAGACTTAATCGTCCCCAGAGTCCTTACTTAACACCGACCGGGTTATCCTCCTTGTGAGACGGACACACAACATTCATTCACATACATCGTGCCTCACCGTTGTGCATATGATGACATGGGTGCGAAGCACTAAATATGGGTGTGAAGAACTAAATATGGGTGCGAAGCACTAAAAAGCGAGAAAGCATTCATTCACATTCATTCAATGTAAAGACGCAGCATTCACTCATTCATTGACTGTGGAGACGCATAATTTCACGCATTCAATAGTTTTAAAAGGGAAATGTTTGAAAAGATTAGAAAGCGGCCTAAGCCCTCTACTGTCCCCAGCAGAGTCGCCACCTGTCGACGTTGGAAAATTTAAAAATCCCGCGGGTCGGTTCATAACCCGGGTTTCCTCAAATAGATCTTCCTTAGTTCTCTCTATCCCCACTCTTTTTATTTAGGAAAAAGGTTTTGAAGGGTTTTTTAGGAAAGAGGCCAACATGTTTTATGTCGATGATTTGAACGTTTAGAGTCGCTAGTTGGTAGATTGGAAAATGGTTGTACCAACTCAACCGAGTCTGATTTGAAAAGAGGCCTAATTACTGGACACCGTCGAAACTTGATCTTTGAAATCGGAGTTTTGAGTTCGGGGGCTTGGTTAAGTGTGGGGAAGGTGTTAGGCACCCCACGACTCCCGTGTAAACACGGTACCGCATCTTTTCAATATTTTCGGTAAAACTGTGAATGCGTGAGTGAATGCTGTTTGAAAATTGGGCCTATTGATTTAATTGATTGAAAGCTTTGACAAACTTTGTTGAGCCTATATACGAAGGGTTTGATTTGATTTGAAAATCAGTCTTTGATTTGATTTGCAAAAGCATTTAATTTAATTTAGAAAATCTTTTCTTTTGATTGAAAATAATATTTTGAAAACTGGTTTATTAAACCCTTACGCTGCCATAGGAATTGAACCGTATCGCTACTTTCAATTTTTTTATCTTTATAGCCTTAAGGTTGCATGTGAATGGTGTTTTGTCGGGCTACGAAGCATCCTCGACCACAGAAATAGACAAGTGTCGGTCTCCTCATGGGTATGAAAACCATCGAAGGGACGCTGACACAACAATTGACATTTCACTATGACGAGACCTTAAATCCGGATAACCGTTTTAAGGTATGTGTATGTACATTTTACAAAAAAACTGGCAGGGTACATCTGTAAACTGGAGTTTGTCCATCATGGGAATCAGATCCCGATCGATTTAATCGTGAATCCCACGATTCCTAGGCTCACATATGAGTAGCCCATAAACCTGTACAGTTCAAATTTGCACAAAAATGGATATATATACATCCTCACGTCGCAATGGAACCAAGGATTCATCAATAAATCCTGGCTACGAATGGCCAAAGCGTCTCGTTCCCACTAGATAGCGATCTAAAGAACGCGAGTTTTCTTTTAAAGCTGAAACTATATAAAAATAACTAGATTTAAAGAAATCTCAGTCATTATAGCTTCCAGGTTCTGTCGGGACCTGTTTGGACCGTTGAAAGCTAGAATTGGCGAGATTTGGATAAATCTAGTCTGCCCGCAGATATGTTAGTGCAGATTCATATACACATGAATATTAAATGCAACAGTTGAATAAATTGAGTAAAGCAATACATATATATATATATATATATATATATATACAAAAGCTGTAAAAGGGCGATGGGTTTTCACTCACAAGCCTGGACTGGAATTGAAATATATATATTTATAAAAAACTATAAATAGCCACGAAATAATCCAAGCTGTAACAGTAATGAAATATATATATATATATAGAAAACCAGTAATAAGGGCGATGGGTTTTCACGCCGGTGCCCGTACTTGAATTGAAATTAATAGAAAAGTAGTCAACCAGTGACTGGGGAGAGCACCCAGTATGGCGAAGTGTGCAAAAGCAGTAAAATAGCCACGAAGTAATCCAGGTCAGACTAAAAATATATAAATATATATGTATATATATATATATTGACAGAAATGTAGTCAACTAGGACTGATATGAGTACTAGTGATGGTGAAATTCACTTATATATGCGTAAATATATATAAAAACGGTAAATTACCACGGATTTGACATCCGGGCTTGACAGAATTGAAATGTTAGTCTATTTGCAGTTAAATATATACAAAAAGGGCCAAACCCGGACTGGGAAAACAACCCAGTCCGGCGGAGTTGCCAAAAATGTGTGTGCTAGTGCATTGAAGCTGCTAGAGCTGATGGATTGTCAATCCGAGTTGTAGAAATATTTATTGGGTCGCAATGACATAAGATGAAACATTTTCTGTATCCAAGAAGACGGGTTCATAACCAAGTCTTCGACTCCCCGCAGTTTGTCCGTTGAACTGTCTTGCGCTATTGGCACTCGGGATCGTTGTTGTGGTCCATTCTGACTTCGATGGCATCAATTCGGCTTGAGTTTGACCGAATCAGTTGAGAGTTGGATAAAATGACCGTTTTGCCCCTCCCGGGGTTGCTTATGGTGTCGACATGGCCTTTGATGGATCTGGCTTCCTAGGGTTGTCTCTGGGGCTGAACTGCACTTCTCGGATTGACGCCGGGGCTGATCTGTACTTCACGGGCTAAGACCGGGGATGACTTGACATATCCAAGTTGACCTATACCTCCCAGGTTGATGTCGGGGCTGACTTGAAGGCCCGATATTGAGATCGGGGTTTGACTGACGGTCTGATCGAAGATCAGAGCTGGATTGACTGTCTGATTGGAGATCGGAGCTTGATAGACGGTCCGATTGGAGATCAAAGCTGGATTGACGGTCCAATTGGAGATCGAAGCTGGATTGACGGTCTGATTGGAGATCAGAGCTGGATTAACGGTCTGATTGGAGATCAGAGCTGGATTGATTAGATCGGAGCTAGATAGACGATCCGATTGGAGATTAGAGCTGGATTGACGGTCTGATTGGAGATCAGAGCTAGATTGACGGTCTGATTAGAGATCGAAACTGGATTGACGGTCTGATTAGAGATCAGAGATGGATTGACGGTCCGATTGGAGATCAGAGCTGGATTTACGGTCCGATTGGAGATCAGAGATGGATTGACTATTCGATTGTAGATCGAAGCTGGATGGAATACCGATATTGGGGATCAAATTTAGGTTCAAGGACCGGCATTGGCGGTCGGTTTTGAGTTAAAGGACCGGCATTGGCGGCCGGATTTGAATTGAAGGACAGGCATTGGTAGCCGAATTTGAATAGATTGACGGTTTTTCCCTCCTACAGTGTTAGTATTAGAGAAAGGAAAATTTTGAGTGTCTACACACCCAATAAGCTTAATTCCTTCAGGTGGTGAAACCAAAGTCCATACTTAGTTTTCTTCCATGAAGTCCATCTCGGACTTCATGGCGTCAAGCTATTTCCCTAAGTCTTTACTACTCATAGCCTGTTCGTAATTTAATGGATCATCATCATTCATGACGTGTACCTCATCTTCATCCTCTATGACGAATCCATACCTTTTAGGTATCTTCGGTACTCTTCCTGATTTACGAACAGGGTGTTGTACAGAAGGTGTCTCTACTTGGACAAGTTCATCCACTTGATCTGTAGTGGTTTGTGGTTCTTGAATTTCTTCAAGATCTATTTTCCTTCCACTAGCCCCTTCAAGAATAAATTGATATTCCAAGAAGGCAGTGTGTTTTGCAACAAACACCTTTTGCTTAGTAGGATTGTAGAAATAGTATCCCAAACTTTCTTTAGGATATCCCACAAACGTGCACTTATCAGATCTTGTCCCAAGCTTATCATTTTAAAACTTTTTCACATAAGTTGGACATCCCCAAATCTTAATATGCTTAAGACCAGGTTTCCTCCCTATGCACATCTCATATTGAGTCTTGGAGACAGATTTCGAGGGGACCTTATTTAGTAGATATGCAGTCGCTTCTAGGGCATAACCCCAAAATGATACTGGAAGATTGGTAAAACTCATCACGAATCGAATCATGTCCAACAATGTTTGATTTCTCCTTTTAGATACTCCATTTAACTGTGGTGTACCTTGTGGAGTCCATTGTGAGATTATACCATTTTCTTTGAGACAATCGAGAAACTCGCCGCTTAAGTATTCACCACCTCGATCTGATCGAAGAATCTTAATACTTTTGGCAGTTTATTTCTCTGCTTCACTTCTGAACTCTTTGAACTTTTCAAACGATTCAGATTTGTATTTCATTAAATACACATATCCATATCTTGAGTGATCATCAGTGAAAGTAATAAAATAAGAATACCCTTCCCGTGCATTCATTGTCATAGGTCCACAAAAGTCTGTGTGAACCAACGCTAACAACTCTGTAACTCTTTCTCCTTTTCCACTAAAAGGAGATTTAGTCATTTTACCCATGAGACAAGATTCACAAGTTGGATATGATTCAAAATCGGATAGCTCTAAGAGCCCATCCTTATGCAACTTGGATAATCTTGTTTCATTGATATGACCGAGTCTACAGTGCCACATATAGGTATAATTAATATCATCTCTTTTCCTTTTCTTTGTTTGTTCAATTTGAAATATATTTTCTTGCAAGTCAAGTATATAAAGTCCATTTCACAAATTTCCAATACCATATAAAATATCGTCTTTATAAATAGAACAACCATTATTTTTTATAATAACGTTAAATCCTTCTATATCCAATACAGAAATAGAAATAATGTTTCTAATAATATTCGGAACAAAATAACAAATATTTAGATAAATGGACTTGCCCGAAGGCATCGCTAAACAATAAGTCCCTACAGCTAATGCAGCAACCTTTGCTCCACTCCCCACTCGTAGGATGACCTCATCATTGCTCAGTTTTCTACTTCTGACCAGTCCCTTCACATTATTACATATGTGAAAACCACAGTCGGTATCCAATACCCAAGTAGAATTTTGACTTTCTAAAAAATTAATTTCAATCATGAACAAACCTTGATTGGAAGTTGAAGCTTCTCCAAGCTTCTTCTCTACTAGAAACTTCTTGCAGTTCCTCTTCCAGTGACTCGGCTCGTTGCAATGGAAGCAAATTCCTTTGCTAGCTGGATCAGGTTTCTTTTGTTCCTTTATGTTCACCTTACCATTAACCTTCTTAGATTTCTTCTTTTCAGAAGATACATTGGGCCTCTTCCTTTTCTTGGAAGAATCCACCATTAAGACATGGTTCTTCTTGGATAGAAAGTGACCTTCTGCAGATTTGAACATGTTAAGTAATTCAAGCAAGCTGACATCTAACTTATTAAAGTGAAATTAACAATGAACTACGAGAAGGTCTCAGGGAGTGACTGCAAGACTAAGTCTGGACTCAACTCCCTATCCATGACGAACCCAAGCTGTCCGAGGCGTTCAATCAGATTGATCACCCTAAGGATATGAGTCTCAACGGCTGTGCCCTCGGTCATCCGAGATCGGAAGACCTCCATAGATATCTCATATCTTGCAGTCCTACTTTGTTCACCATACAACTCCTTGAGGTGAAGCAACATAGTAGGAGCATCCATATTTTCATACTGATGCCAAAGCTCGTTATTTATGGATGCGAGAATGATGCATTGAGCCACAGATGCACCATCTTGCCACTTAACAATAGTGGCAATCCTTCCTCAGAGGCTGATTTTGGAACAGTTTCGAGGACAGGTAAATTTAGGACATAAAAAATCTTTTCAGCAGTGAGAACTATTCTGATATTCCTTAACCAATCCGTGTAATTCGGCCTGGTTAGTTTGTTAGCATCAAGTATGTTACGCAGTGAAATTAGTGATTTTGACATTTTTAAATTTCTGCATGTGAAAAGATAATATTTTAGCTAAATTTCATTTAATTAATTTTATATACCAAAATAAATTAGGTCTTATTTTAGATTGGTATCTCCCACTATTTTTTTCAAACTATATTACCCTCACTTATATAGTTCAGCAACATCTAATTAAAGATTTGCTAGCGAGATTAAGGATCCCATTTCAAATGTATATAGTCTTGTGTGTGCACAACAAACGATATATATAAATAAATAGGTAGACAACTCTTGTCAATCACATCAACATGTGACTTCTTGTATTCTGTCTCTTAGATCATAATGGTCAAGTGTATGCACATCCAAACTAAAATGATTTAAGTTAAGTCCAACCTAGCACTCCATATATTAAAAAAAGAAAAATATTGTCAGTGTGTGTGCACAATAAAAAAATATTGTTCAATTTTCTTTATAAGCATCAAATGTGATTAAATTAATATCTTAAATACGCAATACTCGCCTTGTGTGTGCACAACAAACTCGTATTAAATATTTAATACTCTATTAATTTATCATGCTAGAAGGCGACGTTCGATATTCTAAATATCTTTGAACGCTTTAGACTTAATATAATTTCTTTGATGGGTTTGTTATTATTTGCCTCATCTTGTTTAGCGCGCATGCACATATATATATAAAATACGCGTCATTTTATTAAACATGCAAGGCATGTTTGCATAAAATATAATATATATAATACTTAGCATGCACATATAGAATATTATATTCTACCCAGATTGATTATGGACTTTTATTCTAGTTTGGTTCACTAGAGCCACCAAGTGAACCAAAAGTTCAATTCTAAGAGTGCAGGAATTTAAATTTAATTGTAACTATTATATTTAAACCCGGGCTCCATACAAACGGGTCTTCATGAGCTCCTTGGTCTCCAATTTCTTCAAGAAAATTCTAACTATTTCTATTACATAAACTATTTCATTAAATAGAAACCTTGATCAGCAGTCAAAGGGAAGTACATAGGAGGGAGATAGAATTTTACATCAAGAAAAACATAGAAGACGAGGTACGCATACCCCATTTAATAAAACTCATTCATTCAAGCATTCAACAAAAATAAAATCCAATCACATTTGTCAATAGTCCATAATCAACCTCATTTATATTCATACACATCAACATATGTATCAATAAATAATCATTCATCACATGAATAATAAAACCATTCCATATATAGATCGATGTCATTTATTGGACAAAAGTTTTGCTAAATTTTAGTTTTGAAACAAAATAAACTCTTTTATGTTAATCAAAAACCAAATCCAAATTAAACTTCTTTAATTTTTAGCAATCTGAAATCATATTTCAGATAAAATAAACATCTTTATTTTAAAGTTTTATCAATTGAATAAACCATTTACTTAATTGAAGAAAAACAAAAAAAATTAGAATCTGCAGAGTGGCGCACCCGCGCCCAGAATGAACTGGGACGCGGCGCAGCCACACTGTGCACTAGTCCTGTCATAAAGACGGCGCGCCCTCGCCCAGAATGAACTGGGACGCGGCGCGGCCTTGATATGCACTAGTTCTGGTTTTGCAGACGACGTATCCGCGCCTAGAATGAACTGGGACGCGGCGCGGCCACGCTGTTCATCGCATAATATGCAGAATTCGATTTTTGTCTAGAAAATTTGATCCAATCTTACATCAATTCATACATGGAATCATAAAATTGATAATTAACACAAAGCTAGGCTCTGATACCACTGTTGGGTTTATATGTTATGCATGCAATCAAATTACACAATTAAAGGCGAAAGTGCGATAAATTAGGTTTTAAAAATTTTATACAAACCCTCACCATGATCATGCTTTGTGCTCAATTATCAATAACAAAAAAGTAAGGATAAATCATAATCATACCCTTATAGAAACTAGCTTCCACAGGTACGAGTTCTACTACTTGCTCTTCATGATCTCATTGAATCTTCTATATTGGCTCCTTCCTTTGATCAACGTTAGCCACCCAAGTGTTTGGCCTCTAGAGGTGATCCACCAAGGAAGAGGAATTTCTCAAGAAGATGGGTGGTTGGCTAAATCTGTTTAATTTGTTCCTTGATAGACTTAATTTTATATTCTATTAGGAACTGCCTTTCTGAGAACTCCCAACTGTCTGGGCTATTAGTACTTGACTGAGTTGACTCTCCAACATAACAGAGTTATTTGGATCCTTCTCCACTCTTGGTGCTAATCATATTGACCTTCTCCTCTTTGTGTTGAGGGAGGGGATTATCTTGCCCATGTGGTTGCTCTGGTTTGGTCACCACAATCTCTCCGTTGTCTATCAAGTCTTGAATTTTGTGCTTGAGAGCCCAACAGTCTCGTGTATCGTGGCCTGGTGATCTGGAATGGTATGCACACTTCTTACTTGGGTTAAAATTTCTTCCGCTAGAACTAGCTGGCAGAAGGAGTTAAATAATCTTTTGTTTGTTGAGTTTGTATGTTACGCATACATGCAATCAAATTACACAATTAAGGGCGAAAACGTGATAAATTAGGTTTTAAAAATTTTATACAAACCCTCATCATGATCATGTTTTGTGCTCAATTATTAATAACAGAAAAGTAAGAATAAATCAGAATCATACCCTTGTAGAAACTAGCTTCCACAGATACGAGTTCTACTCCTTGCTCTTCGTGATCTCCTTGAATCTCCTATATTGGCTCCTTCCTTTGATCAACGTTAGCCACCCAAGTGTTTTGCCTCTAGAGGTGATCCACCAAGGAAGAGAAATTGCTCAAGAAGATGGGAGGTTGGCTAAATCCTATTTTCTATTCTCTGTAGAAAAAGAAGTACTCTCCAACTCTTGGAATTACGTATATTTTATATCTGATATAAGACTCATCTTATATAGATATTGGTCAACCCTACTAACCTAATTAGAATTGAGTTTCATTTAATTAATTAATTAAACTCTTTTAATTAATTAAACATATTGGGATTAATTAATTAAACTCATTTAATTAATTTGCCTCCTAATCTCATTAGGAATAAGTGAGAGTACTAATATTAAATTAATTCCTGAACTCCTTTAGAAATAAAATAATAATAATTGTAATAATATTAATAAGACTCCTCTTATTAATTTATATTTAATATTTCTAAAATATTAAATAATAAACATTAAGCTATTTAATTTATTCTATCACCATAGATTAAATTAATTACACTTAATATATTATTACGATTATGCCATTACCTTCTTAAATAATTATTCTTCTTTTTATGGTGTGACCCTTTAGGTTCTCCATATTAAATCGGTTGTGAATAAATCATTTAGAACAATTCTAATCTTAATTAAATAAAAAAATTAAACTAATAATCTATTTAAATAAATAATATTTATTCTACAATAGGGATAAGCCTCCCTAGCGATCAACGACTTTTCAGATAATATAGATTTCAACATTAATCATAAAAGAACCTGTGAGTTAATAGTTACTGTACAATTCAATCCTTCCACCATACTATGTCTCAATTAAATATAAGACATGGATTTACTGTCGAGTCTTATTTTATTTAATTATATGTATTTCGATTAGAAAATGCACAACTCCAATTAATACAAATTAGAAACTCCTTTCTAATTTTATCATGTCTTGGCCAAGGACTACTGGGTTGTCATTTAACAAATCACATAGGAGATATCTCTTCTTTTTTTAGAAGTGGTAGATTTTTTATTGATCATTTATTATCTCCATATGTAACTCATTATACCCAAGCATACCCTTTGATATACCCTAAGGGTTTTAAGGAATAAGTCAAAGTAGAATTCATTACACACAAGATACTATGATGATCTCAAGTCCAAGGATCACTTGTACTGCTATCACATTAGGAATTTCTATTAACAGGCGAGTAAAACTCCATTAGGTATTCCATAGCGAGTCACGTTCAGTAAACTTATTCTCCAATAAGCACCTACATACTTGCTTTAGTGTCTTCACATAAATGATCATGAGATCAATCATCCTCACCCAATAAGCAAGCAACATATGTACCAATCTATCCTGATTTACTAATACCCTTTTTAGTAATCCCACGATTGAAAACTATTTTATTTTTTAAGCTTTCTAAAAATTTAGATCTCATTAGCATGATCAACATCATGATTCAAAAAGTATTGCTTAAAACTATGGGTTATTTACATATTATAAAAAAAAGCATCATGTAGATAATTAAATGCCTTTAATATATGAATACTTTTATTAATAAATAAATAAGATCGTTTACAAAGTATATGTTTTATCATCATACATGATTGGCTTGTATGCATACTACTTTCACTTTTGTGATGTCAGCAACTTCAGCACATTTTTTAGTGAATCCCCCAAGGGGGTAAACGTTCTTCGACGTCTGACCTCCACGGTTTTTTGAAACGGAGGATTAGAAGGTTGTGCTGGAGCTTGAAAAGGGGGATATTTTCTCTTTTTCATGGGCAAATTGCTCGAATTGCCTCTCTGATTGTGACAACCCGAAATTTATAAAATCTTCAATGATTAAATAAAGGTTAAATAATAAAACCTAGATGAAAATGTGAGGATGTATTTAAAATTTTTAAGTAAAACCTATATGGTTTACTATTTGAATGAGAATAAAGAAAATATGGGTTATAAAATTTTAAACCCTAAAAATGAGTTTTATATATATATATATATATATATACTTAGCAAGGTGCTATATATTTTAGCAAGAGAAATTGTAATGACCGTGAATTTTAAACTCCATTATTAATTTAATATGTGATTTAAATTTTAATGAGTTAGTTTTGTGAACTTATTTAAACCTTATGTGGTTATGTAAATTTATGAAATGATTAAAGGGAGTCACTAATAGTTTATTTAAATTAGTGGACTAACCCTAAGACTTTAATATCAAGAATTGATAGAATAATTATAAATTAAATATTAAACTTAATTGAATATAGTGAAGGGATTTAAATGTGTTGACTAATTACTATTGTGAATTTATAAGCAAAGTATTAATAAATAAAATGAGATTATATTTACTTGGTTAATCGTTTATTATGAGCATGTGATAAGTAAACCTTTAATATATAGTAGTTACCTATATATTATATATAGTGCAATGTGACCATTGATATGGCTATATATTATATATGTAAACTATATAGTAAACATAATTACATTATATGAGTTATATATTATTGCTTATGTAACATGATAGACATGAAAATATAACCATATTACCTTATATTAATATCAATAAACAATTGTTAACTGATAATGTTTTCAAATAAATTATTATGACTATAATAATAACTGTTATGATAAGGAACAATGATAATACTCAATTAAATTATAGTTTGTATTGAGGAAAATGTACATGGATTATATGTTAATATATGTGTATCCTTATTTAATACATTGTATTACTGGTTACTTAATTGAAATGAATTTGTGATCAATTAAATGTATAAACTAGGAATATCCCAAGTGCATATACTATATGTATATATATTATATAACCTAGTGTATTTATTGTATAACCAAGTATTGGACATATATGATATATACTTGCAAATTGCTGATAATTATTTGTCCCATAATATAAGCTCACTTCTTCCTCACGTGAACACCTGGCTAGCTATTCTACTCCTTCTCTCAATCTCAGCAATATAGAGCTAATGAATAGATGGGGAGTGGGATTCATGAGTGAAATCACCAACTCTCAACCACTCTTTCTTTTCTATTATACAATATTACAATCCTTTGGTTTGTTCTAATGGAGAATTGAAATGTCTGGATATGGAATTGCCTATAAGAGTAAGCTCTTCTCCTTTTATTTTCTTTTGCTGAGCTTTACATTCTAAGTTCTATTGAATTGAGAGAGTGAGAGAGATATATAGCAGCAAGTCCATTTCTGTTGCAGAGGTATAACTCTATTTTCAATTTCAGTAAAATTCTAAATTCTTGATTTTTGAATTGATCATGGATTGATTGATTAAGTGATTGGAATATGTTTGTTACGTGTTATATAATGTTATAATCATGTTAGTTATATAATGTAGCTACAATAAAATCAAATTCATTAAGAATTTCTAAGATGGGTTGTCAAAACTGCCGAAGCAGTTTAGCTTCTAGTCTGGCCAACAGCCTTGCGCAGCTACGCCAGTTATGTACTGGCCAGCGGCGCAGCTACGCCAGTTATGTACTGGCCAGCGGCGCAGCTGCGCCAGGACTAGTTTCCAGTTGTTGTTTTCTGTTAAGTGCTGTGATGTACTAACATGCGATATATCATTGGAACAAGCTTGTGAACATGATTTAACTTGTAGATATTAGTACAATGATATGATATAAGTATGTATAATCATGATAGTGTACACTATTGATGAAAAGCCTTGTAGTTTATAAATGAACTTAGAAATTGCTAAAGTGAACTTGTTATGAACATATCGTGTATGCATTCTGATTTTATGAACATGATAATATGGTTTATATTGACATTAAATGCATGTTTAAAGTGTTAAGCACACCCTATCATACATGATTGATAAATTCAAGTGATTTCAAAGGAAAGAAACTTAAAGACTTTCAAAGTAAACTTGACCAAGACTTATGCCTTTTAGATTCTGACCATTTGACTACGTGTATGTGACTTCTAAATGTGTTCTAATATATGAGAGTCATGGCTACAAGATACTTTGCATATACTAAGTTACCTTTGTTGACTTAGTGTAATTTTGAAAGAAAACATAGAAATTGAGAGTTAATATCATCGATCCATATGTGAGTTACGTTCTAAGCATGCAAGCACGTATATTAGAATTCATTATGCCTATAGACATATTGACATGAACCTCATTTGTTTAAACATAGATTTCACTTATGCACGCATATTCATAGAAAATAAATTTCATAGTGAACTATGTGATTAATGGATACATATGACTACTTAGTATGGTTTAGTCCCTTTATGAGATAATATGACCGTAGTAGCGAACTTTTGAAGCATGAACTTGTATTTCTTAAAGTATGTAAATGTTTGACATGAAAACATATGATTTTGAATTGGAATAGAATGAACATGCTAGGTCTCAAACTTGAGTCCCTAACCTGATAAGCATGTGTATTTGTTTAATGTCAATAGTTGCATGCTAGAGAGTTGGCACGGGTTGGTGCATCCTACTAGTTTCCTGACTATGCTAGTTGACTTATATGATGTTTAAATTGCAAATTAGAATCTGACCCTACTGATATACGTTTACTTGAGATGACTACATACTATGACAATGTGGCATGATAATTAGATTCTTGTTAAGTATAAACTCTTACCGGTTTACACATACTAATTGAGAGACCAACTTATTAATGTTAGGTCATTTCAATGCTATTTAACTAAAGCTAAACTATTTCGTAGCTGAGCAAATAGGCAAGTATCCAAACCCTACCTTTATGGTGTTGCAAGTATTCTAAAACCTTGCATTAATTTATTCGATAAATCTTGTGAGCAAGTTCCCGAACTTCACTCTTTGGTTGTGCAAGTTCTCTGACTTACACTCTTTATTTGTGCAAGTCTTCTGAAACTCATTCTTTATTGTGCAAGTTTCTTATCCTTCTCATATTGTATTGAACAGGTTATTATTGTGTTGCAAGTCATTTTATTTAAGCTGGAATCTTATTTTCAACCATGCTATTAGGTGGTTTAATTACTTTACAATTATTCCACATCGATCTTATCGATATTTTTACTTGGTGCACTTGAGTTCGTACAGTCTTGGACTTGTACCTTATTTAAAGTTCTATAATTCTTGAACTGTTTCAGATATAGTCTGAACCCTTGTTCGATCAGACAATTGTATGAAGTTTTATAAAAGCTATCCAGACCAATTGATGGTATGGATTCTTAGACTGAAACGAACACCCCTTATATATAGGGGAGTACCCAGGTATCTAATATAAAGATACAAACAGCAGAGTTGAATGTTATGCATATACATGGCGTATGCGAGGCTGATCCCCTCAAGTACTTATTCTGTAGCCAGTAACCAAAGGGTCAATCAGCTATTGATTCTATTGGAGTTTCATAGTTCAAAGTCTACTTAACTATCAGTTATTCTAAAAGAAATTATTATTCTTGCTTCCGATATTCATATTGTTGAATTCATTATCAGATATATTCCTTTCATCATGATATATCCTTTATTGTTGTATTTAAACTTGCTGAGCAAACTTGTTGTTCATTCTTGCTATATTATGACTTTTATTGCAGTTAAGCCCGAGACTTCAGGGAAGGACAAGGGTAAAGGAAAGATGTAGTGATAGTTTGCAAGGAGCAGACTTTACTTTATGATTAGTTTAATTACTGTTATGTAATATGAACCCTAATGACTATTCTAGGGTATGTTTGTATGATTGTATTAAGGTTATCGAATCTTAGGACTAGTAACACCTTTTGAATGAACGACATACGTTTATTATATTTTCGCATTTAGTTATTATATGTTGTTTAGAGGTGAATGTTTGTACTATATCGTGACGACCGAATCGGGGTTAGAGAACCCGAAATTGGGGGTGTCACAAGTTGGTATCAAAGCTGTAGGTTATAAACATTAGGAATGCAAAACCTAGATTATAACCTCAGTAGAAAACTCAAATAGAGTATGTAAGTGATGGGTTGAGGAGATCCATTGAGTTTTATTGTGATATTAAAGTTGTTTATTTGAATCAAATATGATTGATAGACGTCCTAACTTCTTAATGCTAACATGAATAGCATATCACGTAAAGCCTAAAATTTTCTTCCTTTCCTTAGATCATGCCGCCTAGGAGACTACCACGAAACTAGAGGGAAGAAGGATCCGTTAATAACGGTGGGAGAAATGCAAATCTAATGCAGAACTTCGTTGACCTATTAACAGAAGCAATGCAAAACAAACCCCAGCCAGCAGGGCAGCCAGGACAGCACTTGGCTAGCTTCAAGGATTTTAAATTAGTAGGACCACCGGAGTTCAGGGGAACCTTAGACCCAATCGAAGCCCAAACATGGATAGAAGAGATGGAGAAAGTGTTTGAGGTCGCACGAGTGGCCGAAGCACAGAAGACAAGTTTTGTCACTTTCATGATGAAAGGCGAAGCTAATTATTGGTGGAAAGCCAATAAAGGACGAGCAGGCGAAGGAGTTATTCCTTGGGACAAATTTAAGGAGCTATTCCTCGAGAATTACTTCCCGAAGAATACAAAACAGGATATGGAAGTTAAGTTTCTGGAATTGAAACAAGGTAGTATGTCTGTCGCAGAGTAAGTGGCAAAATTTAACGAGTTGTCCTGATTCGCTTCACATCAGGTTAACACCGAGGCCAGGAAGGAAAGAAGGTTCGAATTAGGACTGAAACCATGGGTGCAAAAAGTAGTATTGAAGATTAAGACTTTCTATGATCTACTGGAAAGGCTATCATTGTAGAAGGGGCAATGAAGCCATTGCTCGATTTAAACAAGAAAAGAAGACCGGACATGAAGGACAGAAAGGGGGAAGCAGCGGAGGCAGCAACCCCAATAAGCGTAAATGAATAGAGAGCCAATCCTCTAGAGGTAACAAGTCCGGGGGAGAGGCCAAGAAAAGTGTGAAGTGCAACAACTGCGAGAGGAATCACTCGGGGGAGTGCATGAAGGGAAAGAGTGTTTGCTACCGTTGCGGACAACCGGGGCACATGGCTCCTCAGTGTTCGAACAAGCAAAAAGGAGGATATTTCTCGTGTGGAGCCCCAGATCACCAGATTAGGGACTACCCTAAGAGAAAGGGCAATGCAGCTAGCGGCAATCGCAGCAGCAACAACAACAGGTTGAGCATCGGAGGGCCAGCCAGCCAAGCCAACAGACCAACGGCACGCACATTCAATATGACAGTACAAGATGCGGTGGAGTCCAAGGACGTAGTGTCAGGTATCATCCCAATCAACAATATAGATGCCTATGTGTTATTTGATTCGGGTGCTACCTGCTCATTTATTTCTGAAGAATTTTCTAAACAGTTAGACTTACCCCGTGAGAAATTAGAACACCCTATGAACATAGAAGTAGGAAACAAGGAAATTATTCTCGTAGGATACATTCATAGGAACTGTTATACCAAATTGCGAGGATTTAAGCTCAACGTGGATTTGATACCAATTCGTTTGGGGAGTTCGATGTAATCCTTAGAATGGATTGGTTATCGATTCACGGAACAGTTATCGACTGTAAGAAGAAGTGTGTACACCTTAAGACTCCGAATAAGTCGAAGGTAGTATTTTATGGTAGTAAATCACCGAGACAATCTCATTGTTTGACGATGATGCAAGCACAGAGATTGCTTAGGAAGGGTTGTATAGGTTATTTGTCTCACGTGGTTGATACTGGATGAGTCGAGGGTGAACTGGGTCAGATACCTATTATAAGGGAATTCGCTGATGTCTTCTGAGACGAGATTCCGAGATTACCACCAGATAGAGAAATTGAGTTTGTTATTAATTTGGCACCAGGGACAGCACTGGTATACAAAGCGTTGTATCGTATAGCTCTGGTAGAAATAAAAGAACTGATGGCTCAATTACAAGAGTTGTTAGATAAAGGATACATTCGATCGAGCATATCACCGTGGGTAGCACCAGTCTTATTCGTAAAGAAGAAAGATGGGTCGCTAAGACTTTGTATCGACTACCGAGAGTTGAACAAGGTCACCATTAAGAATAAGTACCCGTTGCCCAGAATCGACGATTTGTTTGATCAGTTGAAGGGGGCGAAGTACCTTTCAAAAATTAACTTGAGGATCGGTTATCACCAACTGAAAGTGAGGTCGGAGGACATTCCAAAGATGGCATTCAGAACTCAGTATGGACACTTTAAGTTTCTGGTAATGTCATTCGGATTGACGAACGCCCCAGTAGCATTTATGGACTTATTGAGCAGAGGGTTCAAACAGTATTTGGATAAGTTCGTTGTCGTATTCATCGATGACATTCTCGTGTATTTAGAGACGGAGGAAGAACACGCCGAGCATTTAAGGATAGTGTTGGAGACATTAGAGAGGGAGAAGATGTATGCAAAATTCTCCAAGTGTGAGTTTTAGTTGTAGAGAGTGCAGTTTTTGGGGCACGTTATCGACAAGAATGGTGTTTTGGTGGATCCAGCAAAAGTAGAAGCGATTATCAATTGGGAGTAGCCAAAGACGCCGACAGAGATCAGGAGTTTCTTAGGATTAGCGGGATACTATCGAAGATTCATTCAGGATTTTTTGAAGATAGCGTCGCCGTTGACCAATCTTACTAGAAAAACGGTAAAGTTCTTTTGGATGGAGAAATATGAAAAGAGTTTCCTAAAATTGAAGAAGAGGCTTAGTCAAGCACCTGTGTTGGCTTTACCGGACAACACGGGAGGGTTTGTAGTGTATATTGATGCGTCACACAAGGGTCTTGGTTGTGTACTGATACAGCACAGCAGGGTCATTGCGTATGCTTCACGACAACTGAAAGATTATGAGAAGGGTTATCCGACTCATGACCTGGAGTTAGCAGCGGTAGTTTTTTCCTTGAAGAATTGGAGGCATTATTTGTATGGCGAGAAGTGTGAGATATATACGGTTCACAAGAGTCTGAAGTATATCTTCACGCAGAAGGAGCTAAACATGAGGCAGCGCCGATGGCTAGAATTGATCAAAGATTATGATTGTGAGATTCTGTACCATCCAGGCAAAGAAAATGTAGTGGTAGATGCCTTGAGCAGAAAAGGCAGAGAGAAGTTATTAAAGTTGACCATTCAAGAGGAATTGGTGAAAGATTTTGAACGACTAGACTTGGAGATTAAGTATCCGATGAAGATCAACGAGAAATTATTTACAGTGACAGCGAGCCCGACTTTATTAGATAAGGTTAAAGAGGCACAAGAGAAAGGCGAAGATTATGATAACATCAAGAAGCGATTGGCTGAAGGTGGTGAATTAAAATACAAGATTGATAGCACAGGGCTACTGAGATTCGAAGGAAGAATTTGGGTACCGTTAGTACTAGAGCTAAGAAAAGAGATTTTGCAAGAAGCGCACAGTACAAGATACTCGATACACCCAGGAAGCACAAAAATGTACCAAGATTTGCGTCACCACTTCTGGTGGCCAAACATGAAGAGAGAGGTTGCGGAATGCGTAAGTAGATGTCTAACTTGTCAGAGGGTCAAGGCAGAGCACCAACGACCAAGCGGGTTATTACAACCGTTAGATATTCCAGAATGGAAGTGGGAGCACATCAAAATGGACTTTGTGGTAGGACTTCCGGCAACACAGAAAGGGCACGACTCCATATGGGTGATTGTAGATCGTCTTACTAAGTCAGCTCACTTTTTGCCAATTAAGATTAACTATAGTTTGGACCATCTAGCAAAATTATATGTTAAGAAAATTATCTTGAGACATGGGGTGCCAGTATCTATTGTATCAGATAGAGATCCGCGATTCACGTCAAACTTCTGGAAGAGTCTTCAAGAAAGAATGGGGACACAACTACGGATGAGTACCGCGTATCATCCGCAGACCGATGGGCAGAGCGAGAGAACAATTCAAACACTTGAAGACATGCTCTGAGCTTGTGTGATGGACTTCAAGGGTAGCTGGGAGGATCACCTTCCATTAGTAGAATTCGCGTACAATAATAGTTATCACGCTAGTATTGGAATGCCACCGTACGAAGCGTTATATGGGAGAAAGTGTCGAACACCGTTGTGTTGGGATGAAATTGGAGAACGTCGACTATTGGGACCAGGGTTGGTACAGCAGACGGTAGAAATCATCAAGGTGATAAGAGCCCGACTAGTAGCAGCTCAAGATCTCCAGAAGAAGTATGCGGACTTACATCGCAAAAAGAAAGATTTTGAATTAGGAAGTTATGCTTTTTTGAAAGTATCTCCCTGGAAAGGGAAGATTCGTTTTGGGAAGAAGGGCAAGTTGAGCCCTAGGTTCATAGGATCGTTCGAGATTCTGAGGCGAGTTGGTGAAGTGGCGTACGAGGTAGCGTTACCTCCTGAACTTGAGCACATTCACAACGTGTTTCATGTGTCAATATTGCGGCCGTATAAACCGGACTACAAGCACGTTATCTCCTATGAACTGACCCAAGTCGAGAAAGACTTATCGTATGAGGAAGTTCCTGTCCAGATACTAGATAGTAAGGAACAGAAGCTGAGAAATAAGATCATCCATTCCGTTAAGATTCTCTGGAGGAATCACGCAGTCGACGAAGCTACATTGGAACTAGAAGAGAAAATGACAGCGAATTATCCTTTTTTATTTGAGTAACCTTATTTTTTACAATTCCGAGGACGAAATTTTTATAAGGGAGGAGGGATGTAATGACCGTGAATTTTAAACTCCATTATTAATTTAATATGTGATTTAAATTTTAATGAGTTAGTTTTGTGAACTTATTTAAACCTTATGTGGTTATGTGAATTTGTAAAATGATTAAAGGGAGTCACTAATAGTTTATTTAAATTAGTGGACTAACCCTAAGAATTTAATATCAAAGAATTGATAGAATAATTATAAATTAAATATTCAACTTAATTGAATATAGCGAAGGGATTTAAATGTGTTGACTAATTACTATTGTGAATTTATGAGCAAAGTATTAATAAATATAATGAGATTATATTTACTAGGTTAATCGTTTTATACGAGCATGTGATAAGTAAACCTTTAAAATATGGTAGTTACCTATATATTATATATAGTGCAGTGTGACCATTGATATGGCTATATATTATATATGTAGACTATATAGTAAACATAATTACATTATGTGAGTTACATATTATTGCTTATGTAACATGATAGACATTAATATATAACCCTATTACCTTATATTAATATCAGTAAACAATTGTTAACTGATAATGTTTTCAAATAAATTATTATGACTATAATAATAACTGTTATGATAATGAACAATGATAATACTCAATTAAATTATAGTTGGTATTAAGGAAAATGTACATGGATTATATGTTAATATATGTGTATCCTTATTTAATACATTGTATTATTGGTTACTTAATTGAAATGACATTGTGACCAATTAAATGTATAAACTAGGAATATCCGAAGTATATATACTGTGTGTATAT
This sequence comes from Panax stipuleanatus, assembly GCA_020205555.1. Lineage (NCBI taxonomy): Eukaryota > Viridiplantae > Streptophyta > Magnoliopsida > Apiales > Araliaceae > Panax > Panax stipuleanatus. The sequence goes on along the minus strand of CM035116.1, from coordinate 118,601,553 downwards.
ATATTATATAACATAGTGTATTTATTATATAACCAAGTATTGGACATATATGATATGTACTTGCAAATTGCTAAGAATTGTTTGTCCCATAATATGAGCTCACTTCTTCCTCATGTGAACACATGGCTAGTTACTCTACTCCTTCTCTCAATCTCAACAATATGGAGCTAATGAATAGATGGGGAGTGGGATTCATGAGTGAAATCACCAACTCTCAACCACTCTCTCTTATCCATTATACAATATTACATTCCTTTAGTTTGTTCTAATGGAGAATTGAAATGTCTGGATATGGAATTGCCTATAAGAGTAAGCTCTTCTACTTTCATTTTCTTTTGCAGAGCTTTACATTCTAAGTTCTATTGAATTGAGAGAGTGAGAGAGATATATAGCAACAAGTCCATTTCTGTAGCAGAGGTATAACTCCATTTTCAGTTTTTGTAAAATTCAAAAATTCTTGATTTTTGAATTGATCATGGATTGATTGATTAAGTGATTGGAATATATTTGTTACGTGTTATATAATGTTATAATCATGTTAGTTATATAATGTAGCTGCAATAGAATCGAATTCATTAAGAATTTCTGAGATGGGTTGTCAAAACTGCCAAAGCAGTTTAGCTTCTGGTCTGGCCAACAGCCTGTGCAGCTGCGCCAGTTATGTACTGGCCAGCGGCGCAGCTGCGCCAGGACCAGTTTCCAGTTGTTGTTTTCTGTTAAGTGTTGTGATGTTCTAACATGTGATATATCATTAGAACAAGCTTGTGAACATGATTTAACTTGTAGATATTAGTACAATGACATGATATAAGTATGTATAATCATGATAGTGTACACTATTGATGAAAAGCCTTGTAGTTTATAAATGAACTTAGAAATTGCTAAAGTGAACTTGTTATGAACATATCGTGTATGCATTCTGATTTTATGAACATGATAGTATGGTTTATATTGACTTAAAATACATGTTTAAAGTGTTAAGCACACCCTATCATACATGATTAATAAATTCAAGTGATTTCAAAGGAGAAAGAAACTTAAAGACTTTCAAAGTAAACTTGACTAAGACTTATGCCTTTTAGATTCTGACCATTTGACTACGTGGATGTGACTTATAAATGTGTTCTAATACATGAGAGTCATGGCTACAAGATACTTTGCATATACTAAGTTACCTTTGTTGACTTATTGCAATTTTGAAAGAAAACTTAGAAATTGAGAGTTAATATCATCGATCCATATGTGAGTTACGTTCTAAGCATGCAAGCACGTATATTAGAATTCATTATGCCTATAGACATATTGACATGAACCTCATTTGTTTAAACATAGATTTCACTTATGCACTCATATTCATAGAAAATAAATTTCATAGTAAACTATGTGATTAATGGATACATATGACATATAATTACAACCATGCCTACTTAGTATGGTTTAGTCCCTTTATGAGATAATATGACCGTAGTAGCGAACTTTTGAAGCATGAACTTGTATTGCTTAAAGTATGTAAATGTCCGACATGAAAACATATGACTTTGAGATGGAATAGAATGAACATGCTAGGTCTCGAACTTGAGTCCATAACCTGATAAGCATGTGTATTTGTTTAATGTCAATAGTTGCATGCTAGAGAGTTGGCACGGATTGGTGCATCCTGCTAGTTTCCTGACTATGCTAGTTGACTTATATGATATTAAACTGCAAATTAGAATCTGACCATACTGATATGTGTTTACTTAAGATGACTACATAATATGACAATGTGGCATGATAATTGGATGCTTGTTAAGTATAAACTCTTACCGGTTTACACATACTAATTGAGAGACCGACTTATTAATGTTAGGTCATTTCAACGCTATTTATTTAAAGCTAGACTATTTTGTAGCTGAGCAAACAGGCAAGTATCCGAACCCTACCTTTATGGTGTTGCAAGTATTCTAAAACCTTGCATTACTTTATTCGATAAATCTTGTGAGCAAGTTCCCGAACTTCACTCTTTGGTTGTGCAAGTTCTCTGACTTACACTCTTTATTTGTGCAAGTCTTCTGAAACTCATTCTTTATTGTGCAAGTTTCTTATCCTTCTCATATTGTATTAAACAGGTTATTATTGTGTTGCAAGTCATTTTATTTAAGCTGGAATCTTATTTTCAACCATGCTATTAGGTGGTTTAATTACTTTACAATTATTCCACATCGATCTTATCGATATTTTTACTTGGTGCACTTGAGTTCGTACAGTCTTGGACTTGTACCTTATTTAAAGTTCTATAATTCTTGAACTGTTTCAGATATAGTCTGAACCCTTGTTTGGTCAGATAATTGTATGAAGTTTTATAAAAGCTATCCAGACCAATTGATGGTATGGATTCTTAGACTGAAAAGAACACCCCTTATATATAGGGGAGTACCCAGGTATCTAATATAAAGATACAAACAGCAGAGTTGAATGTTATGCATATACATAGCGTACGCGAGGCTGATCCCCTCAAGTACTTATTCTATAGCCAGTAACCAAAGGGTCAATCAGCTATTGATTCCATTGGAGTTTTATAGTTCAAAGTCTACTTAACTATCAGTTATCCTAAAAGCAATTATTATTCTTGCTTCCGATATTCATATTGTTGATTCATTGTCAGATATATTTCTTTCATCATGATTTATCCTTTATTGTTGTATTGAAACTTGTTGAGCAAACTTATTGCTCATTCTTGCTATATCATGACTTCTATTGTAGTTAAGCCCGAGACTTCAGGGAAGGACAAGGGTAAATGAAAGATGTAGTAATCGTTTGCAAGGAGCGGACTTTACTTTATGATTAGTTTAATTACTGTTATGTAATATGAACCCTAATGACTATTGTAGGGTATGTTTGTATGATTGTATTAAGGTTATCGAATCTTGGGACTAGTAACACCTTTTGAATGAACGACATACGTTTATTATATTTTCGCATTTAGTTATTATATGTTATTTAGAGGTGAATGTTTGTACTATATCGTGACGACCGAATCGGGGTTAGAGAACCCGGATTTGGAGATGTCACAGGAATGATGAATTAATATAAGGATATAAAAAATCAAGATAAAACTATGTTAGTAATTAGCATAGCTGGAATGTTGGCCTGTATTGGCAAATAAGAAGATGACTAAGTATAAAGTTATTAGCTAATATGATTAAAAATAAAGTAAGTTAAAACTCAAAATTTGAGTTAGAGATAGAATTTTGAAGTACGAACTGCTCGGTTGCATTCGGAACGTTAAGTTTAGTCAGAAAAGACAATAAACACAAAATGTGTAAGGGTTGACTTTTTGGTCAAAGTTAATAGTGAACTTTTATGGAGAAAAGTCAAAATTGGAGTTAGAAATGGTTTATGCGATAACTTGTGTGAATAATGAAATTGATTGAATAAATATACATTATATAATGTGGATACATTTATTTTGTATATAAAGAGAATGAAGAATAAAGTTATGTAACCTAATATATACATTATGTATGGAAATTAATAACCTAAAGGTTATGACATTGTAGAAAGTTAGTATTTAAAATTACACTAACTTAAGAGATTTATTTTATTATCTCAAGTCACCAATTATTTTAAACCTAATTAAGACAAGTCTAATTAGGTTATAAAAAATAAGGTATGAATATTGATGTAATAAAATATGTGATTAGTCCTAGTAATATAAATTACTAGTGGACTAGTTCATTTAGTGTATTATTCAAGCCCATTTATTTAATTAAGAATGGACTTGAATGTTAATGGATGAATTAAGTAATCTAGCTCCAATGGTTTATTATCAAGCTACTTAAATTAAGTGATAGTGGACTTGAGTTAGTAAATGGTACATATTAACCATCACATGTGGGAGCCCAATAAAATTAATTAGCTAGTGAGCCAAACTAATATATGTTCCTAGCCCAATTGAATTAATTATCAAGCCCACTTAGATTAATTGTTAATGGACTTGAAGTATTATATGATACTAATAAACCAACATGTTGGGGAGCCCAATAACTTAAATGAATTAGAAGCCCAATGTTGGTAGAAACTAATTTAATCGAATTTAATTTCAAGTGGCCCAAGTTAATTATTTCAAGACTAAGACGATTAATGAAGGGCCCAATCTTTGACCCAACTAAAGAGGGACTCTTTAGTTATATGATAAGTAATTAAGCAAATCAAAAATTAGAAGATAATGGCCAAGTGGGCCGACCACATGGAAGGGAAATAAGAGAGAATGGTTTTCATTTTTTTATCTTATCAAGCAAGGTGTCATCCATTTAAAGGCCCACTTGTTATGTTATGGGAAATAAGGATATAAGGATTTATGAGATGAGGATTAGGCTAAAGAGATAAGGAAGAGAGAGAACTAAGATACTAAGAAGGAAAGGAACGGATAAGGAGAAAAAAAAAGATAAGAAGAAAGAAAGAAAGCTAAAAAGATAAGGAAAAGAGAAAGGAAGAGAGAGAAATAAAAAGCAAAGAAGAAAAGAAAAAAAACGTGATATAGAGAGAGAGAGGCCATGGTCGGCAGCTCTAAGGGGATGGGAGGAGAGAGAAATAACCTCCATGGGAGGAAAGCAAGGGAGGAGAAGAAGGAGCACACAAGCTAGGTATAAATTCTATATAGCTTATATAATTTATGTTTGATTTTTTTCAATCAAAACATGGATCTATGATTTTAAAACTCTAAAATCTTAGATCTACATGTATATAAGTGTGTTATGTTTAGATCTATCACTTTTGATGATCAAAAGTTAGATCAAAAGCAAGAAAAAGGAAACTATGTTTCAAAAGTTAGAAAACCTTAATTTTTCTTAGCATAGATTATAATTTTCTTTGATTTGATGAAGGTTTGATGAAATTAATAAAGGATCATGGTAGATCCTTGTGTTTAAGGACTTTTATGAGGTATTATGATGATTTATGATGAGTATTGTGTGATTGATCAAGAGATCTAGGAAGATTTTGTACAAAACACAAAACTGGAAAAATCAGATTTTGGGAAAAACGTAACATGAAATTCAAATGACCATATCTCTCATTGTGTTTTGAATTTTTGAGTGTGGTAAATTTTTGGACTTAGATCTATAAGTCTTCTAACGTTTTCAAGTAGAATCACTAAAAAAGGAGTTATAGATTTTTGTGTGGACTGATTTTAGCAAAGGGCATAAAATCTGAAAATGTCAAAAAGTAGGCTGTCCAGATTTTGTGAGGATTGTTTCGGCCACTTAATTTGTGTGATAAGTTCCAATTTTTTGGGACATGAAAATATATGATATAAAGTAGCTTGTGTCCAAAAATGAGCTCATTCTGACTTAAATTGAGCAAGTTATGACTATTTCAATATTTGTATTTTTTCGATGAAAATCACTATAATCGGAGTTTTATAACTCCGAAGGCCACGAAATTTAAACTGGAGGCTCACTATAATATGTGTAAGATCCCACCAAGAGTTGGAAATTTCTGGAGTTAAGCGTGATGTAGCAAATTTCTTAAGGAATTAACTAGAAATGGATTTTTGAAAAATACTAAAGGAAATTGAAAAATTCTTGAAAAATTATTTTTGTGTATGAAATACATGTATTTATGTATGGACAAAAGATAAAAAAAAATAATAAGATGATTTGGATAAAAAGGGGGAATCCAGCTTACTGGATTGCAATCTAGTTTATTAGTTGGCCATCGGGTTGCTGGATTGAAGAATTAGTAAATCCAGGTTGCTGGATTGTAGGAAGGTTGAATCCAGGCTTACTGGATTAGATGTTAGTTGAATCTAGGCTTGCTGGATTAGAGGTCAGTTTAATTTAGTCTGCTGAATTGGAAAATAATTTACTAAATTAAAATTCAGTCTGAATCTAGGTTGCTGGATTCGTTATGTCAGTTTTGTTGTGTTGGGAAACAACAAGTTGTTTGAATCTAGGTTGCTGAATTAGGTATTCGGCTTACTAGATTATAAGGACTTATAAAATGAAAGATTAAGTGTTAATTCACAAGTTATATGATAAAGTAAGTGTTAAGTCTAATGTAGTTCAGTCGTACCTTTTAATGGTTGATGTATAATAGTTGGGCTAAACGATTCCTTCATATGGGGAAGGTATATACGAATTAGTAACCGATCTAACTAGCTGTGAAAATAGTGTAGACGAGCCGAAAACTAATTTGTTGGTTGTTTGTGGGAAACCACTCAGTATACTATATTGAATACTAATAAAGACTCGACGTATGCTAGGTTTAGACTTATAAATGAATATGGTGTTAAGGTTATGTAATATTTAACTATGTAGTTAAGTGTTAGATAATATTATGAAATAAGGTATGATATGCTAATTGAAAGATCAATCTTATAACTGATAGATCTTTTCAATGAGGAGATTAAATTATATTGCTTAGCGGTAATCAGCGGTACAGGCAAGTTTCCTTAACTCAAACACGAGTTATATTTCAAAGTATGTTAGTGAATGATTATTGATGATTATTCACATCCATACTGATTATTGATTCACACTTGGTGTATTTTGCATATGTTCATCAGGTATGAAAGGCTGATCACCTTCATTGCCCTAAGGTTCAGATAAAGTTGTTCATGGTCCTTGTTGACATTAAACATTATTGATTTAGTCATTCAATTATTGACATGTTGATTCGTGCTCTTTCACAACTATTAAATTGTTGAAAACTTGAAAGCTTATTATTCTTCCAATCATGATATATCTTTACTGAATTTAAACTTGCTGGGCAAAGTAGTTGCTCACCCTTGCTATATCATGATAAACATTTCAGATTTAGACGAAACTTCGGATACAGGCAAAGACAAAGACAAACTCCAGAATTGGATTTGGATGCAGGTTAAACTTGTAATAGTATTGAATGCAAATGACATGGTATGTCATATAGGATATTGAAGGCATGTATTAAGTTAAGGTTACAGACCTTAGGGATTATGTTGTAATAAGTTATTGTATAAATAATTTATGTTTATATCTTCTACAATAGTTATAGAAATGATGTATCGTAACGTACCAGGTCCGAGGTTCTGGGGACCCGGATTTGGGGGCGTCACACTGATTCTGTCCTTGAAGTACTAAGGACACTTCTTCTTCTTTCTTCTTGTGCACCCTCCTGGGGTTACTCCCATAACTCCCAGATTGGATATGCTCGACCACGGATTCCAAGGCAGTAAGATCTTTTATCTTCCCAGACTTAGACCTATTTTAGTCATCTCTCCGTGTTTGATCATCTTCGGGAAGGGTTTTCCTAGGCCTGTTAGGACCCTCTCGTAATATGGAGCTTCTTGAATGTCGATGAAGGTCATGACTATCTCATTCTCAGTCATGGGTGGGGTGACTTGTGCCGCCATCCGTCTCCATCGTTGAGTATACTCTCTGAATGACTCAGTGTTTTGCTTCTTGACTTTGGTGATTTGATATCTATCTGGAGCCATCTGAAACTGGAAGCTGTATTGATTAAGGAATGCATGTGCTAGCTCTTCCCAGCTGTGAATTTTGTTATTATCCAGTCAGGCATACCAGGCTTTAGCCTCTCCGATCAGACTTTTCTGGAACAATTGCATTCTAAGCTTCTCGTCCACTACATAGGATCCGAGTTCTTCGATGAATACCTTCAAATGGGTGCAGGGATCTCATAATCCATCATATTTCTCAAAATCAGGGACTTAAAATTTGTCGGGATATCGAGCCCCTGGAAATATACATAAGTCTGAATAATTGACACTCCCAAATGCCTTAGTCCCTCTGATGGACCGGATTGTTTCTTCCATTTATTGGACCTTCTTCATAATATCACCATCTTCTTGCTTTTTGTCAAGGTTGATGATTTTAGGGGTTTTGTTGGTTGGGTCCTTGTTCTGAGACTCCTGGGTCTGAGGATCTTTCTTGTCGGTGTCCTGACTGCCACCGGGTGTGGAGGACTCTACTTGACCGAGGGTTTGTTTACCCTGCAGACTTTTACTTTGCTCTTTAAGGAAAATAGCTAATTCAACTATCTGGCTCTTTAGTCCTTTGAACTCTTCGCTAAAAACAGGGGTGAATTCAGGTTGAGCACTTGAAGCCATGTTTGGAGATAGGCTTAGTGCTTTCTTAGATTTGGATCTGGTAACGGGACCAATTTTTACCTACAATAAAAGTAGGGGTGTCAATTTTGATGTATATGTATCAACAGGATGCATGCTATGAAATGTTTTTTTTTTTAGGGTTTTTTAATCTTATCCTGTAAAACAAAGGTTAGTTGTTTCAATGATAGGATAGTATGACAGGATTTACAAGACATGGAATGTATATTGAATTTTGAAATTTACATTGGAAAATTTTACACTAAATTGAAAGAGGAAGCCATAAAGAAGCTTCCTTTTGGATTTGCTTAATCAAAGGCTGACCTATCTTAGGTTACTCTCGCGATTTTTTGGCATGAAGGTCCCCAGATCTTCGCAATCTGCTAGAGGGGAAATTAATCTGATCTTTCAATTGGAGCAGATCTGAGTAGTGCCTTTCTTGAGCCTCGCATGATTAGTCTCCTTTGAGTCTAGTAATCAAACACCGACGGGTTCGCCTCCTGGTGGAGGAATCACACAGCATATGTCTCACCGTATGGAATGATGACATTTGTGCGAAGCACTAACATAAAGTAGTAAAGCATTTATTCACATCCATTCAATGTAAAACACAGCATCCACACACATGCAGATATAAAAGGGAAATTTTGAGAAGATTTGAGAGCGGCCTAAGCCCTCTACTGTCCCCAACGGAGTCGCCACCTGTCGACGTTGGGAAAAAATCTTGTCGCTTTGGACAGATCTTTCTCTCTTCCTAAGTTTATTATTTTCTACCCTTATTTGTCTTATTAATTTTATGACGGGTGAAGTTTTTTAGGAAAAAGCCAACATGTATCATGTCGACGATTTGAAAGATTTACAAAGTCGCCAGTTGGTATATTTAAAATGTAGTACCAACTCAACCGAGTTTTGTTTGCAGGTAGGCCCAATTACTGGACACTATCAAAACTTAGCCTTGAAACCGAGATTCTTAAAGTTCGGGGGCTTAGATAAGCGAGGGAAAAGTGTTAGGCACCCCCCGACTTCTGTGAAACACGGTACCGTATCTTTTTAATATTTCCCTTTTTATTTGCAATGTGTGTGTATGATAGAAGTAATTGAGCCTACATTTGTTTGATTTGAAAGTAGTGCCTTGCTTCGTTGAACCTATATACGAAGGGTTTGATTTGTTTGAACAGTCCATTTTTAGATGAGATATGAAAATGATGTTTTGAAAGGTTGATTTTTAAACCCTTACACGCTCACATAGAAATTTAAGCATATCGATACTTCCATTTTTTTTACTTTGTTCAGCCTTTGGCTCGATTTGAATGTTTATTGTCAGGATGTGAAACATCCTAGAGAACAAAATATATATACAAGTGCCAATCTTCTTATGGGCATGGCAGCCATCGAAGTGACTCTGGCACTACAAGTCATATTTTACTATGTTTGAGACCTTAAATCTGGATAACCGTTTTAAGGTCCCTCGTATGTACATTTTACAAAAAAACTGGCAGGATACATTTGTAATATGGAGTTTGTCCATCGTGGGAATCAGATTTAGATCAATTTGATTGTCAATCCCATGATTCCTATGTTCATAGAAAATAGCCAAGAAAACCTGCACAGCACAGATATTCATAGAAAATGCAAATTGTACTCTAGACGTCGCAAAACAAAGGATTTATCAGTCAAATCCTTGCATGCGCATAACCAAAGCTTTCCGTTTCCACTAGATACGGATCTAGGGCCGCGAGGTCGCTTTAAATGTTTATAAAACTAGATTTAACTAAATCTTAGCCATTCTAGCTTCCCGATTCAGGTTGGACTTATTTTGAACCATTTGAAAGTGAGAAAGGGCTATATTTAGATGAATCTAATCCACAAGATTTACACCAATGCAAATTCATATAAAATGAATATTTAAAGCAAATATTTAATCAAAATGAATGAATAATATATATATATATATATATATATAAACTGTTAAGGACGACGGATTTCCAATCATAGGCCCGACAGAAATGCAAATATATATATAAGCAGTAAAGGGCCACAGATTTCCAATCCAGGCCTGACAGAAAAGTAAATAAATATATATATATATATATATATATATATATATATAAGCTATAAAGGGTCACGGATTTCCAATCCAGGAAGGACAGAAATGTAAATATATATATATATATATATATATATATATATATATATATATATATATATATAAGCTGTAAAGGGCCAGGGATTTCCAATCCAGGCCCGACAGAAATGTAAATATATATACATATATATATATTTATAAAAGCTGTAAAGAGCCACGAATTAGTCCAGGCTCGACTGAAATATAAATATATATATGTATATATATATATATATATATTTATATTTATATTTATAAAAGCTGTAAAGAGCCAATAATTGATCCAGGCTCGACTGAAATGTAAATATATATATATATATTTATAAAAGTTATAAAAGGCCACGGATTTCCAATCCAGGCCAAACTAAAATGTAAATGTTAATATATACAGTTAGTATATATATATATATATTAAAGCAGCAGTTCATAAGTATTATCAGATGTTTAAATAAAATAAAACTTTATTGAACTTTGAAATAATTACAAACAATTAACTTGGTTACTTACAACAAATTGACTCGATTATAGAAACTTAACATGTCTAAGGAAGAAGGCAAGAGAGCTGAAGATTCGTTAGATAGGAATCTAAGTCTTCACAAACTTTCTATTGGATTACTAAATCCTGCCTCTAACAAATGACCAAGCCTCTCTTATATAGGAAGAGAAAAGGCGTTACTGATACAACTCAATGATTACAAAACAAAAATGACTATTACATAACAGTAATGCTTTATCAAAAGATGAAAGCATTATTACAACTTTTGACTATTACAAACAGCTTTTCACTATTACAGACGCGTTAAAAATAAAATACAGACTAACTTTTGACTAAAGGGGCCATATGGCCGACAAACAGAACAAGACTCATACAAGACGATAAATGACTCAGCAAACTGCTTTCGGCTGCTTTAGACAAAGAAGCACGGGCTGCACGGGCAGGAGCATCTTGCAACGAGGCTGACCAAAGTAACTGTAGGAATTCTAGGCAAATGGGTCATGAGCATCTTGAAGAGAGATGCTTCCGTACGGATCATTAGGGCTAGAATGTTGACTGGAATGGGACGAAAAGGATGAACAAACAGAAGGAACTGAGTCCTCACTGAGTTTATCCATTCGTTTTTTAATAAGACGAGATAACTGTTTGAGTTCATTATCAGTACAATGCTCAATATCCGCAAAATCTAACTTGGAAGCAGAAGATTTTTTGGATTTTGATTTACTAGAGGAAGATTCCTTGGAAGGAGGAATCGATTGAATAGGAGAAGGATTGGGAAATTCCTTCTGGACTTGACCAACAATGCGATAAGGATCAAACTTATCCCACCATTTAACTGAGAATTCTCTGGTAACATGAGTAATTTGACTAAGATTAGAGCGGGAAACATCCTTTTCGGATGTTAGAACATTATCAGGAGAAAGAGCAACATTAACAACCGGAGAATAAAATCCATAGTTCCATCTAAGAATCCATGGATTTTATATTTACTAACAAAATGAAGAATTACTGGAATGCAACAATTGGATTGCACCATAGGAACTCTAGAACTGAAAACATTAAGAACAGACTGGAGCTCAATTGGCAATATTTTATAAATGAGACCAAAACGTTCCCACCATAAAACGAACCAATGAGGAATTTGACTTTTAAATTAGTGATCGAATTGAATAAATCAGGAATGACTAAACGATGGAGTTTGAAACAGAAAAACCCTGTTCCAAGCTTCCATGTAATCATAATAGCAAAACTGGCTATCATGACCTTCTAACTGTCTTAGATCAGACGGATGATTACCCCAGTTTGGCATGGTGATAATCTGCTTAATATATAAGGAATGATAGATGATCTTAGAGGAATCATTTCTATCATAAATAGGTTTAATGACAATTGACTGAGTTTGAAGCAAGACATCCTTATAATACATAAGAGATTTATAAGGAGCCAAAGGAATAAAATGCCAACCAGTTGGGAAAAACTGGGCAGCCAACTTAACTGGATCATCAATTGATTTCATATGTCTTTCAATATGGAATAAACAGGAATGTACTCAGATTGAGTACGCTGACCAGCAGGAGGATTACTGGACGAGGCATAAGGATCAAAAACTTGAGGGGGCTGGGCCAAAACCGAGCTAAAGGGTTTTGAACCAGAAATAAGGGGAGTGAACCTATTAACTACAGTAAGAGGGGTAACTGGATGTGGGATTACAGCTCCCATGGGCTTCTGACTAGAAGGGCCTGGGCCTGGAGGGCCAGGAGGCCGAACAATCTTATCTTTACCTCTCACACTCATTTTGAACTGGAGGGGTACCTGAATTAATAAATTCCCGAGTTAAAAAATCAGGAACTGAATTATCACAACCTTTAATATAATCAATATCAAAATCAAAAATACTTAGAATAGATTGCCATCTGGCAAAAATATGCTTAGCAGCTATATTTTTAACATCTTTTTCTAAAATATATTTTGCTGATTTGCAATCAATACGAACTAGAAATTTTTGATTTAATAAATCATTTTGAAATTTGGTAATACATAAAACTAAGGCCAAGATTTCTTTTTTAATTGTGCTATAATTTAATTGGGCTTGATTCCACGCGCCTGAGTGGAACCGAACAATTTGCTCAGAAGAAGCAGGAGTCAACTTCTGCTTCAAGATACCACCGAAGCCAATTCCGGAGGCGTCAGTTTCAACGATTTTAAAAGCTGATTCATTGGATATGTCAAGGCAAGGAAGGACCTTAACATATTTCTTGACTTGCTGAACGATGGCAGTATGCACATCAGTCCAGGGAGGAGGATTTTTCTGTAAACGAAGAAACAAAGGTTTACAGATTTTTCTCAAATTCTGATAAAACTTACCGACGTAATTAAGGGATCCTAAAAACGCTGGAGTTGAGTTTTATCGATAATTTTGTCAGGAAATTTATCGGCGAATTGAATGACTCTTTGAATTGGTCGAACAAGACCACGGTAAATGTCATGACCTAAGAACTTAACCCTAACTTGAAAAAGACTGCATTTGGTTGGTGAAAGAACCAAACCATTGACTTTAATGGCTTTGAAGAACGAATTCAAATGTTTGAAATGTTCATCAATCGATTTAGAGAAAACAAGGATATCATCAATATACACGATGATAAAATGACTGAAGGGGTTAAGTATTTCATTAAGAATATTTTGAAATTCACTGGGGGCGTTTTTCAGGCCAAAAGCTTGAACAACCCATTCATAGTGACCGAAAGGAGTGGTAAAGGCAGTTTTGTACCTATCACTAGGGTGGATACTGACTTGCCAGAAACCAGACTTGAGGTCGAATTTGCTAAAAATGGTGGCATTACTAAGGCGACTAAGAAGGTCCTCTTTATTGGGAAGGGGATACCTAATCCATTCTAAGACCTTATTAAGCGGCTTGTAATTAATGACTAAACGAGGAACACCTCTTTCTTTTTCTGCTTCATTATTAACATAAAAGGCAGGGCAAGACCAAGGGAATTTACTATGCTTTATCAAACCTTTTGCAAGTAAGTCATTAATCTCTTGCTTGCAAAGTTCCATTTGTTGATGACTCATTTGAATAGGTCTAGCCTTAGTAGGAATTAGATGTTCTTTAAATTCCTTAGCGTAAGGTAGTCTGACTACATGCTTTCTACGATGCCAAAAGGCATTAGGAGAATCGGCGCATAAGTTTTTTACCATGAATAAACAAAGTTCTTCTATCTTGTCTTGAATTTTTTCAAGTAGAAGGAGATCTTCAACTTGCTTATACTTAATCTCTTGTTTTAGATATTTTAATTGAGAAGTTTTACAGTTTAACAGGTTGAGTGACTTAGAAATGGACTCATCCTGAATAAATTTCAAGTCTCTCTCTTTAGGCTGAGTGATAAACTCAAAAACCACTTTCTGCCCAAGGTGTTCAGTAGTTAAACCATTATTGCTAGTGGTGAATGGGTATAATAAATATATAAACGGGAGACCTAAAATTATTTTATCAGTCAAGTTACGAATTAAAACAAAGGATGTTTTAAAACACATACTATCCTGGCAAATATGAACTTTAGGTAGTTTATATTTTATTTCCATACTACTACCATTGGCTGAATTAAGACGTTCACTAGTTTTCTTATAGAACTTGGTTGGAATTAATCCTTCCTGAATGCAATTTAAATCAACACCTGTATCAACAAGGGCAGGTAGCTGGATTGCAAAGGTTCCATCAATAACTAGGCGAACAATGATATACCATTTTTGAATAGTTATATCCTTTAATCTTTTTAACGAATTACCTTGAACCATCAGAAGAGATTCTTCGTCTTTAACACTTGAAGACTCAGGATGGTCTTCATCATTATCAGAGGAATCAGAAATATGAAGTTCTGAACCCTTAGAGGCCAGATTAGTCATATCTCTTCTTAAATCAGATATTTCAATCTTAAGACCAGAAATTTCTTTTTTAAGCTTATTGACCTCTTGATTTAACTCCGGGAGAGTGATTTCTTTTTCAACCGTTTTAAATCTCTCTAGGGTTTTATTAAGACTAATAACAGGCTTTTCTTTAGCTTTCGTAATTTTTCCCTTTCCCGAATTATTTTTAGAAAACAATTCTTTTAACTGTTTCATATATTGTAATTTTAAATCTTCATCAGTAAGTTTACTAATTAATTCAATTAACAAAGAGCTCTCTTGGTCCTCTTTGGTAAGAACATTAATAGTTTTACAACAATCAGATCTACAGTTATCAGTACAAAGGGTGACTTCATTATCTTCACTAGGAGTTTGACTATTTTCATCATTAGCAGAGGAATAAGGAACATCAGAAAGACCATTATCCTCATCAGACCGAGTTCTAATTAACTCAAAAATCTTTTCAGTATCTTCAACAGAAATATTTAACCGACTCAATTTTCATTTTAACTTACACTCATTCTTATAGTGACCCTTTTTACCACAATTATAACATGTAATTTTACTCTTATCATTAGATTTAGAAGTGGATTTTTTATTTTGAGTTTTCTTTCGTGACTTGGGTTTTTCATAATAACTATCTTTATTATTAGACTGACTACAACGCTTCTTATGATGCTTGCATTTTCTGTGGGTTTCAATTTGCTTTTTCCTATGCTTTCTACGAGAAGAGGCAATAGGTGGCAAACCATATTGTTCACAAAAAGTACCAAGTTCATATTTAGCTTTCTTTTTATCTTTAGAGGCTTGTTTAGCAATTTTAAAGTCAATACACATTTTTAAGCCTATCTTTTGAATATAACTAATTATGTCACCATAAGTGAGATTATCATAATCAATATAGCCCAAAGTTTTACTAAGTTCTTCACGGACTTTATGAGCAAATAAAGAAGGAAGACCATTAACAAATTTTTCTTTCCAAAAGGGTTTGTTACTATCATTACGAAGCATAACACGTGAAATAAAGACATCTTTATACCACCTAAAATCACTCAAGGTAGGACAAGTGAGATTACTTAACTGATCATGGATCCTCTCAGTGATATTACTAGGGGTTCCAATGAAATGTTTTATTATTGTGAAAATTAACGTGTTAATACCATCCGGAACACCAAAGCCAATATCTTCTCTGAAGATAGGCTGACCATTGTCATCTAACTGGTAAACATGAATAATAGAATTCCTAGCGTCCTCATCCAGGTGTTTTTCCCACCAAGAGCGAAGAACACCCGTAAAACCATTGGTTAATATTTCAACGATATCAGGTTGAGTAAGATTGTTAAACGCTGTGATATAACTATTGGCTACCATAGACAAATGGTTCATCTTAGTGAGAATTTGATGCTCACTGAACCCATCAATATTCCATTCATAAATTTTGTTGGACGAAACAGAAAATTGATTATCAAGGTTTTTTTCTTCGAACTGAAGATCAGGGGGAGTAGGTCTAGTATACCAATTTTTTGTAATACTAGTGTTATTAAAGGTTAACTTATTTAATTGTTCAGTAAGGTCAGGAACAGAAGTGACCTCAAAAATTTCGTCTGAGTCACTATTGCTTTCATCGTCAGATTCTTAAATCTGATCAATGATGGCCACGGTTCCACTGGCTTCGCCAGAACTCGAGCCAATCTTTTTAATAAGTTTATCAATACTTTTAACTAAGTCAGAATCTTTGCTAGGCAATCCCTTTCCATCTCTATTATCAGGGAGAGTTAATAAAGGCTGATCAAGTTTCTTATTAAGGTTTTTAATAAGAGTATTATTAAATTTTTCTTCAATTTTATCAAGTTGTTTACCTATGGTGGCTAAATACTGATTAGTGAAATTATTTTGTTCAATAATTTTTTTATCATCAGTTTTACCGTCAGCTACTTTGAAAGGACTAGCAATAACAGAGGCATTTTTAACTTGTAGAAGAATAGTTTCAAGGGGAGGATGAGAAGCTAAAGTTTTAGATTTATCTTCTTTTACCCATTAAGATTTTGTAAGAACTTTACACTGAGAATGATGCTTATCATACCAATCATAAAATGTAAGGTTCTCTCTAGTAAGCTTAATAAATTTTTTCCAATTATGGACAATTTTATCTCTATCAGGTTTATCGTACATATTTCTGAAAACATGACGTTTTTGTTGATGGATTCTTCCCCAAGAAATTCCACAAAAACCTGTTAATAATAATTTATTAAATCTGAAAAATATTAAACAATTTTCTGATGGTACGGTTCGGATCAGTTTTGAACGAACTAGAAGACCTTTTATTATAGAAGAATTTACCAGTTCTTCAGTCCCTTCTACCTCCAGAAGAGACACTGAAGTTTTAAGTAACTTTCCTATTCCTGATGTTAAATTGAAAGGTGTGTTGAATCAGGGACAGACAAGTCATATATATATATATATAAGCGAAAAAGGCCACAAATTAGCAATCCAAGCCCAACGAAGTTAGAAAAGTTATATAGATGTATAAGTAGTAAAAGGACCACGAATTTGCAATCCAGGCCCGACTGAATTGAAAGTTAGTATATATATAGTCAATTATATATATAATAAAGCTGAAAAGGCCACGAATTAGCGATCCAGGCTGAAAAAGTTTGTATATATATATATATATGTGTGTTTATATATATATATATATATATATATATATATATATATATATATATATAAGCGAGTAAAAGCCACGGATCGACGATCCAGGCTGTGCAAACGAAGAAAAATATATATATATATACTTATATATACAAAAACGTAAGCTAAAAAGGCCACGTAACTGAGTTTCGGGAAAAACCAAAAGATGAAACTTGATACGCACGTTCACATATACGTAATGAAGTAAGAAATGAGTTTTAATCGTAAAAAAACTTACAATGGACTGCTCCACGGGCTTTTTTCCACTCGGTGGGCTTCAAATGGACGTTTCCACCAGTTAATTTTTGATATGTCATAGAATATATATTAAAAATTAAAATTGAAGTTTGGAGTACGACAAGTAGGGCTAAGGGTCGAAATGGGCAGAGTTTCAAAGCGTTTTTCTATTTTTTTTTCTTCTTTTTTTTGGCAAGAGGGGTCTTATTTATGGACCAAAATGGTAGCGGCTCTACCTGCTACTGCCATAAATAGAGCTGCAGCTCCTCGTGTTGGGCCCCACCTTGGGGGCCCCGTCGTCTCGAAGTACATGCACTACGAGCAACGCAATGTCAGGTTTAAACCTTCATAACTTTTGATCCGGGCTTCCGTTTGAAGCGTGCTATACCTTTCCGGAAAGCACTTTCCCAAAGCTAAATAATGACATGGGATTTGACCATTTTTGAATCCAAGAAGATGGGTTTATGATCAGATCTTCATTTTTTCGAGGTCCGTCCGTTGAGCTGTCTTATGCTGTTTTCACTCGGGATCGATGTTATGGCTCTTTCTGACCTTCATTGCATCAATTCAATTTGCTTTTGACTGATTTGGCTTCAAGTTTGTAAAATGACCATTTTGCCCTTCCATGGGTCGTCTCCTATGTTGGCCAGGTTTTCGACAATTTTCTCGAGGTTGTCTCCGAGGTTTGATCTCAGCCGACTCTGTTCTTTCTCAAGGTTGCCTCTGAGGTTGATTTGGTCTCCCAGGGTTGTCTCTGGGGATGTTTTAATGCTTCAGGGCTATCTTCAAAGGTTGATTGGATCTCCCAGTGTTGTTTTCGGGGCTGTTGTACCTCCCGGGGTTGTCTCCGGGGCTTGATTTGACATCCCGGTGCTGTTGGGGTTTGACTTGACAACCCGATGTTGTGATCGGGGCTTGAATTTACATCCCGGTGTTGTCAGGGATGAGTTTGATCTCCCGGTGTTGTCGTCGAGGTTGCTGTACCAACCTGGATTGTCACCAGGGTTTGACTTGACATCCCGGTTCTACCGAGGTGAAAAAGATAGTTTTGCCCTCCTGCAGGGTTAGTAACAGGAATGCAAAATTTTGAGTGTCTATAGATGCCCCTCTTTATCATGTTTATGTAATGCAATGGAATGAACAAGATAAACACTGCTAGACACTAAAAATATGACATATGCCAATGTAATGCAATGCATGATGTGTAATGTTACGAATGTTATATACCCTCGTGGTATAGGCTATTATTGGTTATTCATGTCATTTTCTGCTGGGGATGACCTCATCCGTGATAGCCTTTACTGAACTCTCTTGTCTTCTACTCGAACAGTAGTTTTGCAGAGGTGACCACCACCGAACCTCCTCGGTGCTTACTCGAATGGTAGTTTACACAGTCGATCGATCCACCGATCCCTCTCGGTGCTCCTGCTGGGGATTTGTATAACAGATTCCACCATTTGTTCCCTATGGGGAGAAATTTCTTTCTGATCCTCATCATTGGCTCATTCCCGATGCCTCACTGGAGTTGTCGCCAACGGCTGTCATCACCGGTTCGTTCCCGATGCTTCGTTGGGGTTGTCGCCAACGGCTGGAATGTCAGGCAATCTGACCTTCACTGAAGTAGTTTTCAACAGCTGTATCACCGGATCATTCCCGATGCTTCGTTGTGGTTGTCGCCAACGGCTAGAATGTCAGGCAATCTAACCTTTGTTGAAGCAGGTTTCAACGGATGTATCACCGGATCAGTCCCGATGCTTCGTTGGGTTGTCGCCAATGGCTGGAATGTCAGGCAATCTGACCTTCGTTGAAGTAGTTTTCAATGGTTTTATCACTGGACCGTTCCCAATGTTTCGTTGGGGTTGTCGCCAACAGCTGAAATGTCAGTTATAATCAATCTCGACATGGGGGTATTCTTTCTAATAAGTCACACCCTCGGATCAATCTGAACACCTTTAACACATTCAAAACCTGCTGTTCATGACGCCGAACCTTCCCGATGCTTAGACAAAGGCAGTTTTTCAGCAGTTTTCATCATTGGCCTTCGAATATCACTTTAGGGTCTCAACCAATGGCTTACATGAAGTTCCTCTCTTTGTCAGGAACTTGTCTCTTATACGCTGGATTTCAATCCAATCTGCTCAATTGCGTACCAATTTTTTTCCTGTTTTGACTCTTCAGCTTATGTAAACTTCGTTTTGGAGGGGGTGGGCCCCATCCTAGGGAGCCGTAGGTAGAGGTGCGGCAGTTGTAGGTGGGGCTGCTGCTCCCTGCAATCATAACTTAGCCTCCCATTACTTTCAAAGTTCATTTTCAAACTTGAAATCTAAAGAAAAACCAAATTTCTTCTTCAGATCTACGGAGTTCGGGCGGCTTTTTTCAAATTTCGTCACCGTACAAATGTTCTGCACACTTCTGGTAACGTTTACATCCTTTCTTTTCTAGTTTTAACCGTTAAAAGGTTAGATATCATATAGTATGCTTCTAAACACAAAATAGCGAATAAGCGTGCCTATATGACTTGATAAAAATTTTCAGACTCAGTAAATATTCATGTTTTACTGTACTGAACGTTCTGATGTAAAAAAATTTGATTTCTGAGACAATCAATTGACGCCCTTTTTTCAGTTTACTCATCCTTTTTGAGGCTAAATGAGCCTGGATTTTCAACTAAAAATGCATATGGTAATTTAGCTGCCACGGAGAGTTTAATTTTGAATTTTTTTATAAAAATGAACTGTTTCTATTTTTGGGTAGGTGTGCTATGAATAGCCACCTAGTCATGCCTATGTGCATGCAGACAGTCCATTTTACAAAGGAGACTCTGGCAAAAAAATTTCAAAAGCCTGAGTATTAATAAACATGCAATTTTGACTCCGCTGGGGATTTTTGTTAACTAATGCATGTTTTAGGACTTAAAAATGCATAAAGTAATGATTCAATTTAATAGGCCACAGGTTTAAGGCTTGCTCACCCTTTCTAAGGTGATTTGGAGACTTTGTCCTAGTTATGGAGCCAAATAGACCCGGTAGTGCTAGCAGGGTCACTTCTGGTGTGAGGCGGAGGAGAGCTTCTGATGTTTCTCAGCCACGTTCAGCCCGACTGCCACGCAGGTTGGATGAGTCTATGATTCGTCCGATCCAGGCTGAGATGCCGGATGATGTGGACGACGATGATGCCGAGGTTTGACTTGACATCCCGGTTCTACTGAGGTAAAAAAGACGATTTTGCCCTCCTGCAAGGTTAGTAACAGGAATGCAAAATTTTGAGTGTCTACACTAGCAGAGTCTCATTGGAATGCTGTCTGACCTGTGATAGAGATCCAGTTAGTTTCCCCTTCCTCTTGTTGCTCCCGAACCGAGTGTGGAATTTGTCGCACAGCTCCTCCCATGACAAAACTGAGTTCGGGGCCAAAGTCATCAGCCACTGCCTGACATCTTTCCTCAGAGTTGTCATGAAGGTATGAGACTTGGTCGCATCTGTGTAGTCATAATTGTCCATCAACCTGTCATACGCCTGACTATGCTCGTACGGATCCCCTGACCATCATAGCTCTCCATGTAAGGTAGTTTCTTGTTGGTGTAGACACTCAAAATTTCCTTTCCCTGTTACTAACACTGTAGGAGGGCAAGACTGTCCATCAATTCAACCCCGGTCTCAATATCGAGCCCTCAAATAAACCCGATCTAAATATCGGGCCATCAAATCAACCCCGGTCTCAATACCGGGTCATCAGTTTAATCCCGATCTCAATACTAGGCCATCAAATCAACCCCAGTCTCAATACCGGGCCATCAACTCAACCCCAATCTCAATACCGGGCTATCAGATTAGCCCCGATCTTAACCCGAGAGGTACAGGTCAGACCCGATCTTAAACCGAGAAGTGCATATCAGCCCCGGTCTCAACCCGGGAGGTAAAGGTCAGCCCCTGTCTCAACTCGGGAGGTACAGGTCAGCCCCGATCTCAACCCGGGAGGTACAGGTCAGCCCCGGTCTCAACCCAAGAGGTACAGGTCAGCCCCGGTCTCAACCCGAGAGGTACAGGTCAGCCCCAGTCTCAACTCGGGAGGTACAGGTCAGCCCCGGTCTCAATCAGGAGGTACAAGTCATCCCCGGTCTTAACCCGGGAAGTCAGGTCAACTTCTGAAACAATCCTGAAGCATCACAACATCTCCAGAGAAAAACCTAGAGCTACTAAGTCAGCCTCAGAAACAACACTGAAGACAAACAGACTCGAATGGGATCCAAATCTTGGAAACAACCCCAAGAAGTTAGCTGAAGGCCATGCCGGCACTAAAGGCAACCCCGGGAGGGGAAAAATGGTCATTTTACCAACTCTAAGCTGATTCGGTCAAACTCAAGCCGAATTGATGCCACCAAGATCAGAACGAACCATAATGGTCATTTATCTTTTTTGTATATATTTAACTGTATATATACTAACTTTTCAATTCTGTCAAGCCCGGATGTCAAATCCGCAGTAGTTTACTACTTTTATATATATTTATGCATATGTAAGCAGCATTCATCACATTGGATTATCTTTCCAGTCTTGGTTGACTACTTTTCTATCTATATATATTTATATATATTTACATTCCAGTTTGGCATGCGTATTTGACATCTGGGCTTGACATAATTAAAAATTTAGTATATATACAGTTAAATATATACAAAAAAAAGCCAAATTCGTACTGAAAAGATATTAGCAACATTCACCACACTGGATTATCTTCCCAGTCTTGGTTGACTACTTTTCTGTCTATATATATTTATATATATTTACATTCCAGTTTGGCCTGGATCATTCTGTGGCCTTTTTATTGCTTTTATATATATTTATGCATATATAAAAAACATTCACCACCCTGGGTTATCTTCCCAGTCTTGGTTGACTACTTTTATATATATATATATATATATATATATATATATATATATTTACATTTCAGTTCGTCCTGGATCATTATGTGGCCTTTTTACTATTTTTGGCACCATTCACCATTACTGGGTTATCTTCCCAGTCCTGGTTTGACTATTTTTATGTCTAAATATATATTTTAATTACAGTTCGGGCCTCGGAGTGAAAACCCACCGCCTTTTTATGTTTTTATTTATACATATTTCAATTTTGTCCAGCCTAGGTCATTCTGTGGCTTTTACAGCTTTTTTATAAATATATATATATATATATATATATATATATAAATTTCAATTCTAGTCCAGGCACCGGTGTGAAAACCCATCGCCCTTTACAGCTTTCGTATATATAATTATATATATATATATATATTTATATATATATATATTGCTTTACTCATTTTTATTAAATTGTTACTTTAAATATTCATTTGATATGAATCGGCACTGATATTTCTTCGGTCGAACTAGATTTATTTAAATCTCACCAATTCTAGCTTTCAAACAGTTCAAAATAGGTGCAGACAGAACTGAAAAGCTAGAATGGCTGACATTTATTTAAATATAGTACTTTTCTAGTTTCAGTTATAAAAGATTCCTCGTAGCTCTTAGATCGCTATCTAGTGGGAACAAGATGCTTCGGCCAGGTGCGAACCAGGATTTACTGATGAATCCTTGGTGCAAATTTATTGGCCTCCCTATGTGAGCCTAGAAATCGTGGGATTCATGATCAAACTAATCAGAATCTGATTTCCACGCTGGACAAACTCCACTTTACAAATGTACCCTGCCAGTTTTTCTGTAAAAATGTACATACAAAAGACCTTAAAACGGTTATCCAGATTTAAGGTCTAAACATAGTGAAAATATAGTTTGTCATGTCAGAGTCCTTCTGATGGCTATCATGCCCATGAGGAGACCGACACTTGTATATATGTTGTGGTCGAGGATGCTTCGCAGCCCAACAATCACCATTCAAATTGAGCCTTAAGGCTAAAAAGATAAAACTGAAGTATTGATATGCTTTAATTCCTATGATAGCGTAAGGGTTTAAAAACCTTATTTCAAAACATCATTTTAATAATCCTTTCGTAAAAAAAAGCTTTTGCAAATCAAATCAAACACTTTTGCTAATCAAAGCAAAGACTTTTTGCAAATCAAATCAAACCCTTCGTATATAGGTTCAACGATGCATAGACATGCTTCCAATCAAAGCATAGGCCCAATTTCTTCCAGCATTCACACACACATTGCAGATTTAAAAGGAAAATATTGAAAAGATATGGTACCGTGTTTACACCGGAGTTGTGGGGTGCCTAACACCTTCCCCACACTTAACCAATCCCCCAAACTCAAACTTTGTTTTCAAAGATCAAGTTTCGACAGTGTCCAGCAATTGGGCCTCTTTTCAAACAAAACTCGGTTGAGTTGGTACAACCATTTCAAATCTACCAACTGGCGACTCTGTAAAACATTCAATCGTCGACATAATACATGTTCGCCTTTTCCTAAAAAACCCTTCAAAACCTTTTTCGCAATAAAAAGAGTAAGGGTAGAGAAAACCTAGGAAGAGAGAAAGATTCGGGTTGTGACCCGACCCGCGGATTTTTTCCCGACGTCGACAGTTGGGATCCTCCTTCTCCCGAACGATCTCAACATAGAACGGCGAGACTTTTTTGCCCGAGCTCACCTTCACTTTTTTGACTTTGGCTAGCTTTTTCTGGATCTCTTCCAACTTCCTGGTCAACAACTCTATTCCTTCCAGCGTCGAAGTCGCTTTTTCCTTCGGAGAGTCTTTTTTCCTTCAGTGTGTCCGACCCTTATCATCCGAACTATCAGTCCGTGAAGGACTTCGATGCCTGGTTCTGCTATGCCGAGGGTTTTCCTATCGATTGTTCTTTAGCTTTGTCAACATTAACTGTGCTGGCCCCGCTTTCGGATGTGTTTCTTTCTTGGGGGGACCCTCTCTTGGTCTTCCCTAGCTACACCTTCCGAACTATCGGCCCTAGAATAGCTTTGACGACTGCTTTCGTTGTACTGGAGGTGCTTAGGACGGTGTACCCTCGATCGATCCCTGAATCTGCGACCCCCAGATCTGCTTCTATCACTAGAGCAGATCTGAAGCCTACTCTCGGTTCGACTCGTATCCTCTGCATGCCTCGCCCTGGACTGTCTGTCTGAGGACCTCTCCCGCCTTCTGGTCCAACTACGGCTGGAGGCCTCGTTTTCCTGTTCGGCCATTAGCACCGTCTGTTTGGAAATCTCTTCTTTCTGTAGCAACAGTATTTTTAGCGCCTTCTCTGTCTCCTGTGCTATTTTGGCCAAAACTGACTTCCTATCCTCCGGATCCTCCCGGAGTCGGGTTCGAGGCGATGTACCTCCTACCCTTCTTCGATCTCTGGTCTCCTTACTGGCTGTCGAGAACAGCCTCCTCCGAACGTCATCCCGATCCCCTACTTTAAATCTCACTGAGGTGCTTTGGGGACCGAGTCGCTCATAAATTCTCCTCGATGGCCCCAGCCTAACCTTTACGGATGCCTTTTTCTGGGAAGATCCCTCTGCCGTTGACTGTCCCACGCCCGAAACTGTCCTCCTGTTCACCATGGCTTTAGGCACGAGGAGTTGATAATTGTGATTGAACAACACTAGAAAGGCCCTATTTCTAGAGCCAATGTTAACACCAAGATCCGTCCACGCGCTCCAATCACCAAAGCACGTTCAATCCTGCACAAAAATGGGTAAACACCAAAAGTTTGACGACTTGGGTCGCCGGGGTATAGCTTCGGTGTGAGAATAAGTGCAGGCTGATTAAGGTTAACAATGGAGGCGTAATGCTCTAGTGCTATAAAGTAATAATAATGTGTGTACCTTAAAATCAGGATAAAGTCATGTATTTATAGTGTTCTCACCTTCTCTCTAAAATCCATCTCCATATTGGATTAGGGTTCTATATCATTCCATAATAGGATTGCACCAAATCTCCTAGAAATAAGGAGGTTGGTCCAAATCTCAACTCCTCTCTTCCATAATTAGAATCCATATATAATTAGGAAGCCCTCCAAACATTCCCTTATCCTGACCCAAGCTTGCCCAATACGGTCAAGGCCCAAACCAAGTCCTAGGCCCACATAATCGGGGCCAACAAAAACCAACAAGCACATTTTGACAAAGTGAAAACATGTAAGTAACAAGTATGGATACAAATAGAAAATCCAACCACAACTATCTAATGCTATGTTAGTTCCCATTCCTTGACATGTATGGAATGGAATGACTTAAGGAATTGAATGGCTCAAGGAATGGAATGGGAATGGGAATGGAATGGTCATTCTCATTTTTATGTTTGGTTTGTCCATTCATTCTTTCAGGAATAAAATCATTTTTCTACTTTAGGGTCATGTTTGTTTGCAAAGATTATAATCTCGGGATTATAATCCATGAGATTATAATCCAAGACTATTAATCCTAGAATTAAATAGTCCTAGTCACATGTTTATTTTTTATGGATTATTCAGTTGATAACTTAAAATAATCCTATGTTATGCTTGTTTTTTTCAGAATTAATTAAAGAATTGGATTAAAAAATATCGTTTGGACTATTATACACTTACCAATAATAACATATTCTAAATTATAATTTAAACTTATTTATACATATTGTAGTTGCATGACAAGTTCATTTAACTAAAAATGAAGCCTAAAACTTTGCTCATTTAACTCCTTGACAAGAGTTAAGTATGAGTAACTATTTACTTTTTACACACCTACACACAGTGGCGATGTCAAGAATTAGTTTTAGTTGAGTCAAAATTATTATTAAGCTATATATAATTTGGTGGGAGTTCAGGACAGTGTCCCCGAGCCAATTTTTTTTTAATAATTTTGTACTTTCGGGTCACACACACACACACACACACACACACACACACACATATATATATATATATATATATATATATATATATATATATATATATAATAATTACAATGACAATATAATAAGTAATAATATATAGTATATATACACTATATTGATTCATAATAGACTTTTTTAATCACAACTGTTCATAAGTAATTAATTTATTAATTATTTTTAAAAATAATATAAATTAGATTATTATTTAGTTTAAAATATTATAGAGAGATATACATATATTGAGAGGATATAAGTCATGGTTAAAATTTGATTGATAAAGTTATAAATTTTCAATTTGACCTTTCTAGTAGAAAATTTATAAAATTTTAGTGGGTTCAATTTATATATAATACTTAAAATTTTAAAATTTATCTTATATTATAAAGCAATTATTTTTCAGTGAGATCAATTGACCCCACAATCTTGTATATAACTTCGTCTTTTGCCTACACATCCTCTTGAACCTCTTCATTACAAATAATCAACTAGTTACCAAAAGCCTTTGGCCTAGTGGTATGACCCAATTCATATTTATCATGAGATTGGGGTTCAATTCTTGAGTGTGTGCCAAATTAAAAAAACAAATAATCAACTAGCCCATTATAAAGACAAAATTTTGCCCTATTAATTCAAAATTTTGTTATTTAACAATGTGAAATCTCACCGCCAAATAAAATACAAGTTGAAATTGAACCCCAGCTATTTCCAAGTCATGAATTGGAAGTGTGTGAATTATGGAACCTTGTCTCCCAGTCATGAATTAAAGGAGCACCTTAAGTACATTTGTTGTTATTAGTACCCCATCTCATATGTTGTCTTGTCCCTCTCACCAAACTTGGTTATCACTATTTCCACTTCTTTGCTATTAGTACCTTGTAAATTGTAGTATTATGGTGCCAGCCCACCAATGTTTTGGATCCATCTGGCTTTATTTGTCAACAAATAGGAACAACTTTGGCATTTTCTAAATTTATTTACATTTTGGTAGACCCTACCCTCTCACTTAAAGATTTTTAAAAATAATTTTATATTTTTAAATATAGCCTTAATATAAATTAAAAACTCAATTGTGGTGATGTGATAATAAAAATATAATAACAAATTAGAAATATTATAATATTTTATAGTTTTAAAATATTTATAATTTTAAAATAAAAATTATCTTTAATTTTAGAACAAATAAAAAAAATACATCTCTAATTTTAAAACGAGAGAGTAAATTCCATCATCATCATCTTCAAAATATCACCATGCATCCCAATAATTAAGCTGTTTCAAAATTCTATGGACTAAAACTGTACATCTCATATTAAACAGACGGAGTAAATTCCATCATCAAATTCAAAATATCACCACCCACCCCACTAATTAAGTTGTTTCAAAATTCTATGGACTAAAAGTGTACACCTCATATTACTCTATGCTTCTCATCTTTTTAGGCTTCTTTCCATTTTTGCCTCTCCTCCACAATCTCTCCACTTATTAAGAAAAAATATACTTATTTTTGTGCTAATAAAATCTATAAATACTTATTCCTTTCGTTGTTCAAAACAGTGTTTATTGTCAAATAATATTATTTTACAAAAATATTTTTTTTTCTTTGGTGATAATATAAAATGTCATAATAAGGTTAATAAAAACACATACTACATTTGTTCTAAATTATAAGATGATTATTGACTTTTTAAAAGTCAATTTAAAACTCAAAATTAATATAAATTTATTTAATTTGAGTCAATACAATTATAAATATCATAAACGGTTAGTAAAACTGAATAGAACAACTCTGCCCTTAAGACAATTATCTCAAGTGAACCAAACTGCAAGAATAAAATTTGTCAAGGCTAGTACTTGATACTATGCCCTTAAGACAATTATGCACTCCTTATTTGTGCTTAGACTTAGCGGCATTTCTCACCTAGGATACAATGACAACATATAATATAACAGCACTACAAATAGTATACTCAACGAACCAAATATATGTTCTGTACTCTCTCAACTATATTATGTATATAACTGATGAAATGAAGAAGACTTGAATGATAGAATAATGTTTGATTGCTCGAAAAATGGAATCCTGAAGTGGTTGCCCCCTAGTCTATTTATAGGAGGGTTAGTGACTAATCAGAAGAGACACAACCCCTTGAAAATGCACTATTTAGCCAAAACGACATAATTTTAAGCCTTAGCAGAAACGGTGCGTCTGTTCGGACCAAAAACGACGTAGTTTTAGGCTTTAGTAGAAAGAACGCGTCTGCTCAAGCCAAAAACGACGCAGTATAATAATAAATAATGTTTATCAAAACGACACAGTTTTTATAATTGAACTAAATAAAATAAATTTTATCCAAAAAAATTAAATAAATTTTGTCCGAAAAATTATACACAATGACCCACAAACTGCGAGCCCGAGCCAGGACAGGCCGGTTGGTCGGCTCGCGCGTGTGGGTTCAAACCAAGTCTTAGCTAGGTCCTCTCCCTTATACAAAAGTGCGATGCCCCTTGTGACCCAAACACAAGAGCAACTTTATTGTATATAAACTCATTTAATATTTAGTTCTTAACCGATGTGAGACTTAGCTTCCCACAAATATTTATTATCATTTCCAATAGTGATATTTGGGAGTTAATTTTTCATTCATTACTCCATGGATTTGAGCTTTCAAATACTTAATTTTAATCTAATCCTGGAGTAGGACACATTGATATATGAATTCATTTCCAATGATTAATGAAACCCATTTTAATTTTTGCTCAAATTCTAACAATCCCCCACATGAATGAAATTGACAGACAACCTTCAGCAAATATTATGCAGACTCTGAGAGAGAGACTGAATTGGAAATCATCTGTATAGAGAGAGATGGCTTCTGACTTTGAACCTTCCTTTGTGAAAGACTATCGGGTTTACTGGTTGTCTAGTGAACGTGATGTCTTGAATTGTCCAACCGTTTGTGTACATTGAGACAATACTAATTCATACAGAATCTTTTTAGACATTATTTGGTTCTCATGACTTTGTTCATTTCGGCCCAAAAAAATCCCGAATTTATGAGTGCTTTAGAGAAGTATAACTTTATCTTTCTTATAGAATTGGCTCAGTTCACACTCACATAGGTGATTCTTAATAAGAGTGTTCTGTCATACCCCATTTGTTTATCAAAATTTAAGAATCATTAAAAGCATTGTTTATCCTGAAACTGCTGCAGTTATCACTATTTCATATCATAGGAATGAGCAGAATAAAATAATTTCTTCATAGTGATTTGGTTGAATCATTCATAATTTAGTTGTCCCTTTGAACCTAGATCTTGGGATCTCCAGTTAACTAGGTTGGGTTTCCATCATGACGATCCTTGTTTATAGGCTTTCAACCCATTCCCCTTGAAGTTATTTTTACTTGCTATCTAGTCAAACCTTTAGTCAACGGATCCGCTATATTTTCTTTCGACTTTATATACTCAATAGACATAATGTCATTAGAGAGTAATTATTTTATGGTATTGTGTCTTTAACGAATATGTCTAGACTTACCATTATACATTTGACTCAGTGCCCTCTCAATTGCTAACTGACTATCACAATATATACAGACATCATGCAAAAGTTTAGGCCACATAAGAATATCTTCTAAAAAGTGACGTAGCCACTCAGCTTCTTCTCCAGCCTTATATCCAATGCAATAAACTCAAATTCCATTGTTGATCGAGCAATGCATGTTTGTTTAGAAGATTTCCATGATACTGCTCCTCCACCTAGTATAAATACAAAATCACTTATGGACTTAAAGTCTTTTGTATCCGATATCCAATTCGCATCACAGTATCCTTCAAGTACTGTTGGATATCTTGAGTAGTTCAATCCAAAGTTTTAAGTGTATTTTAAATACCTTAAAACTCTTATAATTGCTTTCTAGTGATTTTGACTTGAATTACTTGTAAATCTATTCAATTTATTGACAGCATATGCTATGTCAGGACGTGTACAATTCATTACGTACATAAGACTTCCAATTATTTGTGCATACTCAGGTTGTGATATTCTCTCTCCTTTATTTTTAGAAAAATGTAAATTTATAACTATCGGTGTTCCCACAGGATTGCAATCATATTAATTGAATTTTCTGAGTATTTTCTGAATATAGTGTGATTGTGATAATACTAACCCATCCGGTATTTTAGAAATTTTAATTCATAATATTACATCAGCAACACCCATGTTTTTCATGTCAAACATATTATTTAACATTCTTTTGGTAGTTTTAATGATTTTATTATTACTACCCATAATGAGCATATCATCTACATAGAGACAAATAATGACAAACCTTTTCTCAATGTCCTTGACTTACACACATTTGTCACACTCATTTATCTTGAAACTATTTGACAACATTGCACTATCAAATTTTTCATGTCATTCTTTAGGTGCTTGTTTTAATCCATAAAGGGACTTCACAAGCCGATAAACTTTATTTTTTTGTCATGGTACAATAAACCCTTCTGGTTGTTCTATGTAGATTTTCTCTTCTAAATCTTCAATTAAGAAAGTTGTTTTCACATTCATTTGATGTATCTCTAAATTATATATAGCTGCAATGACTATTAACATCCTAATTGAGGATATTCTTGTCACATGAAAATAAGTATCAAAATAATCCAAACCCTCCTTTTGCTTGTATCCTTTGATTACAAGCGTTGCTTTATATTTGTCTATAGATCCTTCTGCTTTCATTTTCTTCTTGAATATCCACTTGTATCCAAGATGTTTAGAGCCTGGTGGGAGATATAATAATTCCCACGTGTAATTGTGCATAATTGATTCTACTTCACCATTTATAGCCTCTTTCCAATATGGAGTTTTGGGACTCGACACCTGTGATGCCCCCAGAATAGGTCCATTCAACCCAACCCATTCTGAGTCGCCAAATACATGGTACAGAATTCAAATACAAACTTTATATCATACGGTCGTGCAAAATACGACCACACAACTGTGAGTGTCAATACAACTATGTAGAAAATATTAAGATTCAAACTAAGTCCTCATTACAATTATTATCACACTATTTATCAAAAATAGTGAGGACTACTACTGCTCTAACTCACCATCACTCTGTCCCCCGACTAGTTCCCGCAACATTCTCATTTCCTGAAGAGGACAACAGATGAAAAGGGTGAGCTCAACTAGCTCAGTAAAGAATATTATGACTAAGATAATGGAAAATAAATTATCGTTAGTCTTCAACAAATCAGATAAAATATAATGGACAACCAATCTTAGATCAATATTCGCAGCGAAAATAACAAATCA
This sequence comes from Panax stipuleanatus, assembly GCA_020205555.1. NCBI lineage: Eukaryota > Viridiplantae > Streptophyta > Magnoliopsida > Apiales > Araliaceae > Panax > Panax stipuleanatus. The sequence goes on along the minus strand of CM035116.1, from coordinate 118,569,864 downwards.
TTAGAAGAGTTAAGCAGAGAATGAAGTCTACTATCTTCTATGATTTAAAAGTCCATCATCAATATTTTATCCCTGTAACATCAATCAATATACATCTAGAATCAAATATTCATCTTTGCACTACAGGCCAAAGATATTCATTTGTATCATCAGTGGTCATGTTCATCTCAACACCTGTCATCTTTGCACTACAGGCCAAAGATATTCATCAGGTAATCATTCATCTTTGCTCTACAGGCCAAAGATATTCATCAGGTAATCATTCATCTTTGCTCTACAGGCCAAAGATATTCATCAAGTAATCATTCATCTTTGCTCTACAGGCCAAAGATATTCAGTTACATCACCTTTTAGGACTGAGAATGATGAAAAATATTTAAAAAAAACGAATCCAGTGAGATAAAAGAAAAAGACTAAGGATTCGTATTTTAGTATATCCAATTCAAAAATACCTCGTAATAATCAATTATGGAGCAAAATTCAAGAATAGAGCTCAAAACTTGGATACAATCAAAGATAGTAACCTTAACAAGCAATTTGGACAAATAGAAGAAAATTTAATTTTTTCGTGAATAGTGCCGTATACGTGAATAGTAACCCCGACGAAAAAAGTAAGAATTTCAACATAAAATCCATGACAATATTTATGTATAATGATATTGAAAAGAATAATATCATTTACGAAAGAAAATAACATCCCTTACCTCAAAAAGATAGTACCTCTGACTGGAATATCGGATATAATACCGAAGGAAACTTGCACTGAATAGCAACACTCAAAGTATTGAAATACTCACAAAAATACGCTCGATATTATAGAGAGAGAAAACTTCTGATTCTGGTGTGATTTTCAATTCTAACCTAAGCACCCTATTTATAGGAAAAGCTTAGGATGCCAAAGGAGACTAAATGAATACAATATTATATATTTTTCAAAATTTCCGCCGCCTGGAGGCTAAAAAATTTTCCACCAAAAGTGGGGCCCGCCCATAAAAAAAATATATATATTCCGAAACTTCAATAATTCATAACAAATAGCCCCTTCATCAGAAAAATACAAATTCTATGTCTCTCTATAGGAAATTTAATTCTGTACAACTTTGCAGAAGGAAGTTTTTCCAAATTCCAAACATAAATTATCCGAAATCCAAAAACAGATGATTTCTCACACCAAAATATTGATAAAAACTCACCAGCGCCAATTCCTTCTTTAATATCCACAAAATAAATATTTCCTTATCATATAAATCAATAATTAATTATTCACAAATAATATTATAGAACTACAATATTAACAACCAGGCCGTTCCCAGGACAGAGGGGGCCTTCCGATAAGGACTTCTCCTTACTGGCGCGCAATTAAATAACCCCTCCTAGACAGAACTTCCTTAGACATTGTCAATAATGCTATCTAATAATATTATTCAAATAATATGAATTATTGAGTTGATAACGTGAAATACTATACAACGACAATTATTGAATCAATACTACAAAATATCAACTGTAGCCATTATTGAATCAATCATATAAAATGGCAACGTAGCAATTATTGAGTCAATAAAATATCAATGCAGCAATTATTGAGTCAATAATATAAAATATCAACGTAGCAATTATTGAGTCAATAATATAAAATATTGAACAGTAATTACTGTAACAATAATTGAGTAATGGCTTCTCACGTAAGACTCAATAATTCGAAATACTGTGCAATACCGTGTGCTACTATGCAACACCGTGTATCACTGTATTTTAACCACCGGGTATTTCAACAGTACTAACGATAACAACCACGCCGTTATTTTGTAAAAAGTTATTTCTGTCGCTTTCTATATCCGACAGTTATTCCGTTGTGGGGGCCCACAAATAGCTGCGCCGTAGTACAAATATTCCCCGACAACAAGAATATTCCACGACCAAACGAATATTCCCCGACAACCAGAATATTTTATAACCACTTGCTCATTTTAAAAAATGTTTGCACATTTCACCCATAACTTTCATATTTATCAAATCAACACCTTACTATTTCGAAATAATATAAAGAAAATTAAATCTTTATTCATAAAAGTTGGGGTCTTGCAACACCGCTTCTCTATAAGTTTGAGGCTCATTTTCTAACAAATAAGTTAGAAATTCGGACCATAAGATTTTGATATTCTAGCACGTTTACTACGTCTAAGTTCATCAATATCTTCTAATCCATAATCATTGTCACTAACAGTGTCATAAGTTTTTTTGTTTGAACTTGGTTCTTATTCATTAGAACTTGGCTCTTATTCATTTTTATTAAGAAATACTGTTTCAAATAATAACCAATGAATATACAATCTATTGTTTTCGGTCATATTTTCACCTTTTTGGGTGGAGGAACCATTATTTTTTTAAACACCCCCACACTTTTTAGTGTTTATAAGACAGCTTATGTCCTTTTCATAATTCATAAAGTGAAGCATTAAACTTCTTTTGAGGTATTTGATTAAGAATATAATTTCTTGAAAGAATTGCTTCCCCCTCCCCCCCCCCCCCCCAACAAATTCTGAGGTATCCCAAAACTTAATAATAATAATGCATTCATCATTTCTTTCAAAATTCTATTCTTTCTTTCTGCAACACCATTTTGTTGTGGTGAATAAGGTGCAATTGTTTGTTGTATTATACTATGTTGTGAACAAATTTCAACAAAAGGAAATTCATATTCCCCACCTCTATCACTTCTAACTATCTTAATCTTTTTATCAAGTTTGTTCTCAACCTCATTTTTGTAATGTATAAACATTTCCAAAGCCTCATCTTTACTTCTCAATAAATAAACATAACAATATCTTGTACAATCATCTATAAAAGTAAGAAAATATTTCTTACCTACTCTTGTTTGTATATACTTTAAATCACAAATATAAGTATGTATCAATTCAAGAGGTTCTGTACTTTTTTCAATTGATTTAAAAGAAGATTTTTGAAGTTTTACCTCAATGCAAACTTCACATTTATGATTAGAGTTAATCTCATATTTTGACAAACATTCCATATTAATTAATCTACGTATAGTGTCATAATTAATATATCCTAATATAGCATGCCATAAATTAGATGACTCAATCATATAAGTAGAAAATATAATTTTATTAATATTGGAAGGTACAATTGTCATTACATTCATTTTGAAAAGCCCATTACTCATGTATCCTTTCCCAACATACCTCCCATTTTTAGTTAGGACAAACTTGTCCGATACAAAGACCAATTTAAATCTCTTTTAACTAAGAAGGGATTCTGACACTAAATTCTTCCTAATATCAGGCACATGGAGCACGTTGTTGAGGGTGAGTTTCTTGTCAAATGTCATCTTCGGAACCACCATTCCTTGTCCAACAATCTTTAATGAAGAAGAATTTCCCATGTACAATTGTTCTTCATTCTCAATTTTTTGATATGTGGAGAACATCTTCCTGTCAGAACACATATGTCGGGTTTCTCCAGTATCTACCCACCATTCCCTAGGATTCTAAACCATGTTTACTTCAAAAACAACCGCTAAAAGGTTCATTTTAGAAATATTTTGAAGAAGACCATCCACTTCCGTTACAATAGCTTGTGCGGACTTCTTTTTCTGGTCTTTGTGTTTACGACAATCCTTTGCCCTATGTCCGGGCTTGTCACAAATGTAGCATTTGCCTTAGAACTTCTTATCTGTTCCCTGTTGAGCCCATTGTCGGAGTACTTTCTCTTTTTAGACTTCAGACCTTATTCCACCACGTTGGCTTTATATTCATTAAGGACCTTCCTTCTTTCTTCTAATATGCATGGTTGTTCTCTTTTATCCTTAATCTTACGATTAAGTCTTCAAATTTCATCACTTTGCGTTTATGCTTGAGATAATTCTTAAAATCTTTATACATTAGTGGTAGTTTTTCAATTATAGCAACAACTTGGAAAGATTCACTTAAGGAGATACCTTCTGAATGTATTTTATGCATGATTACTTGTAATTCTTGGACTTGGTTGATGACAGCCTTAGAATCCACCATATTACAATCCAAAAACTTGCCAACTATGAACTTCTTCGTGCCAGCATCTTCTATTTTATACTTTTTATCCAAGGAATTCCATAATTCTATTGTTGTTTTGAGAGAACTATACACATTGTGTAATTCTGGCACAAAAAATCAGCATGTTTTTATGCATCTATTGCGGCAGCAACTAGCCTGTCTGTTTCATTTGTTAGGTTTGTATATAGCGCGAATACATAATCGAATTACGTAAACATAGCGGCAGCGCGATAAAAGGGAGTTTTAAAATTTTAATACAAACCATCACCATGATCATCACATATGCTTAGTTATCAATTCATACATGAAAGAGAAGAATCCACGGGATTAATTCCTTCCTTTGATCAATGTAAGTCACCTAAGTGTTTGGTCTCTAGAGGTGATCCACCAAGCAAGAAGAACTCAAGAAGGTGGGTATTTGGCAAAACCCTAATTCTATCTTTATAGAATATATGTACTTTTCCAACTCTTGGAATAAAGCGTGTAACCTTGTTCTATAATAAAACTTTCTTATTTATAGACGTAGGCAAACCTCCTAAACTATTAAGAATTAGAGTTTCAAATTAATTAATTAAACCCTTTTAATTAATTAGGCTTCTCAATCCTATTTGAAATAATTAAACTTTTTAATTAATTAGCCTCCTAATCTCATTATGAATATTTATATATATGAGAGAGTATCTTATTAATTAATTCTCAAACTTCTTTACGAATTAAATAATAATAATAATAATAAGGCTCCTCTTATTAATTTATATTTAATATTTCCAAAATATTAAATAATAAGATTATGCTATTTAATTTATTCTATCACCATAGATTGAATTAAATATATTTAACTCATTATTACGATTATGCCATTTGATTCTATAATAAATATTCTTCCTTTTATGGTGTGACCCTTTAGGTTCTCCATATTAAACCGGTTGTGAATAAATCAATTAAAAAAATTCTAATCTTATTTAAATAAAAAAATTAAACTAATAATTTATTTAAATAAATAACATTTATTCTACAATAAAGGTAAGCCCCCTTAATGATCAACGACTTTCCAGATAATATAGATTTCAATATTAATCATAAAAGAACATTTGAATAAATAGTTATCGTACAATTCATTCCTTCCACCATACAATGTTCCAATTAAATACAATACATGGAATTACTATCAAGTCTTATTTTATTTAATTATATGTATTTCGATCCTAAAATCCACAACTCCAAATAATGCAAATTAGAAACTCTTTTCTAATTTTATTATGCCTTGGCCAATGACTACTGTGTTATCATTTATCGAATTACATAGGACATTCTCTTCTTTTACTAGAAGCGGTAGATTCTTTTTGATCATTTATTATCTCCATGTATAAATTATTATACCCAAGCATACCCTTTGATACACCCTTAGGGTCTTAAGGGACATGTCAATGTATAACTCATCATACACAAGATACTTTGATGATCTCAAGTCTAAGAATTATTTGTACTACTATCACTAAAGGAATTCCTATTGATAGGAAAGTAAAACTCCATTAGGTATTCCTTAGCGAGCCACGTTCAGCGTACTTATTCTCCAATAAGCACCTACATACTTGCTTTAGTGTCTCCACACAAATGATTATGAGATAGATCATCCTCATCCAATGAGCAACCAACGTATGTACCAATCTATTCGGATTCACTAATCCCCTCTTTAGTAATTCAACGATTGGGAACTATTTTAGTTTTAAGCTATCTAAAAATTTAGATCTCATTATCATGATCTTCATCATAATTCTAAAAGCATTGCTTAAAACTATGGATTTATCACATATTATAAAAAAGCACCATGTAGATAATTAAATATCTTTAATAAATAATATTTTTATAAATAAATGAATAAGATTGTTACAAAGTAAATGATTTATCATCAAACATGATTGGCTTGTATGCATACTACTTTCAATCTCTCACTTGCACTAAAGTCAATCGTCATGGTATCTCATACCCATCTTCTAGTGACGATCAAACTGCTGTTGTGTTAAAGCTTTAGTAAATAGATCTGCAATGTTGTCTTGAAAGTCCACACGCTCTAGGGTGACATCTCCTCTTTTAATGATCTCTCTAATCAAATGAAACCGCCGCAACACGTGTTTGGATTTCTGATGAGACCTGGGTTCCTTAGCCTGTGCAACAGCTCCGGTGTTGTCAAAGAATAAAGGTACTGCTCCTCTAATGCTAGGAACCACACCAAGTTCATTTATGAACTTCTTCATCCAAACAGCTTCCTTTTGAAGCTTCACTTACAGCTATGTACTCTGCCTCTGTCACTGAATCAGCAACTGTTTGCTACTTGAAACTCTTCCAACTCACTGTGCCACTGTTTAAGGTAAATACATACCCCAAAATGAATTTATTATCATCTTAGTCCGGTTAAAAACTTGAGTTTGTATAGCCATCTAGTTTCAACTCAGACCCACCATAGACAAGAAATACATCTTTAGTTCTTTTAAAGTACTTTAGGATATTTTTCACTACCTTCTAGTACTCTTCTCCAGGATTCGACTAATATCTTCTCATTACACTAAGTGCATGAGCGACATCCGGTCTAGTATATATCATGCCGTACATGATAGATCCAATTACTGAAGCATAAGGAATCTTACTCATACAGTCTCTCTCCTCAGGTGTCTTTGGGGCCTGTTTCTTGGATAGATGTATTCCATGACTCATCGGCATGAGACCTCTATTGGAATCTTTCATGCTAAACTTCTTTAGCATTGAGTCAATGTACGTTCCTTGGGACAAGTCAAGCATCCTTTTAGATCTATCTCTATAGATCTTTATCCCCAAAATATAGGATGTTTCTCCCAAGTACTTCATGGAGAAGTGTTTAGATAACAAAATTTTGATCGACTGTAACATAGGAATATCATTCCCTATCAGTAATATGTCATCAACATATAATACTAGGAATGAAACAGCGCTCCCATTAACCTTCTTGTACACACATGATTCATCCTCGTTTTTAATAAAATTAAACTCTTTGACTGTCTCATCAAAACGGATGTTCCACCTTTAAGAAGCTTGCTTTAATCCATAAATGGATCGTTGCAGCTTACAAAATTGATTTATTCCAACCGTTGAAACAAATCCCTTTGGCTGTGTCATATACACATCCTCCTCAAGTTACCCATTGACGAAGGTCGTTTTCACGTCCATCTACCAGGTCTCGTAGTCGTAATAAGCTGCAATTGCAACTAAAATCTGAATATACTTGAGCATAGCTACTGGCGATAAGGTTTCATCATAGTCAATACCTTGTCTTTATTTAAAACCTTTCACAACCAGTAGGGCCTTATAGGTCTGTACCTTGTTGTCCGCTCCAGTCTTTCTTTTAAAGACCCATTTGCACCCAATAGGCTTAATGCCCTCAGGTGATGAAACCAAACTCCACACTTTGTTCTCATACATGAAGTCCATCTCGGATTTCATGGCTTCTTGCCATTTCTCTGAGTCTTTGCTACTCATAGCATGTTTGTAATTCAAAGGATTATCATCATCTATGATGCGTACCTCATCGTCATCCGCTATGACGACTCAATAACTATCTGGTATCTTCGATACTCTCCCAGATTTACGAATAGGGTTTTTTACTGTAGGATCTTCCACTTGGTCAGATACCAGACTTTGATCCGTAGTAATTTGTGGTTCTTGAATTTATTCAAGATATATCTTACTCTCACTGACCCCTTCAAGGATAAACTCATTTTCTAAGAAGGCATCATATTTCGCAACAAACACCTTTTGATCAGTAGGATGATAGAAATAGTACCCTACATTTTCTTTGGGATATCCCACAAATCTACACTTTTTGGATCTAGTCTGTAGCTTATAATTCTCAAATTTTTTAACATAAGCTGGACAACCCCAAGTCTTAACAAACTTAAGATTTGGCTTCCTCCCTATCCATATCTCATATGGGGACTTTGGGACGAATTTGGTAGGTACCTTGTTAAGTAGATAAGCAGTCGTTTCTAGGACATAACCCCAGAATGATACTGGAAGTTTGGTAAAACTCATCATAAAACGATCCATGTCCAACAATGTTCAATTTCTCCTTTCAGATATACCATTCAACTATGGCGTCCCTGGTGGAGCCCATTATTGGATTATACCATTTTATTTGAGACAATTGAGAAAATCACCGCTTAAGTATTCACTACCTCGATCTGATCAAAGAATCTTAATACTTTTGTCAGTTTGTTTCTTCTACTTCACTTCTAAATTCTTTGAACTTTTCAAATGATTCAGATTTGTATTTCATTAAATACACATATTCTAATCTTGAATGATTATTAGTGAAAGTAATAAAATAAGAATAACCTCCTCGTGCATACGTTGTCATAGGTCCACAAACGTATGTCTGTACTAACACTAACAAATCTGTAACTCTTTCTCTTTTTCCACTAAAAGGAGATTTGGTCATCTTACCCATGAGACAAGATTCACAAGTTGGATATGATTCATAATCAGATAGCTCTAAGAGCCCATCATTATGCAACTTGGATAATCCTATTTTATTAATATAACCGAGTCTACAGTGCCACATATAGGTATAATTAACATCATCTCTATTCCGTTTCTTAGTTTGTTCAAGTTGAAGTATATTTTCAAGCAACTCAAGTATGTAAAGTCCATTCAACGATTTACCAACATCATATAAAACATTCTTATTATAAATAGAACAAATATTGTTCTTTATTATATTATCAAAACCATCCATATCCAATACGGAAATTGAAATAATGTTTTTAATAAGTGAGGGAACAAAATAACAATTATTTAATCTAATGGACTTGCCCGTAGGCAATGCTAAACAATAAGTCCCTACAGCTAATGCAACAACCTTTGCTCTATTTTCCACTCGTATAACGACTTCATTCTTGTTCAACTTTCTACTTCTAACCAGTCATTGCATAATATTACATATGTGAGAACCACAGCTGGTATCCAATACCCAAGTAGAAATTTAACTTTCAGAAAAATTAATTTCAATCATGAACAAACCTTGATTGGAATTCAAAGCTTCTCCAAGCTTCTTCTCTGCCAGAAACTTCTCACAGTTCCTCTTCTAATGACCCGACTTGTTGCAATGGAAACACATTCCTTTGCTAGCTGGATCAGGTTTTTTTTATCCTTGTTCTTCGCCTTGCCCTTAGCCTTCTTGGATTTCTTCTTTTTAGAAGATACCTTGGGTATCTTCCTTTTTTTAAAAGAATCATCCACCAGTAAGACTTGGTTCTTCTTGGATGGGAAATGTCCTTCAGCAGTTTTCAACATGTTAAGTAAATCAAGCAAGCTAATATCCAACTTATTCATGTGAAAATTCATAACAAATTGTGATAAGGTATCTGGGAGTGACTGTAAGATCAAATCTTGACTTAAGTCCCCATCCATGATGAACCCAAGTTGTCCCAGACGTTTAATCAAATTGATTATCTTTAGGACATGAGTCTCAATAGTAGTGCCCTCGGTCATCCGAGATCGGAAGAGCTCCTTAGATATCTCATATCTAGCAATCCTACTTTGCTCACCATACAACTCTTGGAGGTTCAGCAATATAGTAGGAGCATCCATAGTTTCATGCTGACGCTGAAGCTCGTTACTCATGGATGCGAGCATAATGCATTGAGCCACAGATGCATCATCTTGCCACTTCTTAAAAGTAGCAATCTCTTCCTCAAAGGCTGTTTCTGTAACTTTTGCAGGGACGTGAGAATTTAGGACATAAGAAAGCTTTTCAGTAGTGAGACCAATTCTAAGATTTCTTAACCAGTCCGTGTAATTCGGTCCGATCAGTTTTTTAGCATCAAGTATGCTACGCAGTGATAGTGAGTGTGACATTTTCAAATTCTGCATGTGAAATAAAAAAACATTTTAGCATACATTCATTTAATTAATTTTCAAAATAAATTAGGTCTTATTTTAAATTGGTATCTCCCACTATTTTTTTCAAACTATATTACCCTCATAATATATAGTTCGGCAAATCTAATTAAAGATTTGCTAGTGAGAATAAGGATCTCATTTCAAATGTCTATAGCCTTGTGTGACACAACAAACTATATATAAATAAATAGGTAGACAACTCTTGTCAATTACATCAACATGTAACTCCTTGTATTTTGCCTCTTAGATTATTTTGATTAAGTGTGACACGTCCGAATTAAAATTTTATCCAGTTATGACAAACCTAGCTTTTTCATATATTCAAAAGAAAAATATTATCCTTGTGTGACACAACAAAGCAGCATCTTTCAGTCTATTTATAAGCATTAAATGTGATAAAATAAGATTTCAAAAAATTAAGATAAGCTTTGTGTGATACAACAAACTTATAACAATTAACTGATACTCTATCGTTTTATTATGCTAGAAGGCGACGTTCGATATTCCAAATATCTTTGAACGCTTAGGACTTAATATAAATTCTTTGAGGGATTTGTTATTATTTGTCTCATCTTGTTTAGCGTGCATACACATGTATATAAAAAATATACGTCATATTAATTGACATGTGAAGCATGTTGCATAATATAATATATATATATATATATATAGTATAATCGTGCATATAGAATACTATATTCTACCCAGATTGATTATGGACTTTTATTCTAGTTTGGTTCACTAGAGCTACTAAGTGAACCAAAAGGTCAAACCTAGGGGTACAGGAATTAAATTTAAATATAACTATTACATTTAAATCTCGGGCTCCATTACGATCAGGTCTTCATGCGCTCCTTGCTCCTTGGTCTCCAATTCTTCAAGTAATTCTAACTAATCCTATTACATAGACTATTTATAATAAATAGAAACCTTGATCAGCAGTCAAGGGAAAGTACATAGGAGGGAGATAGAAATTACATCAAGAAAAATTAGAGAAGACGAGGTACGCAGACCCCATTTAATAAAACTCATACATTCATGCATCCAACTAAAATAAAATTCAATCACATTGGTCAATAGTCCATAATCAACCCCATTTATTTTCATACATATCAACATATGTATCAATAAATAATATTCATCTCATTAATCATAAATCAATTCCATATATGCATCGATATCATTTATTGGGCAAAAATTTTGCTAATATTTAGTTTTGAAACAAAATAAACTCTTTTATTTTAATCAAAACCCAAATTCAAATTAAACTCCTTTAATTTATAACAATCTGAAATCATATTTCAGATAAAATAAACTCTTTTATTTTAAACTTTTATCAATTAAATAAATAATTTATTTTAACTGAAGAAAAATAAAAATTTTAGATATTGTGTAGGTGCCGGCGCAGCTGCGCCGAAAAAGAATTGGGGTGCGTCGCAGCTGCGCTGCTCATTCGGGAAAACAGACACTTCAGAATGGCGCAGTTGCGCTCCAAAATGAACTAGAGGCAGCGCAGCTGTGCCAAGTCACAGAACTTGAAACCTTTTTTATTTTGCCCAAAACTCGATCCAATCGCATATGATACATACATGGAATCACAAAGATTGATAATAAGCATATAGGTAGGATCAGATACCACTGTTAGCTTTGTATATAGCGCGAATACATAATCGAATTACGTAAACATAGCAGAAGCGTGACAAAAGGGAGTTTTAAAATTTTAATACAAACCATCACATTGATCATACTATATGCTTAGTTATCAATTTATACATGAAAGAGAAGAGGATGAGATTCATATCCTTGTAGATCGAGCTTCCACGTGTATGCGTTCTACTCCAATTGCTTTCACGTTCAACTTGAATCCACGGGATTGATTCCTTCGTTTGATCAATGTAAACTACCCAAGTGTTTGGCCTCAAGAGGTGATCTACCAAGGAAGAAGAAGAACTCAAAAGGTGAGTATTTGGCTAAACCCTAATTCTATCTCTATAGAATATATATATATATATATATATATATATATATGTACTCTCCCAACTATTAGAATAAAGCGTATAACCTTGTTCTATAATAAGACTTTCTCATTTATAGACAGAGGTAACCCTCCTAAACTATATAGGATTAGGGTTTCATATTAATTAATTAAATCCTTTTAATTAATTAGGCTTCCCAATCCTATTGGGAATAATTAAACTCTTTTAATTAATTAGCCTCCTAATCTCATTAGGAATATTTATATATATGAGAGAGTATCTTATTAATTAATTCTCAAACTTCTTTAGGAATTAAAAATAATAATAATAATAATAATAATAATAATAAGACTCCTCTTATTAATTTATATTTAATATTTTTAAAATATTAAATAATAAATATGAAGCTATTTAATTTATTCTATCACCATTTATTAAATTAAATATACTTAACTCATTATTACAATTATGTCATTTGCTTCTATAAAAATATTCTTCCTTTTATGATGTAACCCTATTGGTTCTCCATATTAAACCGGTTGTGAATAAATAAATTAGAAAAATTCTAATCTTATTTAAATAAAAAAAATAAACTAATAATTTATTTAAATAAATAATATTTATTCTACAATATGGGTAAACCTCCTTAGCGATCAGCGACTTTCCAGATAATATAGATTTCAACATTAATCATAAAAGAATCTTTGAGTAAATAGTTATAGTAAATATCATTCCTTCCACTATATAATGTTCCAATTAAATATAAGATATAGAATTACTATCAAGTCTTATTTTATTTAATTATATGTATTTCGATCCTAAAATGCAAAACTCCAAATAATACAAATTAGAAACTCTTTTTTAATTTCATTATGTCTTGGCCAAGGACTACAAGGTTGTCAGTTATCGAATCACATAGAACATTCTCTTCTTTTACTAGAAGCAGTAGATTCTTTATTGATCATTCATTATCTCCATGTATAAATTATTATACACAAGCATACCCTTTGATATACCCTTAGGGTCTTAAGGGACATGTCAATGTATAACTCATCATACACAAAATATTATGATGATCTCAAGTCTAAGGATTATTTGTACTACTATCACTAAGAAATTTTTATTGAAAGGCAAGTAAAACTCCATTAGGTATTTCTTAGCGAGCCACGTTCAGTGTACTTATTCTCCAATAAGTACCTATATATTTTTTTAGTGTCTCCACACAAATGATTATGAGATCGATCATCCTCATCTAATGAGCAAGCAACGAATGTATCTATCTATCCGGATTCACTAATCCCCTTTTTAGTAATCCAACGATTGGAAACTATTTTAGTTTTAAGCTATCTAAGAATTTAGATCTTATTAGCATGATCTTCATCATGATTCTAAAAGCATTGCTTAAAACTATGGGTTTGTCACATATTATAAAAATAGCACCATGTAGATAATTAAATGTCTTTAATAAATAATACTTTTATTAATAAATGAATAAGATTTGTTAGTTCCCAGAGGTACAATAGTTATCTAGAAGAGGGGTTGAATAGATATTTTAAAAAAAAATTCTTTTCAAAATACTTATCAGATTTGTTAATAAATTAACCACAGCGGAATATATGGTTTGTTTGTTCCCTTAAGATAAACCAAGTGTATAGGTGATAAGCAGTAATAGCAGTTATAACAGATATAACAGTTATAGCAGATATATCAGACACATTGATTTTAAGTGGTTCAGAGCACTCAAGGCTCCTAGTCCACTCTTCTACTCCACGAGTAGGAAATCCACTAAGGATATCTTTACAATCTTTGAATCACTTAGATTCCTTCAAGACCAGCAGTCTTGGAACTTCTTAGTTCACTTAGAACTCTTCAAGTCCAGCAGACTTGGAATACACTTGATGAGAGTTGCGTTCTTGGGTGTGCTACTCAGTTGCAGTTAAGCATACATTTGAAAGAACTGAGTAGTTGAGCAAGCTTTCTTTTAGGATCGTAGTGTTTGGAAGTTGAGTGTTCTTGAGCTTTTTTGTTCTTGTTTACTTTTTTTGAATTTGCAATCTGTTTTGCTTATGAAGGAGCCTTTGAATTCTTCCCGTTGAAGGCATCCGTTGTAGCATTTAATGCTCCAGACATTTCTGAGCACTGATGTTGACATCTTGGGAATATAGAGTTCTGCTGTCTGGCCCACCTGACATAGCAGACTGCTGTCTCACCTAACACCTGAAAAGGTGTTTTCAGCAGACAGAAAGCACTTTCCTTAGCTTCTTCTATATACGCTTCTTCAATAAAACTAAGAATGAGTGTTGGATCATTGGGACTCCCAAAATATCAACGTCCATAAACCTTTCTTCATTCGTTAGACATTTTCTTTTATTAGATGAGCGAATCTTGAAAGTCTGATGCTAACTGAAGAGACACCACGGTCGTTGTCTTTTTATCATGATCGTTGTGTTGTTGTGCTTATGCATAATTCAGTCTTGATCGTAGAGAACACTATGATTTCTCTTAAGCTCTGATATGCTATGATCTCTACTTGTTTAGCAGACTCCACGTTTTCGAGAGCTAACTATGATTCTTGACTTGGCTCGGCAGGCGCTCGGACTGTCTCCATGATTCTGAGTGTGACTTCCAAGACAGACTATGATTCTGGAGCAGCTTCCTCGATACTCCACGATTCTGCCTTGGCTTCTGCAATCTCTTGGCTAACTCAACAAACTACGATTATGTTGAGGCCTATCTATTACATTGCAAGAGATCAACTTAACAAATTTGATCTTTCTTCTATATATTTATTTATAAAATGATAAACATTTAGCTCAGATCAACCTAACAATTTTGATCTACCATCTAAGTCCTTGTACATTGTTCTATTGAAGGACTTTACACATAAGCATATATATTTACTTTCAACATCAAATTTGAATATGCAATACCTAACAATCTCCCCCTATTTGATGTTGACATAACCAAGGAGATTTGCATCATATCATCAATTTTTAAATGTAGGATGCTAGAAACTAAATATGACTTAGTGTTTCAGTGAGCAACTGAAATCTTTTAGAGAATAAGCATGAATTTATTGATGTTATAAAACATATATTACAATTTAGTTCAGTTACATCAATAAGAAATAAATTTTAAACTTATCTCTATCTTCTTTTGCCTCTTTCTCCTCTGAGGATTGGCATGCTCTTCAGCTCTCCTTCTTCTGCTAGCTTCATCTCGCCATGCAATATCTTCTAGCTCACTTGGACTTAGCATCTCTCCATGATCATGTCTGTTCATGAAGGCAGGATCTCTAATAGGCATGCTCAAACCAGTGTTGGATACCCCTGGTGAGCTAAAGGATGGGCCTTAACTCCTCAAAGGGTATGCCATGATGATTGGTTGGCGCTGCTGTTCAATTTGTTGAGTCTAATAGCAAGGCTGGCGAGGCTGATTTCTTGGATTGCTCCTTGATGCAATTTGTTTCCCTTTTCCCTTGCCTTTATCCCCTTACTCTTTATTATCCCACTTTATGTCAACATCCAGGGTTCGAATGTCTTCTAACAGACGATTGACTCCTTGCACCATCTCATGCATTTGGGAACAATTTTTAGCAATGTCACTGCGATTTTCTTCAACCATGGCTTCAGTATTTCTTCTCTGTTGATGCATCATGGCCATGGCATCTTTAGTCTGTCTTACTTGAGCCATAGAATATTCTTTGAATTCTAGCAGAGAGGTACTTAGCTCGTGAATCTGATCAGCAATGATTTTATTTTGAGATCCTGAGTCTTCTGTAGAAGGAGAACTGCTTCCTTGTGCTTGTTGGAAGCTTGAAAGTGGATTGCATCCCTTTGGCTTAGACTATCACTCATCTCACGTATGATCTCCTTGAGTCTTTTTGAGAGCTCTGTTGCCAAATTTCCAGGCAAATTGTTGACAGACTCGATCATATGATTGAAGCGTTGATGAATTGCCAGGGAGTGAGCTGCAAGGTTCTCCTCTGTCTATAGGACCACTTGGCTTGTGACATCAGCAAGCTCTTCTTTGGTGGGGAGGAGAGAGGGATGATCAAAGATTTTCTTAAAATTAGGAGGGGAGGTTGTTGTGTACACCCTTGGCCTTGGCATGCTTGTGAGAGCAAGTGCCATATCAAAATATTCATTGTGGAAGGATGAGGGAATGTCTGATTATGTGAGAGGTACTTATTTTTGGTGTATGGGAGAGGGGATTGGTTTAGTATATGGGATAATGGGCTCGACGATTAGGTTTGGTGGCTTAATGGTCGTGGTGTCGTGTAGTTGTTTGATGATTGTGAATTGCTCGGTGACAATGGGTTGTTGTTCGACGAGCGTGAATCATTGCTCGATGACCATAGAGTCACTGTCTGTTGGCTCGACGATAGTGGAAAGTTGGTCATTTGGTTCATCAGTTACAGAGTTTTGGGACTCTGTAACTGGAAATTGGTTAAGTGGGTTAAGACCCACTTCCATCCACCTCGGTAGTTCATTAAACTGATAGAAGTTTAGTAGGGACAGTGGTTGACTTTGAAGGAGATAGGAATAGAGTGTACCTCATGCCCAGTCTTTGAAGACGAATGATTAGTGATCAATTTTTGAGAAAAGTTGAGGTTGCTTGGGAATCCATGGGCTAGCACCGAAATAGTTGGATAAGCTTTGTATGCCCAGAACATATGATCCCAAGAGTTGAGGATCAGAGCTCTGTGATAGGGCATCATAGGCAAGTAGAAGAACAACTGATTTTAGTTGGCTCTCCTTTCTCCATTCCAGTCCGTTGCTATAATTTCAAGTTCTTCTTCCTCTTCTTCTTCTCTGTCTTCATCACCTTCATTTGAAATTTCCACCACATCCATCATCTCAGCATCTCCCCTTTGTTCTTCAGCACTCTCCATCTCCACAACTTCAGAGACTACGATTTCTTGAGGGGCAGAGGGAACTTCACAGCTTTTGACTGCTCCCCCTCAGCTAGAGCACTTTCTTGTTCAGGTTCTTTGAGTAGCTCCCCCTCAACGTGAGCTGTACTCTCCTCAATTGCTTCGGGTAGTTCCTCCTCAGTATAAATGATAGCTTGATTAGATACAGTAGGGGTTACTGCACTGTTGAGGTTTGCTATCACATCAATAATGATCCTGGTCTCATCCAAGGACTCATTGTGAGTATCAGATGCTTGAGGCTCAGTTCTTTGTTCAGCCTACTTAGTAGCAATTCTTCTTTCCTCCTCCTTCAAAGCTTCCTCATTGACAAGGATATACTTCTTGACAAGCTTTCTCTTTGTTCTCCTGGGCTCAGCCACAGCCACAGCAGATTTTTCAGCTTCGACCATGACATTTTGTTCAGGCTGAGAAGCTGTTGCAGCATTCTCCTCTGGAGTGATGGTAAGTCTGGACTCCACAATTGGTGTAGACTCCACGACCGCGGTGAGTGTAGACTTCTTTACACGATGGCTGCGCTTCCTTTTTTGAGGCTTAGAGCTTCCTTCAGTCTTAACCTCACTGTGCTTCTTCTTCTTCTTCCTTTCCTTTAGAACTTCTTCTGGTGATTTGGTCACTTCTAGAGTGAGTTCCCTTTGTGTGAAGAGACCTAGAATCTTAGTGCCAAAAAACCCTTGGGCCACATCAGTGGTTGAGCTTTGGGGTTCTTCTACCAACTGAACAATCTCTTTCAATTTCTTCTTTCCCTTACTCTTTCTGACTAGAGTAGAGGGTATTTCTTGGTTGACTTCTTCTTCTTCTTCTTCAGCTTCTTTTACTACAGACATGTTTCCCTGCAGATTAAGTTTCTTTTTTGCATCACCAGTCCTTCCACTGGACTCAGACATCATCTTCACATTCTCTGCAAGGTTCCTTTTCCGATTTTCAAACAGCTGCTGGGTCATTCTCTTGTTTGCGTTTATGGGTGCACCTTCCTTGTCTCTAATTTTGTCTCCCAGAGCAGATTGGAGAATAATGCTTATAAATCTCCCATATAGCATTTTTCCTATGCTCTTTGCCTTCATGGAGCTAAGAATCCACTACCTAATCCATCCCATGAGTAGAGCTCCATAGTTGATTTGGGATTTGAAGCAAATGGTTGTCATGAGCTACAGTTGGTTCTCATTCACAGAGTCGTGGCCAGAGCTCTTGCAGCATATGCATTTCCCAATAATATCAACCAAAAACTCGTACTTCTGGGAAAATTCTTTCTTCTTGTAACCCTTGATGCCTTGAACCATCTTGTGGTGCATCCTCTTCTGACCTTCATGAAAGTCGATGACGTTCAGAGACGGAAGGCCCTTTGATTTAAACCCTAGGGCCAGGTTTATATCTTCAGCTCCGAGCTGAATCTGCACCCCCTTGACCTTTGTAGTGATTACGTTATTCTCGAAAACCCCATTGCAGTAGAACTCTTTCACCAGCTTTGGGTAAATCTTTGTGCTGGTGCTCAGAGTTTCTTTGAGACCAGCTTTCTTCAGAAGGTGCAGAATTTTGTGAAACTATGGGTCAGCTTACTTGAATTCGTCGAAGCATAGTTGGGGGCCAGTTACAACATTTGAAGCAACCATTGATTTTGTTGATTTTACTATGACGAGCAAACTTAGCTAAGCATTCTGAAAGCTAGGGTTTCTGTGAGAGAGAAAGAGAGGGATAAACTTTTGAAGTTCAAAGGTGAACTGACAAAAGGATATTTTAAATATATTTGTAACTTCCCTCTTTCACGATCTGCAGAGTGGGACACGTGTCAAGTTCTGCAAGGCTCCACGATTTTAAGTCGTATAAAAAGTATTGATTTCCCCTTAGCTTCCCCTGAGCTAGTGTATCCTTCAGGATGACTATGATTGTCAAGGCTACTCCACGATTGTTGAATTCATTTCTGAACTTGCACCATAATCGTTGTCTCCTTGTGATGCATTCTGAATCAGCATCCCTTCTGAGTTAAGGTTGCTCAGGAATGGCCAACCTCTTAGTCTAAAACTAAGGGTCAGGTTTGTCCCTGAGGCACTTATCAAAAGAGCTGCTTAGACTTGGTAGTAATGTTGTCATCACAGTGGGTTTCTCTGCCATGTCGAGACTACTCCACGATCGTGGTTTCTCTTAGTCATCTCCATAATTTTGACATAACCTTTTTATCTGCATGGTTAGCATTAACTAGAGCATAGAATTTATGGTTATAGATTTAGCATACCTAACTCACTTATTAATTTATTAAATCTGGATTCATCTAAGGGTTTTGTAAAGACATCAGCAAGTTGATTTTTAGTAGGGATGTATTGTAAAGATATAGTTTCATTTTGAACGTGATCCCTAATAAAATGATATCTTATTTCTATATGCTTAGTCCTAGAATGCATGACAGGATTATGTGTAATTGCTATGGAACTTGTGTTATCACAGTGAACATGTATAGACTTAAAATCAAACCCATAGTTTGCTAGCTGGTTTTTCATCCATAGGATTTGAGCACAGCAGCTGCCTGCAGCAATATATTCAACTTCTGCTGTTGAAGTTGATACTGAATTTTACTTCTTGCTAAACCAGGACACAATTCTGTTCCCTAGCAGTTGACAAGTGCCACTGGTACTTTTTCTATCAATTCTGCAGCCTGCAAAGTCAGCATCTGAATATCCTGTTAGTTTAAAGGAGGACTCCTTGGGATACCAAAGTCCCAAGTAAGGTATGCCTTTGAGATACCAAAAAATTCTTTTTCTAGCAATTAAGTGTGATTCTTTAGGATTAGCTTGAAATCTAGCACATATACATGTAGTAAACATAATATATGGTCTACTTGCAGTTAAGTACAGAAGAAAGCCAATCATACCTCTGTATTGAGTAATGTCAATACATTTACCTTTCTCATCTTTGTCAAGCTTAGTTGCTGGAGTAATTGGTGTTTTCATTGGAGAGGCTGATTCCATGCCATACTATTTAAGTAAGTCTTTGATGTACTTGGCTTGGTTAATGAAGATACCTTCATCAGTCTGCTTCACTTGCAGTCCAAGAAAGAAGTTCAGCTCACCCATCATGCTCATTTTGAACTTGCTCTGCATAGCTTGACAAATCTCTTGCACAGATTTTCATCAGTAGAACCAAAGATAATATCATCTACGTATATTTGAACTAGTAAAACTTTATCTTTGTGCTTCCTAAGGAATAATGTGATATCTACTCTACCTCTAGTGAATCATTTTTCAATAAGAAAGTTTGTTAGTGTTTTATACCATGCTCTAAGTGCTTGTTTAAGTCCATATAAGGCTTTGTCTAATCTATAGACATAATTAGGGAGAGTTGGATTGATGAAACCTGGAGGTTGTTCCACATATACTTTTTCTTGAAGTTCTCCATTCAGAAATGCACTTTTGACATCCATCTGGAATACTTTGAACTTCATGTGGGCTACAAGGAATATCCTGATGGCTTCCAGTCTGGCAACAGGTGCAAAGGTCTCGTTGTAGTCAATGCTTTCTTCTTGAGAGTAACCTTTAGCCACCAGTCTTGCCTTGTTTCTTGTGATCACCTCATCTTCATCCACCTTATTTTTGAAGACCCATTTGGTGCCAATAACTGGGTGATCCCTTGGTCTAGGAACTAGTCTCCAGACTTTGCTTCTTTCAAACTGATTCAGCTCCTCTTGCATGGCTTCTATCCAACGTGAATCTTCCATGGCATCCTCTATCTTCTTGGGTTCCATTTGGGACATAAAGCTCAGATAGAAACACTCATTCTGGGTGGAAGATCTTGTCTTGATTCTTGCATTTGGATCTCCAATAATCAAGTCTTGAGTGTGATCTCTTGCCCATCTATTCCTTGTTGGAACATCTTTTCTGGTGCCTTCTTGTCTGAATTCTTCAAGATCAACTTCTATTTTTTGTTGCAGAGGTTCGTTGTCTGGTGTAGCTCTCTCCACGATCTCTTCTTCAGGCTCGACCATTCCATCTTCTGGGGCTACGATCGTGGTGTTGGGATCGATCACTTCATTCGTAGTGTCTGGATTATCAATCTCAGTGTCTTGTGGTACAGGCTTGTCTGAGTCTGTTTCATCAAAGATGATGTGAATCGAGACTTCAACACTTAGCGTCTTTTTGTTGAATACTCTATAGGCCATGCTGTCTGTAACATATCCAAGAAAGATTCCTTCTTTTGACTTCGGTTAGAACTTAGTCAGATATTATTTTCCATTGTCGAGAATGTAGCATGCACAACCAAACACATGGAAAAAGCTGACGTTGGGCTTTCTTCCTCTCCACAGCTCGTAGGGAGTCTTCTTCAGTGTAGAGTGAACAAGAGACCTGTTTTGAGTGTAACACGCAGTGTTGATAGCTTCTGCCCAAAAGTATTCAGGCAGATGAGCTGCTGCTAGTAGAGTCCTTCCTGCTTCTATCAGTGTTCTGTTCTTCCTTTTAACTACTTCGTTCTACTGTGGAGTTCATGGAGCTGAGAAGTTGTGACTGATGTTGTTGTCTGCACAGAACTGATCCATTCAGAGAAGTCGAACTCTCTTCCATGATTACTTCTTATAACCTTGATCTTCTCTCCTTTTTCGTTCATCACCAGCTTGAACATCTTGATAAGTTGGGAGCTCGTTTCATCTTTAGAATTTAGAAAGAATACCCATGTGAATCTAGTGTAGTCATCCACTACGACCAGTGAATATCTCTTTCCTCCAAGGCTTACAATTGGAATTGGCCCAAAGAGATCCATATGAAGTAATTGTAGGGGCTTGTCAATTGAGTTGACTGCTTTGCCTTTGAATGAGCTCCTTATTTATTTTCCAAGCTGACAGGCATTGCATGGCTTTTCTTTGACGAAGCTGAGTTTGGGTAGGCCTGCCACTAGATCTTTGGAGGCCAGTTTTGACATAATCTTGAAGTTGAGATGAGATAACCTTTTATGCCATAGCCAGCTCATTTCTTCAGAGGCTTTAGCAAGAAAGCATATTGTCTCATCAGAACTTAGTTGGGCAAGATTAATAGTGTAAACGTTCCCTTATCTGGTTCTGGTTAGCTTTATAGAAGAGGTCTTCAGATCTCTGACTTGACACTGATCGTTAAAGAAGGTGACTTGATAACCCTTGTCGCAAAGTTGGCTGATGCTCAGAAGATTGTGCTTTAGTCCTTCCACATAAGCTACTTTGCTGAAGGACACTGCACCATTCCCAGCTGAACTATATCCTCTTGTCTTGCCAGAGTCGTTGTCTCTAAAGATGACTGTTGGGCCCTCCTTCTCTATGAAGTTAGACATGAGGGCTTTATTCCCGGTCATGTGACATGAGCATCCACTATCCAGATACCAGGTTATGATCATGGAGCTCTGTTCCTACAGTAAGGTTAAGCTTTTATTTTGGTACCCAGACTTGCATGGGTCCTACTTTGTTAGTACCCTTGGGGACCCAGATTTGCTTGATTTTGGGTCTATAATGCAGAGGCTTATAATAGCATAATGCAGACTTATGACCATATCTATCACATACAAAGCATCTAGGATGATGCATGCTTGTTTGTGTGGATACTTGCTGGCATATTCCTTATACTGATTCTTCTTTTTTCATGCAGCCTTGTGATTCAGAGTTTGTGATGAATGAATCTTAACTCTACGATTCCTTCCTGGTTGGTTAGTGGAGCCGGTTTTACATGACTCCACGACCCTTCGAGGGTGGAGAGTAGTGACTGAGTTACTCTTCACTTTTATGAATCCCAGCCTGTATGGGATCCGTTATATCTTGGGATATGACTTGGATCAGAAGAGCAAGTTTGCATTGGTTCTTTCTTCTGTGTGGATTTCATAAATGTAATGCTTCTATTGAAATTTGAAGCACTATTATTATCAGTTTCCTTAAGCTTTTCCACACATGGTTCTGAGGTTGATTCCCCAAAACCTATGCCTGTTCTGTCAGATGCACTTCTCTGACTGGAGATCAGGGAGTCCATAGATGAAGAAGACCTATTCCACATTAAGATTGTCTTTTCTAGCTCCTCAATCTTAGAGGTTAGATTTAACTCTCTTTGTGTGCTGATTTCATTAGTCTGTCTTAAGAGTATATTCTCAGCTTCAAGTTTAGAGAGCGAGGCAGTCCTAAGTAGAGCTGTCTCCAGTTCTACTTGAACTTTCTCTTTCTCTTTTTGAAGAAGAGAATAATCTTTAGACAGAACTCTGAACAACTTCATGTATTGATGCAGATTAGATGTTATGCCATGTAGTGCAGCTCTTAAATCATCAATGTCTACATCAGGAGAGTTAAAGTCGAATACCTCATCGATACTTACCTCGTGATGGTCAGTGCTCTTCTTGTCTTTTGTATCTTTGGCCATTAGACATAGATTGGCCACTTGAGGTTCTTAATCATCTCCTGACTCAGGATTTGTGTCGTTGTCTGAGTCACTCCACGATCCTCCGGCTACAAGACCTTTGTCTTTCTTCTGAAGCTTTTTGTAGCCTTTGAACTCCTTCTTTGGATTTTTTTCCTCTTCAACTCCTCTCTAAAAGGTTTGTTGCAGTTTGCAATGAAATGGTCAGGCTTCTTGCAGTTATAGCATAAGTCGTTGATCTGCTCCTGACTGCTGTTGTTGTTGAATCTCTTAGGTCTGCAGCTTCTGCCTTTTGCGCATGAACCTTTTGAGTCTTCTGACCAGCATTACAATGTCCTCATTATCATCTTCCTCAGAGTTAGATTCATTTTCAGCATGAGTTTTGGAGGTGGCTTCTGATGCCTTGAGAGCAACTTCTTTGTCCTTCTTTCTTCCTTCAGATAGAGTTTCTGCTCGTTGAGTCAGCTCTAGTTCGTAGGTAAGAAGGTTGCCATAAAGTTGTTGAACTGTCATTTCATGGAGGTTCTTTTATTATTTGATGGCAATGGTTTTGGCATCCCACTTGCTTGGTAAGGACCTCATGAACTTGATGATAAGATCTTTGTTTGGATAGGTCTTTCCAAAAGCTCGAAGAGAGTTGAGTAGCACATTGAATCTTTCATAAGTGGACGTGACATTTTCTCATGGAACATGGGTGAACATTTCATACTGTTGAGTCAGAAGAGATTGCTTATTTTCTCTGACTTCTTTTGTTCCTTCGTGCATGATGAGCAATGCTTCCCAGAATTCCTTGGCAGTTTTGTTGTTGACCACATTTTCGAATATCATCTTCTAAAGACTGGAACAAAATGTTATTGGCCTTTTTGTCAAGCTGTACAGCTTTCTTGTCGTTGTCAGTCCATTCTGATTTGATCTTGATCTGAACTCTGTTTGGATCATCTGGAGTTGGTGCAAGCTTTGCTGGAATATAGGGCCCAGTTATAACAGTTTCAAATAGATCGTCATCTATTGAATCCATATAGGCTTGCATACGAACTTTCCAGTTGGCAAATTTGTCTTTTTTGCACATTGGTGGCTTGCTGCCTCCACCGGTCTTAGACTGGCTTATCAGGTGTGCCATTAGATCTACTCAAGCTTTGTAGGCTAGTTAAGAGAACCAGCTCTGATACCAATTATTAGTTCCCAGAGGCACAATAGTTATCTAGAAGAGGGGTTGATGATTAGTGGTTTTTATGACCACTTATTCGGATAGTAACCAGCTCATTCCGTTGCTTTAACTCAAGTAATCCTGTGCGTTTAATGTGTTTCTACTTTCTTTTGTAATTTTCAGGTTCAGGAACTCTCTTGGCGTTTATTGAGCATAAAAGGATGAAATGTTGCCAAAATGAGCTTAAAGGATTGATGGCATGGCAATGGGATGAAGTCGAGCAACATGATGGAACTGTGAAGATGCCAAAAAGGCTAAAAAGATACAAGAACGCAAGAGGTGCAAGAGTAAACAAAGGAAGATTGCATAACACCAGCCTTGCACCAGCAAAAACCTGCAGAATCTAGTTTTCCAGGGCTGTGCGACCGCGCCAGGAAGTAGGCTTGGGCGCGCGTGGCCGCGCCAGACTTAAACTTGGCTAGACTTGACTTTTTGACTCAGCAGACGGGAAAAGGCAGCTTATAAGGGCTCTTAGCCTCATTTGCTCGGCATCTCCAATAGGGAGTTCAACCCATAGCTCTAGTTCTTCTTTTCCATTTCCTTTACACTTCTTGTATAAATTAGGAGTAGATTAGCTTAGTGATTAGGGTTAGTTTAGTTAGTTAGATTCTAGGGTTTAGTTAGTTTTTGAAGATTGAAGCAAGTGATTGCCATTGAAGATCCAAGCTTGGAGATTGACCAAAGATTTGAATTCTCTATCTCTTTATTCTCCTTGCTATCATTTGTATGTGGATAATGTATAATCAACTTATGGATAATATATTTGAGTTGTCTATGACTTAATTTATATTTTAAGGTTTCAATGGAACCTAATGAGTAGTTTATGTTGATTTACCTTCCATGTGGTTCTTATTTGATTGTTATGTGATTGTCTACTGCGATATATGCTTTCATTGCTTAATTGAGTCATGACCAGTTATTGTGATAACGTATGTGGACTTAAAAGACGAAGTATAGGTTTAGATCTAATCGTAGTGGCGAGCGATTGTATGTTCACATGGCGTTAGACGTATGATTTGTGCTTAGGATAGACATATACCGAAGCGCCGCTCGTAGTCAATAGAGAACTTGAACTTAGACCCTATTTATTTGTAAACACCATAGACATATAGGGGTTTAGATGATGTGGGTGTCCACGTGCGTTCTATCATCTGTGGATTGCATGTGGTATGAAATAGGTGCATCGAAAGATGGCCTTCTCTTACTTTAGTGTTCTCGGCTAACATCTGTAATACTTGATTTGACCTATTTGGAAGTTTATCGACTTAGACGAATCATTAGGGAAAATTAGAATCTCTTATCTTCATTATCTAATTTTACCCTAGGATTAATTAGTTTATGTTTAATTCCTTGCCTAAAGTTAATTTAGTTTTATATTCAATCTCTTTACCACTCGTTTAAATAAGACCGAGATGATTACGTGCTAGTGGTTTGGCAACCTTTTATCTATTAATTCTCCGTGGGAACTATATCTTTCTTACTCTTTATTACTTGTTGACCTCGTATACTTGCGCGTTAATTGTCATCATATAAATCGGACAACAAGTTTTTGGCGCCGTTGCCAGGAAATTAATTGGATAACTGTTTGTCAACATTAGTGTCAATCAAATTAGTCTTAATTTAAACATTTTTATTTTTTTTTAATTCTCTTCGTATATTCTCTGTTCAGGAACAATGGACTTAAATTTTTATCCATGGAACTACACAAATCAAGAGCAACCAAGGGAAGTAAGGAATGATGGCGTCGACCCAATTACTACACTTTCAGCACAGTTGGAGGTTCTCTCGAGGAATTTGGATACTATTTCAGCCCAGCAGAGTCGAGAGATGGCAGTGACTTATAACTACGGTGCTGGGAGCTACATGAGCCATCAGGAGCCTATCAGTTATAGACAAGAGCAGTATGGAGGCGAGTACTTCCACAACGAATATCCCAATTATCAGCAGGATTGGGGGTATCACCCAGAGCCTTCAGGAAGCTACTATCAAGATCAGTACTGCGAGCCAAGTCCAATGTACGCACCAGAATGCACCTTCCAGACTCCAGCTTATGAGCCTCAATACATAGATTTTGAGGATGACACAGAAAAGACAAGCTTAGAGGAAGGAGGTGACATAACATCATTAAGAAATACCTTAATTGATCAATCACAGTCAATCGAGAATCTTTAGTATTGGGCAAATCAGATTAATATGGCATTGATGAAAGAGGAGTTGATTGAGCAAGGGATATAGACTCAGAATCTTCAGAATCAACTCTCTCAAGTAATGGATGCCGTGAGCAAAGGGCCTCAGAATTCTAATAAGACTCAATTCATGGATTCTGAGGCTGAAACAGAAAAGGAGATCTTGATTGAGCAAGAGGAGTAGATTGAGGATCTTCAAGATTGGGTGGAGCAAATTAGCACGGCTTTAAGGAATAAGGACGTGATTGAGCAGACAAAGACTCAAGTTCTTCAGAGTCCTATGCCTCAATTGTTTGAAGTCGTAAGCCAAGGCCCCCAGAATGATTGGTGCCATGATATGGATGCAGAAATGGATGAAGAGCCGGAAGTGCACATGCATCTGGATGAACTGAAAGAAGGCGACATCGAGAAGACATTTAGGTATGTGGAAAACTATGTTTGTGAATCAACTGTGACAATACCCCAAGTAACTTCTCCGCCTATGTTGGAAAAACTAGTCAAGTTTGCACACCCTTGCCCCCTTGGTAGCCACATTACAGAGATGGATCTCAATGACTTGAGAGAGTCCGCAATCTTGAAACCATGGTGGTCAGTAGAAGAGAGAATAGAAGAAGAGCCAGTTGTGTTCGGTGAACCTCCATGCCCCGATCATTTCACGTACACAACGGAAACAGTGCCTAGTTCCCCAACCTTCAGCACGGGGATTTCTTATACACATCCGATGCTAGGTAGTTTAATTTTGAGTCCTCTCATGATGGGAAGCCTCCAAGCTCACACGGCAATTCTAATGGATGGAGGGTTTCTCCAATATCATCGGGGGATCGGATAGTCGTATCAGACACAGTCTAGCTAACGGACTATAAACTCAGCGCTAGATGGGAGGCACCCCATCATTTTTCTCTCTCCCTACCTGTTTAATTCTCCGTTACCTGTTTTCTATCATATTTCCCTCCCCCTTGTTTAATTCTTATTAGTTTAATATTTAGTTTAAAACTTTTGAATGCTCGTAGATTTAGGAACTCAATGCCTTCATTTTTGAACTTAGGCATGTGGGCATATATTCTTGGGTCTATAAAGTATTGAACAGATTTTTGATCATGAGCATATTGCACATACGCACATATAGGAGATTTTGGGAAGTCAAATGCATATATCCATCCATGTTTCATACTCCTAGTTGTAAATATTGCATATTTACTTTTGATAGTTAAGAGGGCTTAATAAATGTATATGTCTTTCTCAGGTTAAATTTGCTGGAATGAATCAAAGTCAAAAGGCCCATCCTCAATGCAGGTCAAAAGCTGCATATCAAAAATCTAGGGAAGGGCGTGGCCCCGTCGGAATCAGGGCTAATAGGCACGCGACCGCGCGGCATGCAGGTTGTCTCAGACTTAAGGCAAAAATTCAGCAGAAACTGAGCACCACATCATTTCATGTAGCAGACGAGGCTGAGTAGGGGAGTTTCTTTTTACCTTTACCTTCAATGAGGACATTGAACATTTTAAGTTTGGGAGTATTGGTTTTGTTTTTGCATGTAGCTAGTTCATTTCATGTTTTGCATGTAAGTAGTTCATTTCATGTTGTGTCAGTTCATTTGGTGCATGTAGTGTTAAAATTTGTCATAATTTTAAAATTTTTGCATTCTATGTTAGGACATTTTGCATAAATCCATTTTCAGTTGGTGAGTTTTGTATGTGGCCTATGAAGAAATAGAATTCACTTGATTTTCGAACTGATTTGAGACCTAAGCTTAATTGTATGGTCATATATGTAAATCCTTATCTGTCAGATACTGTGTAACCAGTTAGCACAATAGAGTAACCACCATGACATGCTAACTTTAAATTTTCACATACTTGTCTTCTGGTGGGAAATCTTTGTTTTAATAAAAGAATTTCAGTTCTTATAAGATAATAACTAGACTGTAAAAAGCTTAAGTTTGGGGGAAAATAGGGGTTATGCATGCTAAGCGGGGAGATGGAGCGTAAGACGCACTCCTCTGCGAAAAAGAAAAAGAATAGAAAAACAAGAGAAAAATGCAATGAAAAAGACAAAAATAGAATAAACACATCGGCTACATCGAGTTCTGTGGCCTTTGATATTCGAGCAAGTAAGCCCTCGGGGTGTCTCTACACCCAGCGCCCTAAGACCGTCTGGTCTGGGAGTCGTTGGTCGAAAGCTCACTACATGGATATCATTAAAAAGCCTAAGAGGTCTAGGCATTGCACAGTCGAGTGTGTACACGGGAAAGTGTGAATACGTCCTCGTGAGTAAATAAAAGCTTAATAAAAAACCCCTGTGACTCTTAGCTTAAGTAATGCATAGTCTTGGTTAGGACTTATATGATTTACTATTTTTCTTGAGTTGAAACTTGTTTTTCCCCTAAGAAGTATAGTATGTGAGTTATTTATCTGAATGCATGCTTAATGGTTGTTAGGCACATAACGCATAATACATCAGTGCTGATAGATTTGGATTTGCAAGGTTATGCCTTATGATCTTGTCTTGGGTATCTTATCTATTCGATTATCTTGTGGTTTTCTGTGGCATTGCTTTGAAAGTTCAATACTGACTGAAGCCTGGATTCACATTCATGATAGGTTAGGTTGCATACATTGTAGATATTGCATTGCATATCTTGTGTTTAGTTTTGATTTGGTTGCTTGAGGGCAAGCAACGTTTAAGTTTAGTGCTGATAGATTTGGATTTGCAAGGTTATGCCTTATGATCTTGTCTTGGGTATCTTATCTATTCGATTATCTTGTAGTTTTCTGAGGCATTGCTTTGAAAGTTCAATACTGACTGAAGCCTAGATTCACATTCATGATAGGTTAGGTTGCATACATTGTAGATATTGCATTGCATATCTTGTGTTTAGTTTTGTTTTGGTTGCTTGAGGGCAGGCAACGTTTAAGTTTGGGGGTATTTGATTAGTGGTTTTTATGACCACTTATTCGGATAGTAAGCAGCTCATTCTGTTGCTTTAACTCAAGTAATCCTGTGCGTTTAGTGCGTTTAATGGGTTATGTCAACGTCCATAAGCCTTTCTTCATTCGTTAGACATCTTCTTTCATTAGATGAGTGAATCTTGATGCTCTGATGCTAACTGAAGAGACATCACTATCGTTGTCTTTGTATCATGATCGCTGTGTTGTTGTGCTTATGCATGATTCAGTCTTGATCGTAGAGAATACTACAATTTCTATTAAGCTCTGATATGTTACGATCTCTACTTGCTTGTTTAGCAGACTCCACGTTTCCGAGAGCTGACTGTGATTCTTGACTTGGCTCGGTAGGCGCTCGGACTGTCTCCAAGATTCTTAGTGTGGCTTCCAAGACAGACTACGATTCTGGAATAGCTTCCTCGATACTCCACGATTCTACCTTGGCTTCTGCAATCTCTTGGCTGACTCGACAGACTACGATTCTGTTGAGGCATATCTATTACATTGCAAGAGATCAACTTAACAGATTTGATCTTTCTTCTATACATTCATTTACAAATTGATAAACATTTAGCTCAGAGCAACTTAACAATTTTGATCTACCATCTAAGTCCTTGTACACATGTTCTATTGAAGGACTTTACACATAAGCATATATATTTACTTTCAACATCAAATTTGAATATGCAATACCCAACAAGATTGTTATAAAGTAAATATTTTATCATCAAACATTATTGACTTGTATTCATACAATTTTCATCATCTTCTTTGAGCACAGGAGGATTTTCATGAAGAAACCTTGCTAAGTTGAGAGATAAAACAAAATCTTTTGTTGCCACCTTTTGAATTCTATATCATTGAACCTTTCTGTTTTTTCTCCATGGTTCATAGGTACATTTCAAATTATTGGTGTAGAAGAAGAACCGACTATAGTAATATATAAAAGCTATTTGTCTTAAGATTGTTAGTAAAACTGAATGGAACGACTATATATATATAAACTTATCTCAAGTGAACCAAACTGCAAGAATAAAATTTGTCAAGGTTAGTACTTGGTACTATGTCTTTAAGACAATTATGCCCTCCTTATTGGTGCTTAAAGGTAGCGGAACTTGTCTCCCAATATATAATGACAACGTATACTATAACAACACTACAAATAGTATACTCAACTAACCAAATATGTGTTATGTACTCTCTCAATTATATTATGTATGTAACTGATGAAATGAAAAAGACTTGAATGATTGAATAATGCTTGATTGCTCGAAAAATGGAATCCTAAAGTGGCTGCCTCCAAGTCTATTTGTAGGAGGGGTTAGTAACTAATAAGAAGGGACAAAACCTCTTGAAAAGGCACTGTTTAGCCAAAACGACGTAGTTTTAAGCCTTAGCAGAAATGGCTCGTCCGTTCGGGCAAAAAGTGACTTAGTTTTAAGCTTGCCAAAGAGGGCGTTTCTGTTTGGGCAGGCGCTTCCCAAAAGACATAGTATAATAAAAATATTGTTTATCCAGGCTGGCGGCACGCACGTGTGGGTTCAAACCAAGTCTTGACTAGGTCCTCTCCCTTCCACAAAAGTTGGGTGTCTCTTGGAGCCCAAACCCAAGAGCAACTTTATTGTATATAAACTCATTTAATATTTAGTTCTTAACCGATATAGAACTTGACTTTCCACAAATATTTATTTTCATTTTCAAGGGTGGTCTTTGAGTGTTAATTTCTCATTCATTACTCCATGAATTTAAGCTTCCAAATACTTAATTTTAATCTACTCATAGAGTAGAACGAATTGATATGTGAATTCATTTCAAATGATTAATGAAACCCATTTCAATTTTTGCTCAAATTCTAACATAAACTACTTAAAAATACTACTAGTTAGAAGATTTATTATTTTTCAAATTTAAATGAATTATGGTAATTTTAAATTTGAAAACATTTTAATTTGATTTTTAAAAAATCAATATTGATATTATAATTCGGAATGGATGGAATATTATATATAAGTACAAAAATGAAAGAAAAATACTATGTTTTTAGAATCTATAACTTTGCAAAAAAAATTTGGGTGAAACGAAAGGAATATAATTTAATGGTTATTTAGTTAATGTGTCTACTCCTCCCAAAAGTAAGTGGATTTTGTGTCTCCCTCTTAACAATTCATTGCGGGACAGGAATTAATCTCTCTGACTTGGACCTGGACTTTTAACTACTGGGGTCTATTATGGGCCTTAGACTCAAGTTTAAGGGCACGTGCAACCAATTTGTTAAACCATTAGGGAAAGCCGAAGTGTCAAATGGAACCAAAAGGCTACAACTGATTAATGGGTCGATTTTAAGGCTACATCTTTCTTATATATTTTTTATTTATCAAAATAATTTAATTATAAGTTCTTCTTTTAAATTATTATATATATATATATATATATATATAATTAATGTTTTTTATGACTTTTCTCTTATTTTATTGTGAGATCATGCATGCATGTGTGTGTGTGTATATATATCAAATTATAATTATATTTATTGAATTTGACAACATGTATTATTATAATTATGTAATTTGTATTTAAGAATTATAAATTGATGTCTAAATTACTATTGAAATGACCAATCAAATTAATTTCGATAAAATTTCATATTGACTTATCGATATGTTTCTAATTTCTATATTTTGGCAAGCAAGAAGAATAACAAGTACTCATTCCAAGAATTGCTCAAGTGAGTGTGTATACAATAAGCCCGTTTAGCAGGTACAATTTGTGGAGTTTAAAAAAGGACAAAGAAAGCCTGTGGCTAAACAGAATTGACACAACTAGTATAAAATAAGATTTGATTAAAGCTCGTTCAACTACTGAGTCGAGCACGATCTCGAATCGAGTCCGATCAATTTAAACTTTTTGAATGATTATGAACATAGTATCAATAGAAAATTGCAATTTGAGAAGGTTTGAATAATTTATCGAACTTTAAAATTTACTTATATTTGAATTATTTATATTTTGATTCGAGCTCGAATTAAACTTTTAGTCGAACAAGTACAAATCGAGTCCGAACTGTATATTTATTTTACGATTTTAGGTGTGGCATTGGGGTGGTGAGCCACATCAATCATTTCTCTTGTTTCCTCTCATACAGTCCTAGTAGTTCAGGGGAGGCGAGTTGAATTACCACACAGGAATGGTACCATTACACCACATGGATAAAAAATATTAAAATTTTGATATTGGTTTGAGATAAAATAAAACATACTAACAGTACGTTACACAACAATTTATGTTAAAATGACTTAAAATTAAAATATAAATTAATTTATAAGTTATTTTAAGTTATGATTTATAAATAAAAGCGATCAATCAATTTGACTTATAAGTAAAAAATTAAGTTAAAAACAAGTTATGAAGATGTTCGATTCATAATGATTTATAAATTAAAATCAAATGTAAGGATTATTAAAAATGACAAAATAGATGAAGGACAAAATAAACATTACATTTGGTCAAACTAACTTATTTTAAAATGACTTATAAGTCACTTTTAAATAAGTTACAGATACTTGCTTATTTTAAATAGTCATTGGTTTGACTAACTTATAAGCCAGTGCCGAACATGCAGTAATTGTAGTTATACGAGTCGATGGGTTTTACTGATATTCATTTAAAAATTATTCCTTCCGTCCCTTAATGTAAAACGTTTTAGAAAAGTATTTTTATCCCTTAATATAAGACGTTTTATAATTTCAAGTAAGCATTAATTGCTTAGTTTCCAATAATACCCCAAGTAATAAATATAACTTTGATTCTCACTATTTTTGGCCCAATAAATAACACTATCTTTTTCTAATACAAGGATAATATAGACAATTGATATTATATTTAATGTTATACAATCATTTACTTAATGCTTGTGCACAACTCTAAAACTTATATTAAGAGACGGATGGAGTATTCATTTGTAACCCATTTAAAGTTATCTATTTATTCCTCAACTCATTAGTAATCTATTACCCATTAAATTGATCAATTTGTCACCTTCTAGTTGAGCATAAGAGTGAAGGATAAGGGGAACTTATTTATTTATTTTAGTTTCTTTTCAGCCAAGAAGGAGAATTGAGCTATAAGAAAAATCAGCCATCAAAATATTTTGTTTTTACCCAATAAACCATACATAGGATTTCACCATCAATATTTAGTAATGTATGTAGCATCTTGTTATAAAGGATTCAGATTTGCACCAAACAAAAAATAAAGGGTTCAAATCAAGTTTTCTTAAGAGAGATTAGAGGATATTCAATTTGAGTGAGGACAAATATTAGAGCTATATGTAAAATTATTAATCCGGCATGAAACAATATTTTTTTAATCTTTGGAGTCTATATAAAATTGATTTTTCCAAGTATTTTTGTAATGTAAGTCTACAATTCAAGTCTTTTGAATTATAGTATTTATTTTAATTAAAAATAAATAAATTTTAGCTTTTGCCCAAAAAAAACACTCTAGAACACATAGATAGAACTCATAGAAGCACCGAGTTTTATTGATAAGTTAACAATAGTTCAATAAGGAGTTGGAAATAATATTTGCATAAGCAAGATGATAAATGACTTCTAATTTTTTTTAAATTGAAGCTCTTAATACAAAATTAAATACAAGGACTAAAATCCAAGAAACTATAAATGATTCCCAAACCAAAATAAACTAGCAGTATGGCGTCGTATTCGCATAAATTTTGGACTAAATTTTAATTGAATCTAAACTTTAATGTTAAAATCAAATTGCACCCCTGCATCTTTTTTCGACCAAACATTTACCTAAAATGTACACTTATCTTTCAATTCCTCGTATGGGCTATTTTTATAATGTGAAAGTCTAAAAGAATACCCTTACTATTCTATATTTTGCAATTTTCGGTGAATATTTGGTTACAAAACAATGCGAGTGTATATTTTATTTTTTCGTTAAAAGAATAGGATGCATTTAATTTAGAAAAAAATTTAGCGTGCAAATCTATTTTATGGTTAAAGTTTATGGTCCAAATTGAAATTTAGTCTGAATTTTCCTAAAGTTTATGGTCAGAATTAAAATTTAGTCTAAATTTTCCTAAAGTTTATGCCCAAAGTGAAATTTAGTCTAAATTTTGAGTGTGGACTTTCGAGGAGTATTACATTTCCCGCCTTGCGTAATAAAATTCAAAACATTTAAAACATTATAAGTGCCATTCTGGCAATCCGCGTGAGTCGGTCTAAGCCAATTAGAACAAAGTCCCTCCTCCTATATTGAATCCTTCTACGGGGACAATTATTTTGGGACCGAAAAATTGAATCGATTCAATTTTATTTTATTTATAACTCCCAAACAATTTATTATATCCATCAATATAGTACTAAATTTAATTCTCCAAATAAAGTCAAAATAATCAAAACTTCAAATTTAATCAACCTAGATGGTCAAAGCAATTCTTTCATCAACCTAGCCCTGAATCACTCCTGCAAACCTGTCGGAAGAAAAATACAACATGAGCCAAATGCCCAGTACGGATATAGATAATACAAAGATGTATAATTGAAATACGAAATCAACTAAAGAAACATACTTAACAAAGCCTTAAGCTAAAAGACCGACGAAAATATGATATCCCAAGTCTGAATAGAATATATCTGAATAAACAGAATTAACGAAACAAACAAAAGAGTACAAAAATAATGAATTGAAATAACAAACTCAATCAATTGAGCTGAACGGAACTCAACAAAAATAACACAATGAATTAATAGGCTCAATCAAATGGTTGTGTGTTATAATTTCATATTGAGCTCAGAAATATACTTTGCCGCACAGAAAATCAAAATAATGTCACACATGCAAATCACACATTGGACCGCGAATTCAAATGCATGCAAAATCGAAAAAGTGTGTTTGGCACAACATCATCAATCTGCAGAACAGAAAACTAGGGTCAACATATACGTCTCCCACAACAAAAACACCAAATGGCCCATTTCCTCCAGAGCCCAAACGGAGACGCCGTGAACTAATCACACCGCCACAGAAAGTGTCATGCCACGGTGCCGAGAGGACATGCCTGTGGCACCCCCACAGGTGGTTATAGCTTAGGTATACCATACAGTATATTCTAACAAAAATATCATGTCACAACACATGCGACATAATACCAACAAAAAAGGTTCTATATGTACATGTTGAACCAAATCAAATCATATCACAATGTCTCAAAAAGTAGGTAACAACATGTACCGCTCTACAATTATAAAAAATAAATACTAAACATGATAACCTAATTCAAGAGTACACATACGAGTCATGTGTATCAACTCCAATTTAAAACTATTATATGAATTTCACATGAAATAATTATGTGAAATAATAACGAAATTCGAAGTGAAAAGCAAAACGAACTAATTAAATTTCACATGAGTATTGCTGAAGGAGTACAAAAATCCGTACCTGAATATAATACCGAAATAATTCACCGAACCTAAATATCACACCGCTAGACCTCTTCAATCTGATCTATATAATCACCAAATTAATACATTAATACTTTAAATTGTATTACTAACTTACAAAGTTAATATTTTTATAAATTCAACCACTTTAATATTAGTACATTAACAACCTATAATAAAAATAAATATATTTTAATATACAATGTAACTTGGTGTTATATTAATGATAAAATACAATTTTATTAATTTTATGAACCTTACATGCTACTGACGAGCTTGGTTGAGTTACTTCGATGCTACGCAAATATTTTTGCTTGGGTTCCCAGTGACATGCCTGGTGTTGATCCAAAAGTTGCTGAGAATAGGCTTCACGTGGACCCAACAAAGAAACCAGTTCGGCAAAAAAGGAGGATCTTCACTACGGAAAGACAGAAGATAATTAACGAGGAGATTGCAAAGCTTTTAGCAGCGAATTTTATCTTTGAGATTGACTACCCGGAATGGATGAAAAATGTGGTATTAGTGCAGAAACAGAACGGGAAGTGGCGGGTTTGTATAGACTACACGGATCTTGTGACGCCCCCAAATTCGGGGCCCGATGCCTCGAATTCGGTTCATCACATTCTAACAATAATAACTAAAATCATACAGTCATAGCGGATAATCTAGAATAATATACAATGATTTATTATATTTATTCTCCTAAGTCTCGCAACCTACAGTACTTAATAGATCACATAATAATATCAAATAAAGACTTATTACATAACCCTACTTAAGTTTAAACATAGTTCTGAATCAGTCTTAATACATTATCATAGTTGTCATAATACAACACAAGAACTTCTAAAAACATAGAGGAACTGGCTAGTCGATTGCCTTGCCCTTGCCCTTATCGACGCCCGAAGATCCGCCCTGCTTTGCCTTAAATGAAATGTTTTTAGGGAAAGCAAGAATGAACACAATTTGCCCAACAAATAATACACGATAAGGGTGAAGAGTTTTATAACACGAGTTTGAAATATCAAGGTATAATCTCGCTGATAATCAAGAGTTTGAAGAATAACATCATGAACAACGAGTATCAACAATTCTCAAATCAAATCCTTGGAATATGAAACGATGGTTCATGATAGATCAACAGATATATATGAATTCAAAGGCAATCAAAGTATCCAACTGGATAAAATAATTTATATTGAGCAGTCACTAAGGACTATTGAATATCTACTAGAATTATCAATATTAAACTGATAACCCAAAAATAATAAGTATGATAGATGATCAGTCTACAATACTTCATGTTATGCATAACACCACAATCATTTTCACGCGTGTGTTGAGCTTCCAACAATATATACACTCCCCTTACCATAAGGGTTGTTCAACTCAGTTTTCAAAGATTCCGCACCAGTCAATTGGTTTGGACAGTTTTCTAAATATGTATATAGTCTAGCCGAATCATATGGCATAGACACTTTCACGATATTTAAGAACAATACTAAGTTCAACATGAATAATAACTTCCATAAGATTCAAATGAAATAAGAGTTTATTCAATAAGCATACTAACTCAATTTAAACGAGTAAGTAAGAAAACTTGCTTTCACAAGGATCCATTGCAAAGGTTAGGATACTTGCAATTAACAATACAAGAACGGGTTCAAGGAAACTTGCACAATAAAGAGTGTAAGTTAGGAACACTTGCATCCAAAGAGATAAGGTTTAGATACTTGCCTTAAGCATAGTCTATCCACGTAAAGTTAATCAACACTTTCGAACTCCTATCGTAATATATTTATGTATAGGATATTTATTAGCTAAGTATATTCGATCTACAAGCTCGATATATAATTCAAGTATACACATATGGTTCTAACTTAGTCCTATAACTTTATACGTACGTCATTGCGTACTTGTACGCTCGTAGCACGAAATCCGTTTATGCAATCAAGTAATATAGTTATATCATGTATGGCAATATAGCAATTCATAACACTATATTGATTATGCTTTTCTTATTCATGGAGTTCTGTTTATAAATTAAATATCATCATGCTTCACTACCAATACTTGTAAACACATACTAATGTAGATCTGACCAAGTTTAACAGCTTAGGCAACATTCATATGTTAACCAACACAACCAGAAACAAGCAGACTGCACCAATCCAGAAAATAGACTAGCGCAGCTACGCCCTGGTTAGGCCTAGGGACGGCGCAGCTGCGCTGTCCCCTGGCCAGACCAGGGTTGAGCTTTTTCTCAGCTGCTCCTGTCCATCTCGTAAGTATTTATCGACATACAGAATATACACATGTTTAAGAGTATTGCATGCTTACATAGTCCTTCTAAGTTCAATCCTTCATGACATGGTTCAAGATTAACATCTTAAATAATTTAAGGCCTTACAATGCCATGAATTCACATAAGCTATCATGCTTGGTATTTAAACATATAAGGTAGTCGTATATTTTGTTGATAAGCATGCTCACATGTTTCTATGTCATATATGCATAACTAGTATCGTTATTGGTTTCGAAAACATACTTAAACTCATACGTGGTTACCTTGCATTGTATCTAACAAGTATGTGTATATGTATGACATCTTAGTGAGGTTAAGAGCACCCTCATGCATGTTCAAAATATTAGAACACTATGACTTTGGTTCATGCAACTTTAGTTTTCCAAAACTTCCAAGTTTAGCCTTTTGAAATTGTTTTAAACACAAACCATATATGCTAGTGTAATCACAACACCTTACACTAACTTTTCATGCTTAACAAACCATATCATCATGCTCGCAAAATCAGAATATCAATATGGATATAGCATATCAAGGTTCCTTTTTAAAACTCTAAGTTTATTTCGAAAACTATAAATCGTTTCATGAATAATGTATACCATCATAGTCAAACATGTTCACGCTATGCCAGTGTACTCATATACATATGTCAAACCTGTTAGCATGCTTGTCTAAGTCATAACAACTAATTAGCACATAAAAAATTTGCAGCAAAAATGAAAACTAAAACCAGGGACTGGTGCAACTGCGCTACGCCCTAGTTCAATACTGGCGCAGCTGCGCCGGGTCTCGGCCAGCAGCAGAAATGCTCCTGCTTCAGCAGTTAGCCAACCCAAACACAAAAGTTCTCTACAAAGTTCATTCCAAGCATGCTACAATGCAATTCTAACATAACTATTAGCATATATAACAACTAATAAACATCTCCCAATCAATTTATCATAACCATCATGCTCAATTTCAAGAATTTAGAAGTTTAAGAAATGAAGAATCAAGAAATGGGATTATACCTCTGTTACACGTATTGAGCTTTCTGCTATATCACTCCCTCAACTGATATCTCAGAATGTTATCACTGATCTTAGTTCTTAACTTAGGAAAATCTTAGCAAAAGAATTGAGAAGGAGGGAAGCTATATTTATAGAAGAAATATTATACAGACAATGCAATCTTCCACTAATTCAAACCAAAGGATTGAGGAATTGTTTGATGGTTAAGGAGAAGTTGGTGAGTAGTTGTTGAGCTTCATCATGAAATCCACTCCCCCATTGATCATTTGCTATAATCTAAGTTTGTTGAGTTTGAGGATATAGGCTTAGGCCTCATAATGCTACACACATGAGAAGGGAGAGAGCCTCTTATTATGGGACAAGAAATTCAGAGCTCAGCATTTTGGAATTGAACTAAGTATAACACTTAGTTTACTACATACACATATAATATGCATAGGTTATAATTTACCTATAGTCACAATG
Organism: Panax stipuleanatus; assembly: GCA_020205555.1. Classification (NCBI taxonomy): domain Eukaryota; kingdom Viridiplantae; phylum Streptophyta; class Magnoliopsida; order Apiales; family Araliaceae; genus Panax; species Panax stipuleanatus. Next base: position 118,530,034 of record CM035116.1, on the reverse strand, counting down.
TATTTCTAATGAGGAACAATATTACAATGTAGTAAATGTAATTTGCACATATATAATCCATGTGCATTTCGTTAACACCGAATATAATACAATTGGGTATTATCCTATTACATTATTCCAATTCTATTATTTCAATTATATTAAATTATTGAAGTATTCATTAATCAACAATTATTTATAATATATTCATGAGGTACTTATTAAATGTTCACTCACACACATTGTCACATAACCTCATGATACATTCATATAATTTATTTAGTCTTAACATATAGTTTATATATATAATATAGTCACATTGATGCGTTACAATGCACCACTATATATTATAAGTTCAATTATCGCATACATGCACATAACAATTAATTGAGTAATCATTATATTAATTATTCATTTACTCTATTAACTGGTTATTATCCATAACAATAATTATTAACATTATTATACGATTAATTATTGCATTCGTCAATAATTAAATAAATATAATTCTTATTATATTTATAAACAATTTACTTATTATTATTCTATTACTCGCAATAATAATAAATCAACACGTTATCGATTAATTACTCATTGATAGTTATTTCTCATAATATCAATTAATTGACAATGATATTAAATAAATCCTTCACTTATTTAATCCCACTCTCTAATAGGTTATCACTTATAATAACAATAAATCTATATAACACTAATTAATCATTTATTAATTCCTTCATCCTTAAAATTAATTAAATCATAATTCTGATTATCGCGCCACACAAGGCGTTCTTCGAGCTTATCATAAACTCCATATTTTCCTCAATTATTATATATTCGGTTTGAAATAATTGAGTTAACTCATCTCATAACACATAATCATTTATATTCAAATAATTATTTATTTCCATTAATTTATTCATTAATAATATTCAGAAATTCTCGGGAATTACATATCTGAATAAAGCATGCACGAAGGACTTTTACCCGCTCCCACACATCGATCAGCTTATTGACGCTAATTTGGGGTACGCTTTGCTTAGTTTGTTGGCTATGAATATTTGTGCCCAAGATTATATGATGGGTTGTAATCTATGTGGAGTTATTTTAACTCATATTGGATTCTATTTTGGTAGTTGGAGTATTTTAGGGAATCTTGGATTCCTGAATATAATTGGTTCCTAAAATTAGGAGGAGGTGTTAGGATTTAATCCAACTCCCTTCTTTTTAGGAGATCTTTTACAATCCCATTAAGGAATTTGACCTAATGACGAACCCTAATCCAATATGGGAAGGACTTTGTGGAGGCGGTGAGATCGCTATAAATATAAGGTTTTATCCTGATTCTAAGGTACACACATTATTATTTTTCAGCACTAGAGCATTAAGCCTCCATGTTAACCTTATTCAACATGTACTTATTCTCACACCAGAGCTATCCCCCGGTGGCCTAAGACGCTAAGCTTTTGGTGTCTACCCATTTCTGTGCAGGATTTGACGTGCTTTGGTGATTGGAGCGCGTGAACGGATCTTGGTGTTATTGGCACTAGAAGGAGGGCTTTCTAGTGTTGATTTTCAATCACAACAGCAGTTTTCCGGGTGGCAGCCATGGTGGATAGTAAGACAGTTTTTGGTCAGGGGAAGACGACTACCGAGGGTTTTGCCTAGCCGATGGGCTCGGTTATGGACAGGTTGGGACCGTCCAAGAGCATTCATGACAGGTTGGGGCCTCAAAGTCAGTCAGCAGGGCCCAAGGAGGAGCATGGTGGGGATGTTAAGAGGAGGCTGTTCTTAATCGCCAGCAAAGGGGCTCCATCTAAGGGCCATGTCAAGGACATCCCGTCCTGAATGTGTCCCCAGGATGACAAGAGATTGCTGCTGGCCAAAAAAGCCCAGGAGACCGAGGACGCCATGAAAGCTCTACTTTTACAACAAAAGGAGATCAACCAGCAGTTATTGTTTTTAGACGGAGCAGAAGATGGGGCTTCCAGTTACAGCCAAAGGCGAGGTCAGTCGTCAGGAGATCGGTCGAGGGCACATCGTCCGGACGATTTGTGACGAACGAGAATTTTGTAATTTATTTTTAATATTTATTGAATTAAATAAATATTTTTGATGATTTAATTATTGAGTTAAATAATTAATTGATGAATTTGTGGTAGATTAATTTAATTATATGTGTTACATTGATTATATTAATGTAGAGAATTTTATAATTCAAAGTATGAATTTAATTGAGCTTATTTGATTAAATGAGCATAAAGTTATTCTAATTAATTAAAGATTTAAATATTTTACATAATTAATAAATAAGGATTTTAATTATGTGATCATGTAAATTAATGTGAATTGTTATATTTTATTTAATTGAATTTAAATAAGATTATATGATTAATTGGGTGTGACATTATTAAACTATATTATAAGCATGTAATTAAAATAAAGGAAAAAGAGAATAAAGGAATAGCCAAACAAGTGTAGGGATTTCGGCACATAAAAGCAGCGGAATTTAAAATTTTTGAAACAATTTCTGAAACCCTAAAATAGGATCTATGCAAAAATATATTAATTCAGAAGTTTATATTCTTACCGATTATCCGAGCTTGAATGGAGACGATGAAAAAATTCTGGAACAGCTTTGAATCTTCAACACAATCCAACGAAACTGCGCCTCTACGGTATCCACACGAACGCCCCGCTAATCATCACACGATCTGCAGCAAAGAGATCCGCGGTACTAGCCACCAATGATCTGAATTTTCTGAAGCTTTTCTCTCTAGTCTCTCTCTAAGAGCGGCTAGGGTTTAGGTTTTTTTTATTCTATCTTTAAAACGGCTGATATATATATATATATATATATATATATATATATATATATATATATATATATATATATAGCAGTCAAAAGGAATTAACTAAAACATAATCCAATTAGAAAAGTAAAATTCGAATTTCTATATATATTATATCTTAATTAAGTCTTACTTAATTAATATACATATATACAAATTATCCTATTAATTTAAATTCATAATTTAAATACAATCAATCATATTGACATATTTAAATCCTTAAGATTTAAATTAATTCTCTTTTTAATTACGTTCTAAGTGTGTGACCTTATAGGTTATTATTACGTTGACAATAATTTTAAAATCATATTATAAAATTATAAACTGTGAGCGGCATTTAGTAATGCATCACTGCTACTCAAGTAATAATAAGATCGGTGATTCGATACAACCTTTTCGTGACCAATGTTTCAATGTAATTTAATCCTTTTAACCTTGACATCCTAGATTAAACTTGAGGCATGGAATGTGTCATACTCTTCATAATTTAATCTGAGTTTTCTTGATCAATGAGTAGACTATATGAAACAAATCACTATTTGAGCATGACCATACATTTCATAGTCCTACTCAATCAAGAGGCCTATGGATATCACCCCTAATATATAGGAGGGTTAAATTCCATCTAGATCACTCATATTCCTCACATGATTCATGATGTACCCAATAATCACCTTTATTGTCCACCTTATTAAAGGTGACCTTTGATGATATCAAAGTACATAAATTTTCGTGTAGTAATATAGTGATTTCAGGTTGGAGGATCATTATATCATTGTCACTATGAGAATTGCTTATGACACTTTGCATAATGCACCACGTAGAATTCTCATGGTGGGTCTGTCCAGTACATTGTTCTCTAACATATACTTATGCATTGACTCAATATCTCATATATTTATGACCAATGAGATTTGGTCATCAGTCAATCCACATACTAGTCTCAATGTATCATTGTTGTCCCATTAACAATGATACTCGACTAGGGACATTTAAGAACAATGATACTAATTGTAATTATATGATCTCATGTTCAAGTCACATACTTGAAGCTATATAATTTGTATCACTATTCTAAGGACTTTTATTATGCTAACATTTATATAACGCAGTAAATAAAATCATAATAAAATAATTTATTTATTCAATCAAATATAATATCAAAAATGTTAAGCAATTACATCCAAGAATTGGCCTCTAGGGCATAAACTCTAACAACAAGGCCCTAAGGGGAGTTGCACCAGTTAACCCATTACGGATTAACTGACGCCACTAACTCACCATTATGCACATGTTATATACGTATATCTTCTTAGCCTATATCTATATCAGACATATATCGTATATTCATATCAGAGTAATTTCAAAACGATTAGAGAGAAAATTGAGAGAAAGTGTGAATTGAAGAAGTAGAGAAGAACTTCATCATCTTTGAATTATCTAAACACTAGCAAGGGTAATCTCTTCTCTTTAGTTTTCAATTTAGTTTTTCAGAGTTTTTTATTAACGTTCTTTAAAGTTCTTTGTGAAGAACGATTTTATAATTAACTTAAGATATGATCATATATGTGTTATTATATGTTAATAACATGTCTTATATCATGCATACATGAATTACAGTGATCAACACCATGTAATTAAGTTTTAATTGGGTTTTTGTGAAATTACAGAGTATGAAAGTTGTATATATGGCCTTATGAACAAATTGTATGCTTTGAATTGATTGTTTAACTTAAGATTAACAGTATATTATGATTATACATGTTTAAACGAACAAAACAAACTTTGAACGAACGGATTCAGTGTTATAACGAATCCGTGACGATGATTTTCATGTTTTTCTTCAAAACGTTCAAAAATACCAAGAACAGTGAAATTTTGTGATTTGATTTGAGTAATTATGTGATATTAAGTGTTAAAAACATGTTAGTATCATTGTGTGATATTTTTACAAAGATGGTACTTCAGAAAAATCACTGTGTTAGTTTAATTTGCATTTAATTAGGCTAAGAACTGTCAAAATCGCGAACTGTCGCTGAACTGCCAGGGCACACCCACCCCAGCGGGCCCCATGAAGATTTTACCCGCCCTAGCGGGTAAATAATGTAAGGCGAGACTGTTTGACCTCTTGTAGTAAAATAAGCATAACTTCTTCATACAAACTCCAATTAAGGCAATTAAGGATGATTCGGAAAGATAACGAGTAGACCTACAATTTTCATTCTTTAAGTTTTTTGATTTGAAGTCTTTAGCAGGGGTCAAAATGGCCATCTTTGTGACTGATGCGTATTCGGAGGCAATCGGAGGGCGTCAAAGGTGCAACTACGCAAGTGTAGTGCTCTAGACGGTAAAAGATGTTGTTCTAAGTTATAAAACATGAATATTATGAAATATAATGATGTTTAACATTATTTAATGATGTTTTAGACAATTTGTATGAGCATGTTAATCGTACGCAAGAGGGACGAATCAGGCGTGCGACGAATGAACTTCTAGACATCGTGCCAAGTGTAATACTATGCTATAACATACTTGAGGACTTGATGAACATGTAATGCTATGATATAACATGTTATTAACACATATTATATAATTTGAAGTTCATGTTAATAAACTAAGTTATTGACATATATAAGATAATGTGAAGGTTTAAGTTAACAAACTAAGTGCGACCTTAAATATTGTGATTGTAAAACTTGATTATGATTGTTTGAAGGATTATACCTATATGATACGCATATTGTGAATTCATACTCATGTCATGTGTTTAGTTAATAAATTAACACTAGGAACTAAGCTGTAAGTTGAACTTAAATGAAAAGTTTAACAGTTGGACATAGAAGTTATGAAACTAATCGACATCGTATGCATAATGTAATGTGTAGGATGTTGAGGAATTGAATTGTAACTATATTTGTAGCTTGCGTACGAGGCAAGTTTCCTTACCCTAACTCGTTTACGATTATGCAAGTTTTCTTATTGATACTCTTTAAATTGAGCAAGCTTTCTAACTACAAAGTTATTCGTTGAGCAAGTTCTATACTTATGATTTTATATCAATCAAGTTCTTATTCTTAATTATTCAAGTTCAAGATTTCATATGAGATATTATAATTCTTTTGAAGTATTACTTCAGTTATACAATATTTATTCAATTGTATACTCTTGAGATTTATTATTCAAATCGAATATCATTTATTGTTGAACCTTGTAAGACTAGCGAACCCTTATTTATTCGACTAGTCCATAGTTGATGAACGTTCTAAATTCTAGAACTATTTTTGAGCTTATCCAAACCAATCTTCTTTTGGTGCGGACTCTGATGTCAAACCGAGATAAACAACCCTATTATAAGGGATTGATGATGCTTTAGCGTTAATATATTGTGCACAGTATGGTACTAAGGGCTGATCCCCTTAAGTACGAGAAGTAAGGTCCATAGTCTAACGATTGTTAAAGGTTTAAGTAAAAACACTTGACAACCTCGGACATAGTTCAAGGTCTTATGACCCTTAGATGTTCTTTTGATTCTTGTTATTCATTCTTGATTCAAAAGCCGAGTTTTCTTTATTCATAAGTCTTTGATTCACTCGCATGTTATGATATTGTTATATTTGTATACTTATGGGCAATCGTGCTCACTCTTACGTAATAATAACATTGTAGTTAAGAACAAAAGATCTGACGAGCATTCCACTAGTAAAGGCAAGGAAAAAGTCAACAAGTGATGAAAACTTGTTGTTTAATTGATAATATTTGTTTAAGACTTATGTGTAATGTTTAAGACTTATTATTTGTTTATATTTTCGCAACAGAGATTTAAGGTTAAGTATGACCTGGGATTGATTATGTATTATTATTCAGATGTTGTAACCCCATAAGGGGAGATGATGGATTTATTTCTATCTATTTCATGGTTTGAATTTATTATGGGTAGATAGATAGATGATATTTGTACAGTGAACACCAAATCCCATGAAAATTGAAATACCCAGATTTGGGGGTGTCACAGGTTGGTATCAGAACTGTAGGTTATGAACCTTAGGTGGGGAAAAACCTTAGGATAGTAGCCTTCAAGAACATAGTAATGATAAACTCTTATCGAGTTCTAAAAAAGATAATAAATTTACCTTATGTGCTATGTGTTTATATTTATGTACTCGCGCTATATCGATTAGCATCACGTAATAACTAAGACTTAAAATTTGATTTGTCAGGATGTCAGATGTTGGAGGATTCAGTCAGCCTAGGGATGTTGTACCCCAAGTGGCTATCGAGGAGGAGCCCCAAGACATTCATACAGTCTAGGAGCAGTTAGTTCGACGAGATCCATCTCCTTTGATCACAGTTGTTGGTCAGGAGCATGAGCCAGTGTTCGATTCAGAGGAAGACTTTGAGGAGATCGAGATTCAGGCTGAAGCAGCTGAGGAGGATGACGAAGACCCTGAAGAGTTCCCACCGAACTCTATCAGCGCTGAGATGTATGATGAGCTGTATGACTGTAACATAGAGTTACGGGACACTATTTAGGAGCTAAAAAAGCAGATGGATACTCAACAGTCTACCATCGAGCAGAAGGATGGTGAGGTTGAGACTCTTCACACACGTCTTGGAAACGTAGAGTGGGAGTTAGTTCATGAGAAAGGCCAAGTTGAGCAGAAGTCAGAGGAGATAGAGAAATTGAAGAATGATTTGAAAGAAAAATCAGCAAGGCTTGCCGTAGCAGAGGATGCTTGGGTAAGAGATTCACGATGCGCAGATCTTGCAGAGGATAACGATCGCGCAAAGAAAGCAAAGATTGAAGAGACGGATTATAAGTTTCAGAATACAATTGACAAGGCCCAGGATCGGGTGATGTACTATCCAGTTTAGTTCGAGGGTCTGTCTTGGTATATGCTAGATCGCAGGACGATGTTCCGTATTATGGAGGAAGAACACAATAAAGCTGTTCAATGCCTTAGTAGGCAGTGATAGGAACAGTTTGATTATATGAATACTTCTTTGAGTAGTTAATATTGTAAATTTCGATGTGACTATAAACAAAGGAATATTTTGATGATTTAAATCCTGAAGATTCTTTATCTCGGGATAGTTGATGTAAATAGCAGTGATGCTATCTTTCGTTGTTTAAAATTTTTGATTAATAAAATGTCATAGTTTATTTGAGATGTTATGTGCTAATTGTTATCTTAAAGTATTTAAGTTATGCCTTAAATATTTAAAGAATTGAATAAGATCTAATAAGCGTATATCTTAACAGAAATATGTCTCCGAGAAGAAGACCTAACCATCAACCGGCCCAGGAAGGGTCAACGAATAACAACAACGACGCCAATGCTAACGCTAACCCCGTTCAGCAGTTGGTGAACTTATTGGCTGGAGCGATTAATAATCAAACTCAAGCTCCACCGAATACAACGTTCAAGGACTTCAAGGCTGTGGGATCACTAGAATTTAAGGGATCTATTAGCCCGATTGAAGCACAAACTTGGGTTATAGAAATGGAGAAAGTTTTTGACGTTGCTAAGGTCGGCGAGGACCAGAAGACTGCTTATGCTACATTTATGCTGAAATTCGAAGCCAGCTATTGGTGGCAGGCAAACAAAGTCCGGGGAGGAGAAGGTGTAATCACCTGGGGGAGGTTCAAGGAGATGTTCTTCGAGATGTATTTCCCGACAAGCTTGCAGAACCAAATAGAGGTACAATTTCTGGAGCTCAAGCAGGGGAATATGTCTATAACAGATTACACTGCAAAGTTCAATGAGTTGGCTAGGTTTGCCACATACCAAGTATATACTGACGAGAGAAAGGCTAGACTATTTGAGCAGGGACTGAAACCTTGGTTGTATAGCAAAGTGTCAATGTTTTAATTGAACACTTTTGCTGGGGTATTGGAGAAGGCCATCCTCGCTGAAGGTGGAAGCGATGCGGTGACCAAGTACAACCAGGATCAGAAGAAAAAGAAGAATTAAAGCGAAGGAAATAACAAGGCTAGTGGCAGCAACACGGGAGGAAGCAACAATCATAAGAGGAGATGGACCGACAACACATCAACAGGGAATCACCAGGGAAACCAGAAGAAGAGGGTTGAAGCATGTCCGACCTGCTGGAAAGCTCACCTGGGGGTCTGTATGAAAGGAAAGTGGGTGTGCTATAATTATGGTCAGGAAGGCCACATAGCATCAAACTTTCCTAACCCTAAGAAGGGCGCCTGCGTCACGTGTGGTTCGAAGGATCATTTGGCAAGAGACTGTCTCAAGAAGGTATCTGGAGGGGAAGGAACAGGAGGTAACAGGGGAAGCAGCTGTGGCAATGTTCTGACTATCACGGGACCAACCGCAACTAACCGACCGACCGCCAGGACATTCAACATGACAGTGCAGGATGTTGTATAGTCTCGCGATGTGGTGTCAGGTATCATTCCGATCAATAAAGTTAATGCATATGTATTATTTGATTCGGGTGCAATTTGCTCATTCATAACCGATGATTTTTTTAAGAATTTAGGATTGCCTAAGGACGAGTTAGAATACCCTATGAACAAAGAGATTGCGAATAGAGAAGTGATCCCTGTAAAGTATGTACACAAGAACTGTAGGGTGGATATTAAGGGTAACATTATGAATGTAGATCTTATTCTGATTAGACTCGGGGAATTCGACGTTATTCTGGGAATGGATTGGCTATTCAGTTATGGAGCGATAATTGATTGCCAAAGGAAGTGTATTAACCTTATGACTCCGTCAAAGGTTGTGTTTTATGGCAGCAAGTCGCCTAGACAAGCGAGTTGTCTGACGATGATGCATACCAGGAAGTTGTTAAGACAAGCCTGTGTAGGATATTTAGCCTACATAGTCGATAGTCGTAAAGAGAACCCGAAGTTGGAAGATATACCAGTCGTGAGGGACTTCGTAGACGTATTTTTGGATGATCTGCCAGGACTTCTGCCATATAGAGAGGTTGAGTTTGTGATCGATTTAGCGCCAGGAATGGCTCCAATATCGAAGGCACTGTATCGGATGGCTCCGGTAGAGATGAAAGAATTGATGGTACAGCTGCAAGAGCTACTAGCAAGAAGTACATTCAACCGAGCGTATCGCCGTGGGGAGTGCCGGTGTTTTTGTGAAGAAGAATGATGGAACGATGCGGCTCTGCATCGATTACAGAGAGTTGAATAAGGTCATAATTAAGAACAAGTATCTGTTGCCCAGGATTGACGACCTGTTTGATCAGCTAAAGGGAGCGAGGTATTTCTCGAAGATAGATCTGAGAAGTGGTTATCATCAGTTGAAGGTGAGGCCAGAGGATGTTCCGAAGACAGCATTCAGGACTCGATATGGTCACTACGAATTTTTGGTGATGTCATTTGGTCTAACAAATGCGCCTGTAGCATTTATGGGTCTAATGAACGGAGTGTTCAAGCCGTTTTTGGACAAATTTGTAGTAGACTTTATCGATAATATTTTGGTGTATTCGAAGACCAAGGAGGAACATGTAGAGCACATGAAGGTGACATTAGAGGCATTGAGAAGAGAGAAGTTGTACGCCAAGTTTTTGAAATGCAAATTTTGGATTGAGCGGGTACAATGTCTTGGGCATGTGATTGATAAGGACGAAATTTTGGTAGATCCCTCCAAAGTCGAAGTTGTGATGAACTAGGATCAGCCGAATACACTGTCGAAAGTGAGAAGTTTTCTTGGATTGGCAGGTTATTATAGAAGATTCATTTAGGACTTTTCCAAAATCGCAACTCTGCTGACGAATTTGACTAGGAAAGCTGTGAAATTCATTTGGATGGAGAAGTGTGAGGAAAGCTTCCAAGAGCTTAAGAAGAGGTTGAGTTCGACACCTGTGTTATCTCTTCCGGATGACACAGGAAATTTTGTGGTTTATAGTGATGCGTCGCATAAACAACTAGGCTGTGTGCTTATGCAAAATGGCAGAGTAATTGCGTAAGCATCACGACAGTTGAAGGATTATGAGAAGGGGTATCCGACCCACGATTTGGAGTTGGCTGCAGTGGTATTTGCCTTGAAAATCTAGAGACACTATCTCTATGAAGAGAAGTGTGAAATATATACAGACCACAAGAGTCTGAAGTATATTTTTACACAGAAGGACTTGAATATGCGCCAGAGAAGATGGTTAGAACTAATAAAGGATTATGATTGCAAGATCTTATACCATCCGGGTAAGGCAAATGTGGTTACCGACGCCTTAAACAGAAAGAGTCAGGAGAAGTTGATGACTGCCCAGGATGAGCTAATTTCAGCAATGGAAAAGCTAGAATTAGAAGTGAGGTATCCTATGGAGACTGATGAAAAATTGTTCTAAATACAAGCTAGTACAACTTTACTGGATAAGGTTAAGGAAGCACAACTCCTCGATGAGGAATGTGAAAAGATAAGGAAGAAGATAACTGAAGGATCCAAACCGAGATTCAAGATGGACAATACATGGTTGTTAAGATTTGAAAGTAGAGTTAGGGTACCGCTAGTGCTAGAGATTAAGGAGGATATTTTAAGGGAGGCTCATAGCTCACGGTATTAGATTCACCCGACAGTACCAAAATGTACCAGGATCTTCGACAACATTTTTGGTGGCCGAATTTGAAACGAGATGTTGCAGAGTGTGTTGCCAAGTTTCTGACATGTCAGAAAGTGAAACCAGAACATCAGAGGCCGAGTGGTTTGCTACAACCACTAGAGATCCTAGAATGGAAATGAGAACATATCACGATGGATTTTGTGGTTGTCCTTCAGACGACTCAGAAAGTCTACGACGCAGTATGGGTTATCGTTGACCGATTGATGAAATCCGCACACTTCCTTCCGATCAAGATCAGATTCAAAACTAGATCAGTTGGCAAAGCTGTATGTGAAAGAAGTTGTATCGAGGCACAGAGTTCCAGTATCGATTGTTTTCGATCGAGATCCGCGCTTCACATTGAATTTCTGGAAGTGACTACAAGAATGCATGGGAACACATTTGAGAATGAGTACGACATATCACCTTCAGACAGACGGGCAGAGCGAAAGAACGATCCAGACATTGGAGGATATGTTGAGAGCGTGCATCATAGATTTCAAAGGAAATTGGGATAATCACCTACCACTTGTGGAATTCGGTTACAACAACAGTTACCACGCTAGTATTAGCATACCGCCTTACGAAGCGTTGTACGGCAGAAAGTGCAGAACTCCACTGTACTGAGATGAAGTTGACGAGAGACAATTGCTAGGTCTAGAGTTGGTACAGCAGACAACAGAGATAGTCAAAGTGATCCGGACACGATTAGTAGCAGCTCAGGATAGGCAGAAGAAATACGCCGATCCACACCGTAAGAATGTTGAATTTGAATCGGGTAGCTTTGTGTTTTTGAAAGTCTCTCCCCGGAAGGGAAAGATCAGATTCGAAAAGAAGGGAAAATTGAGCCCGAGGTTCAATTGACCCTTTGAGGTACTGCGAAGGATTGGAGAAGTTGCGTATGAGGTAGCCTTACCTCCGACACTAGAGAATGTCCACAACGTCTTTCATGTGTTAATGTTACGACCATACAAACTCGATTACAAATATGTGATTGAATATGAACCCCTACAATTTGAGAAAGAATTATCTTATGAAGAAGTTCCTGTTCAAATTGTTGACAGGAAAGAACAAATTCTTAGAAATTAAGTAATACCTTCTGTTAAGGTAATTTGGAGGAACCACAACGCTGAAGAAGCTACGTGGAAACTCAAAGAACACATGATGAAGAATTACCCACATTTATTTACTTAATTTATGTGTAAGCGATTCTAGGGACATAATCTTTGTAAGGGGGAGAATGTAACGGGACGAATTTAATAGAACCGTGATTCTGGGGACAAAATCCTTTTAAGAGAGGAAAGATGTGACGAACGAGAATTTTATAATTTATTTTTAATATTAATTGAATTAAATAAATATTTTTGATGATTTAATTGTTGAGTTAAATAATTAATTGATGAATTTATGGTAAATTAATTTAATTATATGCGTTACATTGATTATATTAATGTAGAGAATTTTATAATTCAAAGTATAAATTTAATTGAGCTTATTTGATTAAATGAGCATAAAGGATTTAAAGATTTTATATAATTAATAAATGAGGATTTTAATTATGTGATCATGTAAATTAATGTGAATTGTCATATTTTATTTAATTGAATTTAAATAAAATTATATAATTAATTGGGTGTAACATTATTAAATTATATTATAAGCATGTAATTAAAATAAAGGAAAAGGAGAATAAAGGAATAGCCAAACAAGGCCCTAAGGGGAGTTGCACCAGTTAACCCATTACGGATTAACTGACGCCATTAACTCACCATTATGTATATGTTATATACGTATATCTTATTAGCCTATATCTATATCAGACATATATCGTATATTCATATAAGAGTAATTTCAGAGAGATTAGAGAGAAAATTGAGAGAAAGTGTGAATTGAAGAAAAAGTAGAGAAGAACTTCATCATCTTTGAATTATCTAAACAATAGCAAGGGTAATCTCTTCTCTTTAGTTTTTAATTTAGTTTTTCAGAGTTTTCCATTAACGTGCTTTAAAGTTCTCTGTGAGGAAAAATTTTATAATTAACTTAAGATATGATCATTTACGTGTTATTATATGTTAATAACATGTTTTATATCATACATACATGAATTATAGTGATCAACACCATGTAATTAAGTTTTAATTGGGTTTTGTGAAATTACAGAGTATGAAAGTCGTATATATGGCCTTATGAACAAATTGTATGCTTTGAATTAGTTGTTTAACTTAAGATTAACAGTAAATTAGGATTATACATGTTTAAACGAACAAAACAAACTTTGAACGAACGAATTCTGAGTTATAATGAATCCGTGACGATGATTTTCATGTTTTTCTTCAAAACGTTCAAAAATACCAAGAACAGTGAAATTTTGTGATTTAATTTGAGTAATTATGTGATATTAAGTGTTAAAAACATGTTAATATCATTGTGTGATGTTTCTACAAAGATGGTACTTCATGAAAATCAGTGTGTTAGTTTAATTTGCATTTTATTGGGCTAAGAACTGTCAAAATTGCGAACTATCGCTAAATTGCCAGAAAACACCCACCCCAGCGGGTCCCATACCCGCCCCAGCAGGCCCCATGCAGATTTTACCAACCCCAGCGGGCAAATAGTGTAAGGCAAGACTGTTTTGACCTCCTATAGTAAAATAAGCATAACGTCTTCATACGAACTCCGATTAAGGCGATTGAGGATGATTCAGAAAGATAATGAGTAGAACTACAATTTTCATTCTTTAAGTTTTTAGATTTGAAGTCGTTAGAAGGGGTCAAAATGGTCATCTTTGTGACTAATGTGTATTCAGAGGCAATCGAAGGGCGTCGGAGGTGCACATACGCAAGTGTAGTGCTCTCGACGATAAAAGATGTTGTTCGAAGTTATAAAACATGAATATTATGAAATATAATACTGATTAACATTAATCAATGATATTTTAGACAAGTTGTATGAGCATGTTAAGCGTACGCAAGAGGGACGAATCGGGTGTGCGACGAATGAACGTCGAAACGTCGTGCTAAGTGTAATACTATACTATAACATACTTGAGAACTTGATGAACATGTAATGCTATACTATAACATGTTATTAACACATATTATATGATTTGAAGTTCATATAAATAAACTAAGTTATTGACATGTATAAGATAATGTGAAGGTTCAAGTTAACAAACTAAGTGCGAACTTGAATATTGTGATTGTAAAACTTGATTATGATTGTTAGAAGAATTATACCTATACGATACGCATATTGTAACACCCTAATTTCACATCAAAAGATAGGGGACATATTTGTCCATATTTCAGGAAATAAGTTACTACCAATAGTACCTTCAGCCATGACTTTTGGGTGAGCCTGTGATGGGCTAAGATGACCCAAGAAGATACTATTGGGCCAGTGGTTTAAGGCCTTATTTTGGATGGATTTGATTCAATTCAGACTTGGGATTTAACCCGAGATTTGTTTCGGACTTAGGATTTGACCCGGGTTGTTTCATATGGTATCAAAGCCGACTCTCGAAAGCTCGGGTCGGGTCATCCGATCGGGTTGTCGGAGGTGGGGACACGAAGGTTGGTGGTATTATCCCACAATGGAGAGTTCTGGAGGTAGGGACACGAAGCCAGTCGGTATTATCCCACAATAGCTAGAGAGGCAAAGATCTTTGGATCGTGTGTGATCGATTTTGACGGGAACGTCAAAAATTTAAGTGGGGGAGTTTGTAACACCACAATCCCACATTGAAAGATAGGGGAAATATTTGTCCATATTTAAGGAAATAAGTTACTACCAATAGTACCTTCAGTCATGACTTTTGGGTGAGCCTGTGGTGGGCTAAGATGGCCTAAGAAGATACTATTGGGCCAGTGGTTTAAGGCCTTATTTTGGATGGATTTGTTTCGATTCGGACTTGGGATTTGAGCCGAGATTTGTTCCGGACTCTGGATTTGACCCGGGTTTTTTCAATATACTTGTAGCTTCACTTATAGTTATATACTTTGTCTTTGTCACTAACCCAGAAACCGTTTGCTGTTTGGAACCTTTCCAATTCACTGCACCACCTTTCAAGGTAATGACTTACCCTAAAGTGGATTTGCTCTCGTCTTGGTCAGTCTGAAAACTTGAGTCTGTTTGGTCCTCTAGTTTAATTCAGACCCATCATGTGTCATGATGACATCCTTAGTGTCAGTTAAGTACTTTAAGATGTTTATTACTGTCTTACAGTGATCTTCTCCAGAATATAACTGATTAACATCAAGCCTCGTATATTTAATTGCATAAATGATATTAACTCATGCGATCTCTCTTTTATTGAGGACAATTTTAGAGAGATACACTCCATGGCTCGTCATCATAAGACACCTTTTGGAGTTTGCCATGCTAAATGCCTTTAGCATCTAATGAATATACGTTCCTTGGGTTAAGCCGAACATCCTTTTAAATCTATCTATACAGATTTATATCCCGAATGTAGGATGTTCTACCCAAATCATTCATGGAGGAATGTTTTGACAACTTTATTTTGATCGATTGTAGCATAGGAATGTCATTCCCTATCATTAATATATCATCAACATATAATACAAGGAATGAAACAGCGCTCCCACTAACTTTCTTGTACACACGAGGTTCATTCTCTTTTTTTTTAAAAAATCTCTTTGATTGTCTCATCAAAATGAATGTTCCATCTACGAGAAGCTTGCTTTAATCCATAAAAGGATTGTTGTAGCTCATATACATGAATTGCTTCAACCATGGAAACAAATCCAGCTGGCTGTATCATACATACATTATCCTCTAATAATTTCTATTTGAGGAAGGGCGTCTCCATGTACATTTTGCCAGATCTAGTAAAAATAAGCTGCAATCGCAAGTAAAATCCAAATAGTCTTGTGCATTACTTCAAATATCCATTTTAGATTTTATGGTCATCTACCATTTTTTTGAGTCTTAATTACTCATAGCATGTTTGTAATTCAATAGATCATCATCATTCATGACGTGTACCTCATCGTCATCCTCTATGACGAATTCATACCTTTCGGGTATCTTCGGTACTCTTCCAGAATTACGAATAGGGTGTTGTACGGTATGTGTCTCTACTTGGACAGGTTCATCCAATTGATCTGTAGTGGTTTGTGGTTCTTCAATTTCTTCAAGATCTATTTTTCTCCCACTAGCCCCTTCAAGGATAAACTCCTTTTCAAAGAAGGCAGCGTGTTTCGCAACAAACACTTTTTGCTCAGTAGGATTGTAGAAATAGTATCCCAAACTTTCTTTAGGATATTCCACAAACGTGCACTTATTAGATCTTATCCTAAGCTTATTATTTTGAAACCTTTTCACATAAGCTGGACATCCCCAAATCTTTACATACTTAAGACCAGATTTCCTCCCGGTCCACATCTCATATGGAGTCTTGGGGACGAATTTTGAGGGGACCTTATTTAGTAGATATGTAGCCGCTTCTTGGGTATAACCTCAGAATGATACTAGAAGAACAGTAAAACTCATCATGGAACGAACCATGTCCAACAATGTTCGATTTCTCATTTCAGATACTTCATTTAATTGTGGTGTACCTGGTGGAGTCCATTGTGAGATTATACCATTATCTCTGAGACAATTTAGAAACTCACCGCTTAAGTATTCTCTACCACGATCTGATCGAAGAATATTAATACTCTTACCCGTTTGTTTCTCTACTTCACTTCTGAACTCTTTGAACTTTTCAAATGATTCAGATTTATATTTCATTAAATACACATATCCATATCTTGAGTGATCATCAGTGAAAGTTATAAAATAAGAATACCCTCCCCGTGCATTCGTTGTCATAGGTCCACAAACGTCTGTGTGAACTAACGCTAACAACTCTGTAACTCTTTCTCATTTTCCACTAAAAGGAGATTTAGTCATTTTACCCATGAGAAAAGATTCACAAGTTGGATATGATTCATAATCGGATAGCTCTAAGAGCCCATCCTTATGCAACTTGGATAATCTTGTTTCATTGATATGACCGAGTCTACAGTGCCACATATAGGTATAATTATCATCACTTTTCCTTTTCTTAGTTTGTTCTATTTGAAATATATTTTTATGTAAGTCAAGTATGTAAAGTCCATTTCGCAAATTACTAACACCATATAAAATATTATTTTTATAAATAGAACAACTGTTGTTCTTTGTTATAATTTCAAATCCATCCATATCTAATACGAAAATAGAAATAATGTTTCTAATGATATTCGGAACAAAATAACAATTATTTAAATAAATGGACTTGCCCGTAGGCAGTGCTAAACAATAAGTGCCTACAGCTAATGCAGCAATCTTTGCTCCATTTTCCACTCGTAGGACAACCTCATCCTTGTTCAGCTTTCTACTTCTGACCAGTCCCTGCACAGTATTACATATGTGAGAACCACAGCCGGTATTCAATACCCAAGTAGAATTTTGACTTTTTAAAAAAATTAATTTCAATCATGAACAAACCTTGATTGGAAGTCGAAGCTTCTCCAAACTTCTTCTCTATTAAAAACTTCTTGCAGTTACTCTTCCAATGACCCGGCTCGTTGCAATGGAAGCACATTCCTTTGCTAGCTGGATCAGGTTTCTTTTGATCCTTCACTTTTGCCTTGTCCTTAGCTTTCTTAGATTTCTTATTTTCAGAAGATACCTTAGGCCTCTTTCTTTTCTTGGAAGAATCCACCATTAAGACATGGTTCTTCTTGGATGGGAAGTGACCTTCTGCAGTTTTCAACATATTAAGTAATTCAGGCAAGCTGACATCTAACTTATTCATGTGGAAATTAACACCAAACTGTGAAAAGGTCTCAGAGAGTGGTTGCAAGACCAAGTCTTGACTCAACTCCCATCCATGACGAACCCAAGCTGTCCAAGGCGTTCAATCAGATTGATCACCCTTAGGACATGAGTCTCAACGAACGGCAGTGCCCTCGGACATTCGAGATCGAAAGAGCTCCTTAGATATCTCATATCTAGCATTCCTACTTTGTTCACCATATAACTCCTTGAGGTGAAACAATATAGTAGGAGCATCCATGTTTTTATGCTGACGCTGAAGCTCGTTATTCATAGATGTGAGCATGATGCAATGAGCCCAAGATGCAATGAGCCCAATATGCAATGAGCCCAAGATGCATCATTTTGCCACTTTACAATGGTGACAATCTCTTCCTCAGAAGTTATTTCAGGAACAGTTCCAAGGACAGGTGAATTTAGGACATAAGAAATCTTTTCAGTAGTGAGAATTATTCTCAGATTCCTTAACCAGTCCGTGTAATTCGGTCCGATCAGTTTATTAGCATCAAGTATGCTGCGCAGTGAAATTAGTGATTTCGACATTTTTAATTTTTTGTATGTGAAAAGATAATATTTTATCAAACATTCATTTAATTAATTTTATATACCAAAATAAATTAGGTCTTATTTTAAATTGGTATCTCCCACTATTTTTTTCAAACTATATTACCCTCACTTATATAGTTCGGCAAAATCTAATTAAAGATTTGCCAGTGAGAATAAATATCACATTTCAAATGTATATAGCCTTGTGTGTGCACAACAAACGATATATAAATAAATAAGTAGATAACTCTTTTCAATTACATAGACATGTAACTCCTTATATTCTGTCTCTTAGATCATAATGGTCAAGTGTGTGCACATCCGAACTAAAATGATTTAAGTTAAGTCCAACCTAGCATTCCATATATTCAAAAAAAAAATATTGTCCTTGTGTGTGCACAACAAAAATATATTATTTAATTAACTTTATAAGCATCAAATGTGATTAAATTAATATCTTAAATACGCAATACTCGCCTTATGTGTGCACAACAAACTCGTATTAAATATTTAATACTCTATTAATTTATCATGCTAGAAGGCGGCGTTCGATATTCCAAATATCATTGAACGCTTTAGACTTAATATGATTTCTTTGAGAGGTTTGTTATTATTTGTCTCATCTTGTTTAGCGCGCATGCACACACACACACACACACACACACACACACACACACATATATATATATATATATATATATATATAAAATACGCGTCATTTCATTAAACATGCGAAGTATGTTTGCATAAAATATAATATATATAATATTTAGCATGCACATATAGAATACTATATTCTACCCGGATTGATTATGGACTTTTATTCTAGTTTGGTTCACTAGAGCCACCAAGTGAACCAAAAGGTCAAACCTAGGAGTGCAAGAATTTAAATTTAAACATAACTATTATATTTAAAATTCGGGCTCTGTACAAACGGGTTTTCACGTGCTCCTTGCTCCTTGGTCTCCAATTTTTTTTCAAGATAATTCTAAATATTTCTATTACATAAAACTATTTAATTTAAATAGAAACCTTGATCAGCAGTCAAGGAAAAGTACATAGGAGGGAGATAGAATTTTACATCAAGAAAAATCAGAGAAGACGAGGTACGCATATCTCATTTAATAAAATTCATTCATTCACGCATTCAACTAAAATAAAATCCAATCACATTGGTCAATAGTCCCATAATCAATCCCGTTTATTATCATACATATCACCATATGCATCAATAAATAAATATTCATCTCATGAATTAAAACATTCCATATATATATGAGTATCATTTAATGGGCAATTTTAAATTGCATGAAATTCAATTTCAAGATTAAAATAAACTCTTTATTTTAATTCTAAAATTATTAAGAATATATTATATATATATATATATATATAATATACTAATAACCAACCAAAGACTCACCTTTTGAAATCCTCAGTAAATTTCGTATCATGTTACTTTTTAAATGAATTCGACAGGTAACGTAAATTATCTCTTTTAATCAAGTTATCCACAGAACCAGCAGCCAACGGAAAAAACAAATTTGCTTTCCTTTTTTTTTCTCTTTCTTTCAAAAAAAATAATTTTATACAATTAATTATGCCCAATAAATTATTCTAAATACATATTCATACATATATATGAAATCAAAACAATTAATAATTGCATAAAAATTTGGCTCTGATGCCACTGTTGGGTTTGTACGAAATCATGACGCAATCAAATTGCAAAAATTAGCGGAAGCATGGTATATCAGAGTTTAAAAATTTCTACAAAACCATAACCCGGATCATCCTTTATGCAAATTATTAAATTAAAACGATAAATAAGAAGTTATAGAATCATACCCTTGTAGAACAAAGCTTCCACAGATACAAGTTTAACTCCTTGTTCGTCTTGATCTCCTTGAATATCCGGGGTAGATTCCTTCCTTTGATCAATGTTAGCCACCCAAGTGTTTGGCCTCTAGAGTTGATCCACCAAGGAAAAGGAATTATCAAGATGGAGGGTGGTTGACTAAAACCTAATTTTCTATCCTCTATAGAAAAGGAGTACTATCTAACAATTGGAATTACATCAACTGATATCTATTATAAGGCTCCTCTTATATAAATATTAGTCAACCCTTCTAATCCTATTAAACATAGGGTTTCATTTAATTAATTAAACTCTTTTAATTAATTTAGGCTTCCCACCATATTGAGAATAATTAATTAAATTTATTTAATTAATTTGCCTTATAATCTTATTAGGAATAAATGAGAGTACTAATATTAAATTAATTCCTAAACTCTTTTAGAAATTAAAATAATAATAATTATAATAATATTAATAAGACTCCTCTTATTAATTTATATTTAATATTTTCAAAATATTAAATAATAAACATTAGGCTTTTTAATTTATTCTATCACCATAGATTAAATTAATTACACTTAATGCATTATTACGATTATGCCATTACCTTCTTAAATAATTGTTCTTCTTTTTATGGTGTGACCCTTTAGATTCTCCATATTAAACCAGTTGTGATTAAATCAATTAGAACAATTCTAATCTTATTTAAATAAATAAATTAAACTAATAATCTATTTAAATAAATAATATTTATTCTATAATAGGGATAAGCCTCCCTAGTGATCAACGACTTTCCATATAATATATATTTCAACATTAATCATAAAAAAATTTGAGTAAATAGTTACCGTACAATTCAATCATTCCACCATACAATGTGCCAATTAAATATAAGACATGGAATTATTGTCAAGTCTTATTTTATTTAATTATATGTATTTCGATCAGAAAATGTACAACTCCAAATAATGCAAATTAGAAACTACTTTCAAATTTCATTCTGTCTTGGCGAAGGACTACTGAGTTGTCATTTAACGAATCACATAGGATATATCTCTTCTTTTATTAGAAGTGGTAGATTCTTTATTAACCATTCATTATCTTCATATGTAACTTATTACACCCAAGTATACCCTTTGATATACCCTAAGGGTCTTAAGGAATAAGTCAAAGTATAATTCATTAAACACAAGATACTATGATGATTTTAAGTTCAAGGATCACTTGTATTACTATCACATTAGGAATTTCTATTGACAGACAAGTAAAACTCCATTAGGTATTCTATAGTGAGTCATGTTCAGTGAACTTATTCTCCAATAAACACCTACATACTTGCTTTAGTGTCTCTACACAAATGAATATGAGATCAATCATCCTCATCCAATGAGCAAGCAACATATGTACCAATCTATCCGAATTTACTAATCCCCTTTTTAGTAATCCAACAATTGGGAATTATTTCAGTTTTAAGCTTTCTAAGAATTTAGATCTCATTAGCATAATCAACATCATGATTCTAAAAGCATTGCTTAAAATTATGGGTTATTTACATATTATAAAAACAGCATCATGTAGATAATTAAATGCCTTTAATAAATGAATACTTTTATTAATAAATGAATAAGATTGTTTACAAAGTATGTGCTTTATCATCATACATGATTGGCTTGTATGCACACTACTATCACCTTATTCTCACTAGCAAATCTTTAATTAGATGTTGCTGAACTATATAAGTGAGGGTAATATAGTTTGAAGAAAATAGTGAGAGATACCAATTTAAAATAAGACCTAATTTATTTTGGTATTTAAAATTAATTAAATGAATGTTTGCTAAAATATTGTCTTTTCACATGTATAAATTTAAAAATGTCAAAATCGCTAATTTGACTGCGTAGCATACTTAATGCTAATAAACTAACCGGGCTGAATTACACAGACAGGTTAAGGAATTTGAGAATAGTTCTTACTGCTGAAAAGATTTTTTATATCCTAAATTCACTTGTCCCTGAAACTGTTCCAGAAACAGCCTCTGAGGAAGAGATTGCCACTATTGTAAAGTGGCAA
This sequence comes from Panax stipuleanatus, assembly GCA_020205555.1. Lineage (NCBI taxonomy): Eukaryota > Viridiplantae > Streptophyta > Magnoliopsida > Apiales > Araliaceae > Panax > Panax stipuleanatus. Next base: position 118,507,315 of record CM035116.1, on the reverse strand, counting down.
GATGATGCATCTGTGGCTCAATGCATCATGCTCGCATCCATGAATAAAAAGCTTCAGCGTCAGCATGAAAACATGGATGCTCTTACTTTGTTGCTTCACCACAAGGAGTTGTATAGTGAACAAAGTAGGACTACAAGATATGAGATATCTAAGGGGCTCTTCTGATCTCGGATGACCGAGGGCACAACCGTTGAGACTCATGTCCTAAGGGCGATCAATCTGATTGAACGCCTCGGACAGCTTGAGTTCGTCATGGATGGGGAGTTGAGTCAAGACTTGGTCTTGCAATCACTCCCTGAGACGTTCTCGCAGTTCGTTGTTAATTTCCACATGAATAAGTTAGATGTCAGCTTGTCTGAATTACTTAAAATGTTGAAAACTGCAGAAGGTCACTTCCTATCCAAGAAGAACCATGTCTTAATGGTGGATTCTTCCAAGAAAAGGAAGAGGCCAAAGGTATCTTCTGAAAAGAAAAAATTTAAGAAGGCTAAGGGCAAGGTGAACACAAAGGAACAAAAGAAATCTGATTAAGCTAGCAAAGAAATGTGCTTCCATTGCAACGAGCCGAGTCATTGTGAGAGGAACTGCAAGAAGTTTCTGGCAGAGAAGAAGCTTGGAGAAGTTTTGACTTCCAATCAAGGTTTGTTCATGATTGAAATTAATATTTCAGAAAGTCAAAATTTTACTTGGGTATTGGATACCGGTTGTGGTTCTGACATATGTAACATTGTGCAGGGACTGGTCAGAAGTTGAAAGCTGAACAAGGATGAAGTTGTCTTGCGAGTGAGAAATAGAGCAAATGTTACCGCATTAGCTGTAGGCACTTATTGTTTAGCGTTACCTACGAGCAAGTCCATTTATTTAAATAATTGTTATTTTGTTCCGAATATCATTAGAAACATTATTTCTATTTCTGTATTAGATATGGATAGATTTGACATTATAATAAAGAACAACAGTTGTTCTATTTATAAAAGCAATGTTTTATATGGTGTTGGAAATTTGCGAAATGGACTTTATATACTTGACTTGCATGAAAATATACTTCAAATATAACAAACTAAAAAAAGGAAAAGAGATAATGTTAATTATACCTATATGTGACACTGTAGACTCGGTCATATCAATGAAATAAGATTATCCAAGTTGCATAAGGATGGGCTCTTAGAGCTATCCGATTATGAATCATATCCAATTTGTGAATCTTGTCTCATGGGTAAAATGACTAAATCTTCTTTTAGTGAAAAAGGAGAAAGAGTTACAGAGTTGTTAGCGTTGGTTCACACAGAAGTTTGTGGACCTATGATAACGAATGCATGAGGAGGGTATTCTTATTTTATAACTTTCAATGATGATCTCTCAAGATTTGGATATGTGTATTTAATGAAATACAAATCTGAATCATTTGAAAAGTTCAAAGAGTTCAGAAGTGAAGTAGTGAAGCAAACTGACAAAAGTATTAAGATTCTTTAATCAGATCGAGGTGGTGAATACTTAAGCGGTGAGTTTCTCGATTGTCTAAAAGAAAATGATATAATCTCACAATGGACTCCACTAAGTACACCACAGTTAAATGGAGTATCTGAAAGGAGAAATCGAACATTGTTGGACATGGTTCGTTCCATGATGAGTTTTACCGATCTTCCAGTATCATTCTGGGGTTATACCCTAGAAGCGGCTACATATCTACTAAATAAGGTCCCCTCGAAATTCGTCCCCAAGACTTCATATGAGATGTGGACAGGGAGAAAACATGGTCTTAAGCATGTTAAGATTTGGGAATGTCCATTTTATGTGAAAAGGTTTCAAAATAATAAGCTTGGAATAAGATCTGATAAGTGCACGTTTGTGGGATAACCTAAAGAGAATTTGAGATACTATTTCTACAATCCTAATGAGCAAAAGGTGTTTGTTGCGAAACACGCTGCCTTCTTGGAAAATGAGTTTATTCTTGAAGGGCTAGTGGGAGAAAAATAGATCTTGAAGAAATTCAAGAACCACAAACCACTACAGATCAAGTGGATGAACTTGTCCAAGTAGAACACTTACTGTACAACACCCTATTCGTAAATCTAGAAGAGTACCGAAGATATTTGAAAGGTCTGGATTCGTCATAGAGGATGATGATGAGGTACACGTCATGAATGATGATGATCCATTGAATTACGAACAGACTATGAGTAATAAAGACTCAGAGAAATGGTAGATGGCCATAAAATCTAAAATAGATCTTTGAAACAATTCTCAAGTCCATTTGGATTTTATTTGTGATTGTAGCTTATTATTACTAGATCTGGCAAAATGGACGTGGAGACGCCCTTTCTCAAGTATACATTATTAGAGGAGAATGTATGTATGATATAGCCAGATGGATTTGTTTCAATGGTTGAAGCAAATCATGTATATGAGCTACAACAATCCATTTATGGGTTATAGCAAGCTTCTCGTAGATGGAACATTCATTTTGATGAGACAATCAAAGAGTTTGATTTTACCAAAAATAAGGATGAACCATGTGTGTACAAGAAGGTTAGTGAAAGCGCTGTTTTATTCCTTGTAGTATATGTTGATGATATATTACTGATAGGGATTGACATTCCTATGCTACAATAGATCAAAATAAAGTTGTTTAAACATTTCTCCTTGAATGATTTGGGCAGAATATCTTACATTGGGAATATAAATCTGTATAGATAGATTTAAAAGGATGTTCGGCTTTACCCAATAAGCGTATATTCATTAGATGCTAAAAGCGTTAGCATGGCAAACTCCAAAAGGTGTCTCATGATGATAAGCTATGAAGTGTATCTCTTTAAAATTATCCTCAATAAAAGAGAGATCGCATGAGTTACTATCATGTATGCAATAAAATATACGAGACTTGATGTGAAAGTAGTATGCATACACGCCAATCATGTATGATGATAAAACATCTACTTTGGAGACGATCTTATTTATTTATTAATAAAAGCATTAACTTATTAAAGGCATTTAATTATCTACATGATGCTGTTTTTATAATATATAAATAACCCATAGTTTTAAGCAATACTTTTAGAATCATGATGATGATCATGCTAATGAGATCTAAATTCTTAGAAAGCTTCAAACTAAAATAGTTCCCAATCGTTGGATTACTAAAAAGAGGATTAGTAAATCCGGATAGATTGGTATATATGTTGCTTACTCATTGGATGAGGATGATTGATCTCATGATCATTTGTGTGGAGACACTAAAGCAAGTATGTAGGTGCTTATTAGAGAATAAGTTCATTGAACGTGGCTCAATATGAAATACCCAATGGAGTTTTACTTGCCTGTCAATAGAAATTTCTAATGTAATAGTATTACAAGTGATCCTTAGACTTGATATCATCATAGTATTTTGTATATAATGAATTATACTTTGACTTATTCCTTAAAAACCCTTAGGGTATATCAAAGAGTATACTTGAATATAATGACTTACATATGGAGATAATGAATGATCAATAAAGAATCTACCACTTCTAGTAAAAGAAGAGATATGTCCTATGTGATTCGTTAAATGACACCCAATAGTCCTTCGCCAAGACAGAATGAAATTTGAAAGTAGTTTCTAATTTGCATTATTTGGAGTTGTGCATTTTCTAATCGAAATACATATAATTAAAAAAAATAAGTTTTGACAGTAATTTCATGTCTTATATTTAATTGGAACATTGTATGGTGGAATAATTGAATTGTACGGTAACTGTTTACTCATAGGTTCTTTTATGATTAATGTTAAAATCTATATTATCTGAAAAGTCGTTGATCGCTAGGGAGACCTTATTGTAGAATAAATATTATTTATTTAAATAAATTATTAGTTTAATTTATTTATTTAAATAAGATTAGAATTGTTCTAATTGATTTATTCACAACTGATTTAATATGGAGAACCTAAAGGGTCACACCATAAAAGGAAGAATAATTATTTAAGAAGGTAATAGCATAATCGTAATAATGCATTAAGTGTAATTTATTTAATCTATGGTGATAGAATAAATTAAATAACTTAATATTTATTATTTAATATTTTAGAAATATTAAATATAAATTAATAAGAGGAGACTTATTAATATTATTACAATAATTATTATTTTAATTTCTAAAGGAGTTAAAAATTAATTTAATATTAATACTCTCACATATTCCTAATATGATTAGTAGGCAAATTAATTAAATAAATTTAATTAATTATTTCCAATGTGGTGGGAAGCCTAAATTAATTAAAAGAGTTTAATTAATTAAATGAAACCACATGTCTAATAGAAATAAAAGGGTTGACCAATATCTATATAAGAGGAGTTTTATAATAGATATCAGTTGATGTAATTTCAATTGTTGGAGAGTACTCCTTTTGTATAGAGGATAGAAAATTAGGATTTAGCCAACCACCCTCCTTCTTGATACTTTCTCTTCCTTGGTGGATCACATCTAGAGGCCAAACATTTGGGTGATTAACGTTGATCAAAGAAAGGAATCTAACCCGAAAATTCAGAAAGATCACGAAGAACAAGGAGTTGAACTCGTACCTGTGGAAGTTTCGTTCTACAATGATTTAATTTTATAACTTCTTATTTATCGTTTTAAATTAATAATTTGAATAAAGGATGATCCGGATAATGATTTTGTAGAATTTTTTTAAACTCTGATATACCATGCTTCCACTTATTTTGTAATTTGATTGCGCCAATAATTTCGTACAAACCCAACAGTGGTATCAGAGCAAAATCTTTATAAAAATATTAATTGATTTGATTTCATATACATATCGGTATGTATTTAGAATAATTTATTGGGCATAATTTTATTGTATAAAATTATTTTTTATGAAAAGAAAAAAAAAAGAAAAGTAAAATTTTCGAATTGTGATTAAAAAACAAAAATGGCGAATTTTTTTTGGACTGTGAGTTACGCTTTTCGCAAAAGGATAAGTGGTCATTGATTTATTTTCAAGGTGACCCACAGTTTTTAAATGGATAATGAATCCTTGATTTCAAAAAGGGCAAAAATGGTTCTTGCAGATTGATTGAAAAAAGGGAGGTTAATATATATATATATATATATATATATATATTATATTTATATATTATATTCTTAATAATTGTATTATTAAAATAAAGAGTTTATTTTAATCTTGAAATTAGATTTAATTCAATTTAAAATTGCCCATTAAATGATACTTATATATATGGAATGTTTTAATTCATGAGATGAATATTTATTTATTAATGCATATGATAATATGTATGATAATAAATGAGGATTGATTATGGACTATTGACCAATGTGGTTGGAATTTATTTTAGTTAAATGCTTGAATGAATTAGTTTTATTAAACGGGGACTTCGTACCTCGTCTTCTCTGGTTTTTTCTTGATGTAAAATTCTATCTCCCTCCCATGTACTTCCCTTTGACTGCTGATCAAGGATTCTATTTAAATTAAATAGTTTAATGTAATAGAAATAGTTATAATTATCATGAAAAAATTAGAGACCAAGGAGCAAGGAGCGCGTGAAGACCCGTTTGTATGGAGCCCGGGTTTAAATATAATAGTTATGTTTATATTTAAATTCTTACACTCCTAAGTTTCATCTTTTGGTTCACTTGGTGGCTCTAGTGAACCAAACTAGAATAAAAGTCCATAATCAATCCGGGTAGAATAGTATTCTATATGTGCATGCTAAGTATTATATATATTATATTTTATACAGACATGCTTCGCATGTTTAATAAAATAACGCGTATTATATATATATATATATATATATATGTGTGTGTGTGTGTGTGTGTGTGTGTGTGTGTGTGTGTGTGTGTGCATGCGCGCTAAACAAGATGAGACAAATAATAATAAACTTCTCAAAGAAATTATATTAAGTCTATCAGAGATATTTGGAATATCGAACGTCGCCTTCTAACATGATAAATTAATAGAGTATTAAATATTTAATACGAGTTTGTTGTGCTATCCACAAGGCAATTATTGCGTATTTAAGATATTAATTTAATCACTTTTGATTCTTATCAAGAAAATTGAACAATATTATTTTGTTGTGCTATCCACAAGAATAAATTATTTTTAAAAAAATTTATGAAAGTGCTAAGTTGGACTTAACTTAAATTATTTTAGTTTGGATGTGCATACACTTGACTATTATAATTTAAGAGGCAAAATAAAAAGAGTTACATGTTGATGTAATTGACAAAGAGTTGTCTACCTATTTATTTATATATCTTTTTTTGTGCTATCCACAAGGCTATATACATTTGAAATGGGATCCTTATTCTCACTAGCAAAACTTTAATTAGATGTTGTTGAACTATATAAGTGAGGGTAATATAGTTTGAAGAAAATAGTGGGAGATACCAATTTAAAATAAGATCTAATTTATTTTAGTATATAAAATTAATTAAATAAATGTTTGCTAAAATGTTGTCTTTTCACATACAAAAATTTAAAAAATATCGAAATTACTAATTTCACTGCGAAGCATACTTGATGCTAACAAACTGACCGGACCGAATTACACGGACTGGTTAAGGAATCTGAGAATAATTCTCACTGCTGAAAAGATTTTTTATGTCCTAAATTCACATGTTCCTGGAACTGTTCTAGAATCAGACTCTGAGTAAGAGATTGCCACCATAACAAAATGGCAAGATGATGCATCTGTGACTCAATGCATCTGTGGCTCAATGCATCATGTTCGCATCCATGAATAACGAGCTTCAGCGTCAACGTGAAAACATGGATGCTCCTACTATGTTGCTTCACCTCAAGGAGTTGTATGGTGAACATAATAGGACTGCTAGATATGAGATATCTAAGGGGCTCTTATGATCTAGGATGACAGAGGGCACTGTCGTAGAGACTCATGTCCTAAGGATGATTAATCTGATTGAACGCCTAAGACAGCTTGGGTTCGTCATGGATGGGGAGTTGAGTCAAGACTAGGTGTTGCAGTCACTCCCTGAGACATTCTCGCAATTCGTTATAAATTTCTACATGAATAAGTTAAATGTCAGCTTTTCTGAATTACTTAACATGTTGAAAACTACAGAAGGTCACTTCCCATCCAAGAAGAACCATGTCTTAATGGTGGATTCTTCCAAGAAAAGGAAGAGGCCCAAGGTATCTTCTGAAAAGAAGAAATCTAAGAAGGTTAAAAGCAAGGTGAACATGAAGGAACAAAAGAAACCTGATCTAGCAAGCAAAGAAATGTGCTTCCATTGCAACGAGTCGGGTTATTGGAAGAACAACTACAAGAAGTTTCTGGCAGAGAAGAAGCTTGGAGAAGCTTCAACTTTTAATCAAGGTTTGTTCATGATTGAAATTAATATTTTAGAAAGTCAAAATTCTACTTGGGTATTGGATACCGGCTGTGGTTCTCACATATGTAATAATGTGCAGGAACTGGTCAGAAGTAGAAAGCTAAACAAGGATGAGGTTATCCTACGAGTGGGAAATGGAGCAAAGGTTGCTGCATTAGCTGTAGGCACTTATTATTTAGCAATGCCTACGGGCAAGTCCATTTATTTAAATAATTGTTATTTTGTTTCGAATATCATTAGAAACATTATTTCTTTTTCCGTATTAGATATGGATGGATTTGATATTATAATAAAGAAAAATAGTTGTTCTATTTATAAAGACAATGTTTTATATGGTGTTGGAAATCTTCGAAATGGACTTTGTATACTTGACTTGCATGAAAATATACTTCAAATAGAACAAACTAAGAAAAGAAAAAGAGATGATGTTAATTATACCTATATGTGGCACTGTAGACTCGGTCATATCAATGAAACAAGATTATCTAAGTTGCATAATGATGAGCTCTTAGAGCTGTCTGATTATGAACCATATCCAACTTGTGAATCTTGTCTCATGGGTAAAATGACTAAATCTCCTTTTAGTGGAAAAGGAGAAAGAGTTACAGAGTTATTAGCATTGGTTCACACAGACGTTTGTGGACCTATGACAACGAATGCACGGGGAGGGTATTCTTATTTTATTACTTTTACTGATGATCACTCAATATTTGGATATATGCATTTAATGAAATACAAATCTGAATCATTAGAAAAGTTCAAAGAGTTTAGAAGTGAAGTACAGAAATAAATGGGCAAGAGTATTAAGATTCTTCGATCAGATCGAGGTGGAGAATACTTAAGCGGTGAGTTTCTCAATTTTCTCAAAGATAATGGTATAATCTCACAATGGACTCCACCAGGTACACCACAGATAAATGGAGTATCTGAAAGAAGAAATCGAACATTGTTGGACATGGTTCGTTCCATGATGAGTTTTATCGATCTTCTAATTTCATTCTGGGGTCATACCCTAGAAACGGCTACATATCTACTAAATAAGGTTCCCTCAAAATCTATCCCCAAGACTGCATATAAGATGTGGACAGGGAGGAAATTTGGTCTTAAGCATGTTAAGATTTGGGAATGTCCAACTTATGTGAAAAAGTTTCAAAATGATAAGCTTGGGACAAGATCTGATAAGTGCAAGTTTGTCGGATATCCTAAAGAATATTTGGGATACTATTTCTACAATCCTACTTAGAAAAAGGTGTTTACTGCGAAACACACTGCCTTCTTGAAAAAGGAGTTTATCCTTGAAGGGGCTAGTGGGAGGAAAATAGATCTTGAAGAAATTCAAGAACCACAAACCACTACAGGTCAAGTGGATGAACTTGTCTAAATAGAGAAACCTTCTGTACAACACCCTATTCGTAAATCTGGAAGAGTACCGAAGATACCTGAGAGGTATGAATTCGTCATAGAAGATGACGATGAGGTACACATCATGAATAATGATGATCCATTGAATTACGAACTGGCTATGGGTAATAAAGACTTAGGAAAATGGTAGATGACCATAAAATCTGAAATAGATCTTTAAAGCAATACTCAAGTCCATTTGGATTTTACTTGCGATTACAGCTTATTATTACTAAGTCTGGCAAAATAGATGTGGAGACGCCCTTCCTCAAATATACATAATTAAAGGAGAATGTTTGTATGACATAACCAGATGGATTTGTTTCAATGGTTGAAGCAAATCATGTATATGAGCTACAACAATTCATTTATGAATTGAAGCAAGCTTCTCGTAGATGGAACATCCATTTTAATGAGACAATCAAAGAGTTTGATTTTATCAAAAACGAGGATGAACCATGAGTGTACAAAAAGGTTAGTGGGAGCGCTGTTTCATTACTTGTATTATATGTTGATGATATACTACTGATAGGAATGACATTCTTATGCTACAATCGATCAAAATAAAGTTGTCTAAACATTTCTCCATGAATGATTTGGATAGAATATCCTATATTGGGGATATAAATCTGTATAGATAGATTTAAAAGGATGTTCGACTTAACCCAAGGAACGTATATTCATTAGATGCTACAGGCGTTTAGCATGGCAAACTCCAAAAAGGTGTCTCATGATGATGAGCCATGAAGTGTATCTCTCTAAAATTGTCCTCAATAAAAGAGAGATCATATGAGTTGCTATCATGTATGCAATGAAATATACGAGACTTGATGTTGATCAGTCATATTCTGGAGAAGATAACTGTAAGATAGTGATAAACAACTTAAAGTACTTAACTGACACTAAGGATGTCATCATGACATATGATGCGTCTGAATTAAACTAGAGGACTAAACAGACTCAAGTTTTCAGACTGACCAAGACGACAACAAAACCACTTTAGGGTAAGCCGTTACTTTGAAAGGTGGTGCAGTGAATTGAAAAGATTCCAAACAGCAAAAGGTTGTTGGTTTAGTGACAAAGATAAAGTATATATAACTGTAAGTGAAGATGCAAGTTGATGTTTCAGATGAAAAGTTCATTAAAGAACTAGGAATAGTTCTTAAGTCTCATCTGGAATCCAAACATGCGTTGGGGCACTTTGATTAAAGAAATCATTGAAAGAAGAGTCGTCACCTTGGAACGTGTAGACTCTCAAGACAACATTGCAAATTCATTTACTAAAGCTTTAACACAATAGCAGTTTGATCGTTACTTAGAGAAGATGGGTATGAGATACTATGACGATTGTCTTTAGTGCAAGTGGGAGATTGAAAGTAGTATGCATACAAGTCAATCATGTATGATGATAAAGAATCTACTTTGGAGACGATCTTATTTATTTATTAATAAAATTATTAACTTATTAAAGACATTTAATTATCTACATGATGCTGTTTTTTATAATATGTAAATAACCCATAGTTTTAAGCAATACTTTTAGAATCATGATGATGATCGTGCTAATGAGATCTAAATTCTTAGAAAGCTTAAAATTAAAATAGTTCACAATCGTTGGATTACTAAAAATGAGATTAGTAAATTCGGATAGATTGGTATATATGTTGCTTGCTCATTGGATGAGGATGATTGATCTCATGATCATTTATGTGGAGACACTAAAGTAAGTATGTAGGTGCTTATTGGAGAATAAGTTCACTGAACGTGACTCGCTATTGAATACCTAATGAAGTTTTACTTGCCTGTCAATAAGAATTCCTAATATGATAGTATTACAAGTGATCTTTGGACTTGAGATCATCATAGTATCTTGTATGTAATGAATTATACTTTGACTTATTCCTTAAAAACCCTTAGGGAATATCAAAGGGTATGCTTGGGTATAATGAGTTACATATGGAGATAATGAATGATCAATAAAGAATCTACCACTTCTAGTAAAAGAAGAGATATGTCCAATATGATTCGTTAAATGACAACCCAGTCGTCCTTGGATAAGGCAGAATGAAATTAGAAAGTAATTTCTAATTTGCATTATTTGGAGTTGTGCATTTTCTAATTGAAATACATATAATTAAATAAAATAAGACTTAACAGTAATTCCATGTCTTATATTTAATTGGGACATTGTATGGTGGAAGGATTGAATTGTACGGTTAATGTTTATTCACAGGTTCTTTTATTATTAATGTTAAAATCTATATTATCTGAAAAGTCGTTGATCGTTAGAGAGGCTTATCCCTATTGTAGAATAAATATTATTTATTTAAATAAATTATTAGTTTAATTTATTTATTTAAATTAGATCAGAGTTGTTTAATTGATTTATTCACAACTGGTTTAATATTGAGAACCTAAAGGGTCACACCATAAAAGAAAGGATAATTATTTAAGAAGGTAATGACATAATCGTAATAATACATTAAGTGTAATTAATTTAATCTATGGTGATAGAATAAATTAAATAGCTTAATGTTTATTATTTAATATTTTGAAAATATTAAATATAAATTAATAAAAGGAGTGTTATTAATATTATTACAATTATTATTATTTTAATTTCTAAAAGTGTTTAGGAATTAATTTAATATTAGTACTCTCATATATTCCTAATAAGATTAGGAGGTAAATTAATTTAATTAATTATTCCCAATGTGGTGGGAAGTCTAAATTAATTTAATGAGTTTAATTAATTAAATGAAACCCCATGTCTAATAGAAATAGAAGGTTTGACCAATATCTATATAAGAGGAGTCTTATAATAGATATTAGTTGATGTAATTCTAATTATTGGAGAGTACTCATTTTTTATAGAGGATAGAAAATTAAGGTTTAGCCAATCACCCTCCTTCTTGATAACTCATCTTCCTTGGTGGATCACCTCTATAGGCCAAACGCTTGGGTGGCTAACGTTGATCAAAAGAAGGAATCTAACCCGAAAATTCAAGGATATCACGAAGAACAAAGAGTTGAACTCGTACATGTGGAAGCTTCGTTCTACAAGGGTATGATTCCATAACTTTGTATTTATCGTTTTAAAATAATAATTTGCATAAAGGATGATTTGGGTAATGGTTTTGTAGAAATTTTTTACACTCTGATATACCATGCTTCCGCTTATTTTGCAATTTGATTGCGCCCATAATTTCGTACAAACCCAACATAATCTTGATTAGTTATATTCTGGCGAAGATCACTGTAGGACAACGATAAACATCTTAAAGTACCTAATTGATACTACGGATGTCATCATGACACATGATGGGTCTGAATTAAACTAGAGGACTAAACAGACTCAAGTTTTCAGACTAACCAAGACGACAGAAAATCCACTTTAGGGTAAGCTGTTACCTTGAAAGGTGGTGCAGTAAATTTAAAATGTTCCAAACAGCAAAAGGTTGCGGGTTTAGTGACAAAGCCAAAATATATAACTGTAAGTGAAGCTGCAAGTTGATGTTTTGGATGAAAAGTTTATTACAGAACTACGAATAGTTCCTAAGTGTCATCTTGAATCCAAACATGTGTTGCGGCAGTTTGATTAAAGAAATTTTAGAAAGAGGAAAAATCACTATAGATAGTGACCTCTTAAGACAACATTGCAGATCCATTTCTTAAAACTTTAACACAACAACAGTTTGATCGTCACTTAGAGAAGAAGGGTATGAGATACCATGACGATTGGCTTTAGTGCAAGTGGGAGATTGATAGTAGTGTGCATACAAGCCAATCATGTATGATGATAAATCACATACTTTGTAAATAATCTTGTTTATTTATTAATAAAAGTATTCATTTATTAAAGTCATTTAATTATATACATGATGTTGTTTTTATATTATGTAAATAACCCATAGTTTTAAGCAATGCTTTTAGAATCATGATGTTGATCATGCTAATGAGATCTAAATTCTTAGAAAGCTTAAAACTAAAATAGTTCCCAATCGTTGGATTACTAAAAAGGAGATTAGTAATTTTGGATAGATTGGTATATATGTTGCTTTCTCATTGGATGAGGATGATTGATCTCATGATCATTTATGTGGAGACACTAAAGCAAGTATGTAGGTGCTTATTGGAGAATAAGTTCACTGAACGTGACTCGCTATGGAATAGCTAATGGAGTTTTACTTGCCTGTCAATATGAATTCCTAATGTGATAGTAGTACAAGTGATCCTTGGACTTGAGATCATCATAGTATCTTGTATGTAATGAATTATACTTTACTTATTCCTTAAAAACCCTCAGGGTATATCAAAGGGTATGCTTGGGTATAATGAGTTATATATGAAGATAATGAATGATCAATAAATAATCTACCACTTCTAGTAAAAGAAGAGATATGTTCTATGTGATTCGTTAAATGACAACCCAGTAGTCCTTGGCCAAGGCAGAATGAAATTAGAAAGGAGTTTCTAATTTGCATTATTTGGAGTTGTGCATTTTCTAATCAAAATACATATAATTAAATAAAATAAGACTTGACAGTAATTTCATGTCTTGTATTTAATTAGGACATTGCATGGTGGAAGGATTGAATTGTACGGTAACTATTTACTCACAGGCTCTTTTATGATTAATGTTGAAATCTATATTATCTGAAAAATCGTTGATCGTTAGGGAGGCTTATCCATATTGTAGAATAAATATTATTTATTTAAATAAATTATTAGTTTAATTTATTTATTTAAATAAGATTAGAATTATTCTAATTGATTTATTCATAACCGGTTTAATATGGAGAACCTAAAGGGTCACACCATAAAAGGAAGAATAATTATTTAAGAAGGTAATGGTATAATCGTAATAATGCATTAAAAGTAATTAATTAATTAATCTATGGTGATAGAATAAATTAAATAGCTAAATTTTTATTATTTAATATTTTGGAAATATTAAATATAAATTAATAATAAGAGTCTTATTAATATTATTACAATTATTATTATTTTAATTTCTAAAGGAGTTTAAGAATTATTTTAATATTAGTACTCTTATTTATTCCTAATAAAATTAGGAGAAAAATTAATTAAAGGAGTTTAATTAATTAAATCCCAATATGTTGGGAAGCCTAATTAATTAAAAGAGTTTAATTAATTAAATGAAACCCTATGTCTAATAGGATTAGAAGGGTTGACCTATATCTATATAAGAGGTGTCTTATGTTAGTTATCAGTTGATGCAATTCCAATTTTTGGAGAGTACTCCTTTTATATAGAGGATAGAAAACTAAGGTTTAGCCAACCACCCTCCTTGAATAATTCCTAATCCTTGATTGATCACCTCTAGAGGCCAAATACTTGGGTGGCTAACTAAGGTTTGGGATACTATTTCTACAATCCTACTGAGCAAAAGGTGTTTGTTGCGAAACACGCTGCCTTCTTGAAAAATGAGTTTATCCTTGAAGGGGCTAGTGGGAGGAAAAATAGATCTTGAAGAAATTCAATAATCACAAAACACTACAGATCAATTGGATGAATCTGTCCAAGTAGAACACCTACTGTACAACACCATATTCATAAATCTGGAAGAGTACCGAAGATACCTGAAAGGTATGGATTCGTCGTAGAAGATGACGATGAGGAACACGTCATGAATGATGATGATCGATTTAATTACGAACAGACTATGAGTAATTAAGACTCAGAGAAATGGTAGATGACCATAAAATCTAAAATGGATATTTGAAGTAATGCACAAGACCATTTGGATTTTACTTGCGATTACATCTTATTATTACTAGATCTGGAAAAATGGACGTGGAGATGCCCTTCCTCAAATATAAATTATTAGAGGAGAATGTATGTATGATACAGCCAGATGGATTTGTTTCAATGGCTGAAGCAATTCATGTATATGAGCTACAACAATCTTTTTATGGATTGAAGCAAGCTTCTCGTAGATGGAACATTCGTTTTGATGAAACAATCAAAGAGTTTGATTTTATCAAAAATGAGGATGAACCATGTGTGTAGAAGAAGGTTAGTGGGAGCGCTGTTTCATTTCTTGTATTATACGTTGATGATATATTACTGATAGGGAATGACATTCCTATGATACAATCGATCAAAATAAAGTTGTCTAAACATTCCTCTATGAATGATTTGGGTAGAACATCCTACGTTGGGGATATAAATCTGTATAGATAGATTTAAAAGGATGTTCGACTTAACCCAAGGAACGTATATTCATTAGATGCTAAAGGCGTTTAGCATGGTAAACTCCAAAAGGTGTCTCATGATAATGAACCATGGAGTGTATCTCTCTAAAATTGTCCTCAATAAAAGAGAGATCACATGAGTTACTATCATGTATGCAATGAAATATACGAGACTTGATGTTGATCAGTCATATCCTGGAGAAGATCACTGTAAGATAGTGATAAACATCTTAAAGTACTTAACTGACACTGAGGATGTCATTATGGCACATGATGGGTTAGAATTAAACTAGAAAACTAAACAGACTCAAGTTTTCAGACTGACCAAGACGACAACAAATCCACTTTAGGGTAAGTCGTTACCTTGAAAGGTGGTGCAGTGAACTGGAAAGGTTCCAAACAGCAAAAGGTTGCTGGTTGAGTCACAAAGACAAAGTATATAACTGTAAGTGAAGCTGCAAGTTGATGTTTCAGATAAAAAGTTCATTACAGAAGTAGGAATAGTTCCTAAGTCTCATATTGAATCCAAACATGTGTTGCGGCACTTTGATTAAAGAAATTATAGAAAGAATAGAAATCACTATAGATAGTGAACTCTTAAGACAACATTGCGGATCCATTTACTAAAGCTATAACACAAAAGCAGTTTGATCGTCACTTAGAGAAGAAGGGTATGAGATACCATGGCGATTGGCTTTAGTGCAAGTGAGAGATTGAAAGTGGTATGCATATAAGCCAATCATGTATAATGATAAAATATATACTTTGGAGACAATCTTATTTATTTATTAATAAAAGTATTCACTTATTAAAGGCATTTAATTATCTATATGATGTTGTTTTTATAATATGTAAATAACCCATAGTTTTAAGCAATGTTTTTAAAATTATGATGTTGATCATGCTAATGAGATCTAAATTCTTGAAAAGCTTAAAACTAAAATAATTCCTAATCGTTGGATTACTAAAAAGGGGATTAGTAAATCCGGATAGATTGATACATATGTTGCTTGCTCATTGGATGATGATGATTGATCTCATGATCATTTGTGTGGAGACACTAAAGCAAGTATGTAGGTTCTTATTGGAGAATAAGTTCACTGAACGTGACTCGTTATGGAATACCTAATGGAGTTTTACTTGCCTGTCAATATGAATTCCTAATGTGATAGTAGTACAAGTGATCCTTGGACTTGAGATCATCATAGTATCTTGTGTGTAATGAATTATACTTTGACTTATTCCTTAAAACCCTCAGGGTATATCAAAAGGTATGCTTGGGTATAATGAATTACATATGAAGATAATGAATGATCAATAAAGAATCTATCACTTCTAGTAAAAGAAGAGATATGTCCTAGGTGATTCGTTAAATGACGACCCAGTAGTCCTTGGCCAAGGCAGAATAAAATTAGAAAGGAGTTTTTAATTTGTATTATTTGGAGTTGTACATTTTTTAATCGAAATATATATAATTAAATAAAATAAGACTTGACAGTAATTTCATGTCTTATATTTAGTTGGGGCATTGTATGGTGGAAGGATTGAATTGTACGGTAACTATTTACTCACAAGTTCTTTTATGATTAATGTTGAAATCTATATTATCTTGAAAGTCGTTGATCGCTAGGGAGGCTTATCCCTATTGTAGAATAAATATTATTTATTTAAATAGATTGTTAGTTTAATTTATTTATTTAAATAAGATTAGAATTAATCTAATTGATTTATTCACAACTGGTTTAATATGGAGAACCTAAAGCGTCACACCATAAAAAGAAGAATAATTATTTAAGAAGGTAATTGCATAATCGTAATAATACATTAAATGTAATTAATTTAATCTATGGTGGTAGAATAAATTAAATAGCTTAAATTTTATTATTTAATATTTTGGAAATATTAAATATAAATTAATAAGAGGAGTCTAATTAATATTATTACAATTATTATTATTTTAATTTCTAAAGGAGTTTAGGAATTAATTTAATATTAGTACTCTCATTTATTCCTAATAAGATTAAGAGGCAAATTAATTAAAGGAGTTTAATTAATTAAATCCCAATATGTTGGGAAGCCTAATTAATTGAAAGAGTTTAATTATTTAAATGAAAACCTATTTCTAATAGGATTAGAAGGGTTAACCAATATCTATATAAGAGGAGTCTTATGTTAGATATCAGTTGATGAAATTCTAATTGTTGGAGAGTACTCCTTTTCTATAGTGGATAGAAAACTAGGGTTTAGCCAACCACTCTCATTCTTGATAATTCATCTTCATTGGTGGATCACCTCTAGAGGCCAAACACTTGGGTGGCTAACGTTGATCAAAGGAAGGAATCTAACCAGGAAATTTAAGGAGATCACGAAGAACAAGGAGTTGCACTCGTACATATGGAAGCTTCGTTATACAAGAGTATGATTTCATAACTTCTTATTTATCATTTTAAATTAATAATTTTCATAAAGGATGATACGAGTAATGGTTTTATAGAAATTTTTAAACTCTGATTCACTATGCTTATGCTAATTTTTGTAATTTGATTGCGCTATGACAACAACCCAGTACAAAACCCGACTACCCAAACCCCTCAGCAAGATCAGACCAAGGCAACTCGCCGGGTGGTGGATGTGATCACGGGTGGGTTGATTGGGAAGGTTACATGGAAGAAGAGGCGAGAATTTTTAGACATCGTGCTCTCGGTGTCTGATCATCCGGTGAGGAGAGAAAGGCAGTACCCGGGATTAGTAATATCCTTCACAGATGAAGATTTTCCCATAGATCCGATCGAACCACATGAGGGAGCATTGGTCATTACCGCACAGGTGGGATCAGTAGATATGAAATGGATGATGATCGATAATGGTTCGTCGGTGGACATACTTTATGCACATACCTACTAGAGGATGGATTTGGAAGGCAGAAAGATGGAGATCGGGCATGAATCCCCTTTGTACAGCTTCAGTAACGAGCCAATAAAAGTCGCAGGAACAATCGAGTTATCGGTGGTCTTCAGGACGACCCCTCTGCAAGTAGAATTTTTTTGCAAATTCTTCGTGGTACATATCGACTCTTCGTACAATGCAATTTTGGGGGACTTAAATTTTCCACTTCAAAATCAAATTCCCTACACCGAATGGTGTCGGTGAGGTGGCGGGGGATCTTGACTTGGAAAGGATATGTTACAGGAAAACACTTATTACTTCGGGGGTAGGGGTCAGCAAATAGAAATAGACTATAGCGATAAAGATCGAGTTATTTACTGAGAGTAACACTGAACCCCTTGTCTTGCCCGCTGAAGAAATCGAAGAGGTGGAGTAGATTCCCGGGAAAAAGGATAAGACTGTTATAATCGGGTCGGGATTGCCAGAACCATTTCGGACGAGCTTGGTTGAGTTACTTCAATGTTACGCATATATTTTTGCTTGGGTTCCCAGTGAAATGCATGGTATTGATCCAAAAGTTGCTGAGCTAGGCTACACGTGGACCCAGTAAAGAAACCAGTTCGGCAAAAAAGGAGGATTTTCGCTCAGGAAAGACAGAAGATAATTGACGAGGAGATTGCAAAGCTCTTGGCAACGGATTTCATCTTTGTGATTGACTACCCGGAATGGATGGCAAATGTGGTATTAGTGCAAAAATAGAACGGGAAGTGGTGGGTTTATATAGACTACACGGATCTAAATAAAGCATGCCCGAAGGACTTTTATCCGCTCCCACACATCGATCAGCTTATTGACGCTACATCGGGGTAGGCTTTGCTTAGTTTATTTGACTCTTTTTTGGGTATCATCAAATTTTGATGAGCAATGAGGATATTCCGAAGACAACATTCATTACCCATCAGTCAGTTTATGCGTATAAAAAGATAACTTTCGAATTACTGAATGCGGGAGCAACATATCAAAGGATGATGAACTATGTGTTTTTAAAATAGTTGGGTCGAAGTATGGAGGTTTACGTAGATGATATAATTATCAAAAGCATGACGGTTCAGTGCCATCTAGATGATTTGGAGGACTGCTTCGAAACTGTTAGGCACTACAAGCTTAGGCTGAATCAGACAAAGGGTACCTTCGGCTTGGAAGCAGCAAGTTTTTGGGTTATTTGATCAGCAAAAGGGGTATAGAGGAAAACCTAGAGAAGATAAAGGCTATTCTGGACATGAAATCTCCCCAATCGTACAAGGACGTTCAACGTTTAACGGGTTGGATTGCAGTTTTGAGGAGGTTTATGTCTAAGTCAGCGAAAAGGTGCTTGGCCCTTCTTCGACACACTGAAAGGGCCGAAGAATGAGAAAACTTTCCAGTGGACTTCGAAATGCGAGGATACTTTTCAGGGAAACAAGAAGTATTTATCCTCTGCTCCTTTGTTGGTGAAATTTGTTCCATCTGAACCGTTATATTTGTACTTGGCGGCTAGTTCGTTGGCAATAGGAGCAATTTTGGTTTGGGAGATTGATGGCGTTCAACCCCCCGTATGTGAATCATACCTTATGGGATGCAGAGACGAGGTATCCAAACCTTGAGAAGTTTGCCTACACATTCATAATAGCCAGCAGATAGCTACGACAATACTTTCAAGGTCGTCTAGTTGTGGTATACACCGATCAACCTTTAAAAAAGGTATTAAGTAAGCCAAATGTTTCAGGCCGACTTGCGGCTTGGGCGATGGAGTTGACTCAGTTCATTTTGGAGAATCACCCTCGAACAACTATAATGAGTCAGGATTTGATTGACTTCGTGGTAGAGTGCTCGTTTTTCGAGGTGGATAGCAAAATTGATTGGGCAGAAGGGGCAGTTCAAGCGGTCTTGGGCGTTCAGCCGGTTCAGAGCTCTTAGACTTTGTATGCAGATGGAACTCGATTACAGATATCAGTGGAGCTGGGGTAATACTGACAATCCCAGAAGGGTTTAAAGTGCAACAGACAATTCATTTTGGGTTCAAGGAAACTAATAATGAGGCAGAATATGAAGCGATCTTAGCAGGTCTTAGGCTGGCGAAGAGTTTAGAAGTTCAAAAGTTAATAATCTTCAGTGACTCTCAGCTGGTGAAGGATCGGCTCCAGTATTTTAGTTTATTTTCTTTTTAGGGAGTGGATAGATCAGATAATACTATAGCTGATGCTTTGGCAAGATTAGCTACAACAGATGCAAGTACGTTTAGCGGATCGATTTATCTAGAAGTTTTGAATCAGCCGAGCGTACAACGCGGGGAGGTTATGTTCGTGGAGAGATCGAATTGTTGGATGATGCCTTATTTGAACTATCTGGCTGATGGCACCTTAACTTCAGATCAGATGTTGGCAAAGAAGGTCAAGTATAGGAGTTAAAAGTTTGTACTTATAGATGGAGATTTATATCGAAGGGTCCACTCCTCCCCACTATAGAAGTGTTTAGTTCCGTCAAAAGCGGAGTATGTTCTTCGAGAAGTTCATGAGGGGATTTGTGGTGATCATATGACGGCTAAGGCATTAGCTTATAAAGTGCTTCGGTAAGGATATTATTGGCCTTCAATTTTTAAGGAAGCAACGGACTATGTGATCAAGTGCTCAAAGTGTCAGTTGAACAGTCCTATTTTTCATCAGCTACCGGAGGAGCTCTATTATGTGTTGTCTCTGATTCCCTTCGCGGTATGGGGAGTTGATATTTTGGGACCATTACCGAAAGCGAAGGGGCAAATAAGATTTGTTATAGTGGCTATCGACTGCATGACTAAGTGGGTAGAAGCGAAACCTCTTCGGCAGATTACGGAACATGAGTGTTTAAATTTTTTAAAAGAGTTTGTAGTCTTTCGATTTAGCATTCCTTTAGTGGTGATTTCAGACAACGGACGGCAGTTCGTGGATTCAAAGTTTGAGGAATTTTTGAAGGAATTAGGAATTCAGCATTAGAAGATTTTGGTTGCTCATCCACAGTCAAATGGCCAGGTGGAGGTTACCAACAGAACATTGTTATACGGGATAAAGAGAAGGCTTGATGAGGCAAAGGGAAGATGGCCTGACGAACTACTCAGTGTGTTGTGGTCTTATAGAACTACTCCAAGGACAACAACGGGTGATTCACTGTTTAGGTTGGCTTATGGTACCAATGCCTTGGTCTTTGTGGAAGTTGGTTCTACTTCTCTTCGAGTCAGTCAGTTCAAGGATTTATATAATGACGAGGGTCTTCGTGATAATTTGGATTTATTGGATGAAGTTAGAGAGGCAACTCTAATTAAGTTGGCAGCTTATTAGAAAAGAATAGCTCGACATTATAATAAAGGGGTTAAACTCAGGAGGTTTGAAGTCGGTGATCTGGTCCTTCGGGAGGTGGAGGCTTCTATGCCTCAGAATCTTGGAAAGCAAATGCCAAACTGGGATGGCCTCTATGAGGTCATTGAAGTTCTGAAGCCAGGCACTTACCGGCTTTAGGCGTTAGATGGGACATAAATCAAGAACACATGGCATGCGGGCAGGCTCCAGAAATATTATCATTAGTACATTATTGGGCGGATTTATTTTCAAATTTTGTATTCATTCCTCAAACATTATTAATAATAATTCTTTAGTTTTCTACAAATATTATCATTATTTGTTCTGCCTTTATGTTTGGCTCGTCCAGTCCTTTGAGACGGACGTCCCTTACAATAACTCAGTTCTGCTGGACAAGTTTTATTATTGTGTTCTGCGCGTCCAATCCTTTGAGACAGACGTCCCTTACAATAACTCAGTTCTATTGGACGAGTTTTATTATTATGTTTGGCGCGTCCAGTCCTTTGAGACGGACGTCCCTTACAATAACTCAGTTCTGCTGGACGAGTTTTATTATTGTGTTCGGCATGTCCAGTCCTTTGAGACGGACGTCCCTTACAATAACTCAGTTCTGTTGGACAAGTTTTATTATTGTGTTCGACGCGTCCAGTCCTTTGAGACGGACGTCCCTTACATTAACTCAGTTTTGCTGGACGAATTTTATTATTGGGTTCGGCGCGTCCAGTCCTTTGAGACAGACGTCCCTTACATTGACTCAGTTCATCCGAACGAGTCTTTTCTTATATTCGGCGCGTCCAGTTACTTGAAACGAACATCCCTTACATTAACTCAGTTCTTTCGTACGAGTTTTGTTTTTGTGTTTGGCGCGAGCATTTAGTATTTGGTATTATTTTGCTTAAGATCTATTATTTTATTTTAGATGGATGTTTACTTCTTCAAGGGAGCTCTTTACTAGATCTATATGCTTATTTGTCCTTTGAAGTAGATTCTTTGTCATTCGTTGTGTATGTGTAACTCTTCGTAAATGGGTGATAAATTCATTCATTAGGTTGAATAAGTATATGATGATAGTTACATTTCAGGTTCGGGGATACAAAAGATAAGTTAAATGAAAAACTATTGTTGTGAAGGATCATCTTCGGATTTGTCGGCAGTCTCATCTTCGTCTTCATCTTCAGAAGAATCAAGAAGTAAAGGGTTCAGTTCGACGAAAGAGAGTTTGGTTTTATCCTTGCTTCGGGTTGCTTCGTAGCCCTCGGAATACATTTGTACTATTTCATTGGTAAGTTCTAGTGACTTTCGATAGTTAATTTTGATTTGACTTTGTAATTCTTTGGTTATAGGTGGACCTAGTGCCTTGTACTCGGTGAATTTCTTCTCCAGAGCGATGCACGTTTGATGGGAATTTTTCATTTTCTTCATTAAATCTTGGTTCTGGCGGAGAAGAATTAAGTTATTGTGTTTTAGTTTGTCGTTGTCTTTATGCACTGCTTCACACTTGTCCAGATAAACTTTGAGCTGATCCTATGCTCCTTTGACCTCCTCCTTCAGTTTGACGTTTTCACTTTGGAGGTTGTCGCAGGAGAATTTCATGCTCTAGTGTTTATTCTTTTCCTTTTCCAGAGCGGCTTTCAGCAACTCGTTGTCCTTTTTGAGTTAGCCTTCTTCGGCTTCAAGTTCTTTCCACCTTTGAATTAGGACACGGACCCAGATGGCATCGGCCTGATATAAAACGTATGAGTTCTGATGTACAGTTTAATGAAGTCTGTAAAGAAAGGTTGGGTGAGGGTAGAACTTACTCAGTTTTGGTGCATAATTCCAACGATGACGAGATCGGTGGTAGAAATATCTTTGAATCTGGCTTCATCAGTTGGGAGGATGAAGTGATTAAATAGATCGAGTGGATAGTTCTCGGGGTTTTTCGGCTAAAGCGTTGAGGAGGATCCAGTTTCATATGTTGGGGTATGGGGAGGATGTTTGGGAGAAGGAGGTAGTCGGGGGGGGGGGGGGGGGGGGGTGAACATTCAGGAGAAGTTGTTATATTGGCTTTCTTGTTCTATTGTTCAAAGATTCAAACCTTCTGGTTCTTTTCGTTTGTGGCTCTGTTCGGATGTGTTAATTGGAGTGATATCAGGGATGGAGTTGGCTCGGCTTGACTTACAGCAACTTCATATGTGGAGGTCCTTAGTTCTTCAGGGGAAAGAGGGATGATCTTAGCTTGCTTTTTCTTGACTCGAAGGATTTTTAGGTCGGCATATCTAGGAGGCTTTCTGTAAGGATGGGGGTCGAGTTTGTTTTGGATTTTTTAACCGCCCTCTTTTTTATTCGGGTTGTGGATGTCCCTGCGGTTGTTGTTTCGCTGAGGGTGGCTTCTGAAGTTGAAAGGTTGGTAGATTCTTAGTTGGTTTTGCCAGAGATGAACTCTTCGAGGTCTTTCCTTTCAATGGAGGTAGGCTTGATGAGGGATACTGCATTCAGAAGGTGTGTTAGGGCAATTGACAAGATGGGTAACAGAAGTAATTAAGAATAGGCTTCGAAAACTTACATTTATGGTCGTAGAGCCAAGCTTGTTTGGTCAGGAGGACGTAGCTTCATTCTTTCATCGGTAATTTCTCAATTAGCTTGGCAAACTCTAACACTCGTTCTGGGAGTGTATCACTGATAGAGACGTTCGGTCGTTTGAATGAAGCCCAGTTCGGGAGCTTGTGTGTTTTCGGTCCTTTGATGAAGAACCAATCTTTGTGCCAACCTTTGTTGCTCGATGGAGCATCCATCAGGGGACATTTCTCGATCTTGGTGTTGGGTTTCGAAGATTGTTTGCTAAAAACTTTGAAGCCTGATTCTCGGAAGCTTACTAGTTGGTACAGTGAGAAGAAGAAGTCTGTGGAGGGAGGTACGCCGAGTGTGACGAACGAGATTTTTGTAATTTATTTTAAATATTTATTGAATTAAATAAATATTTTTAATAATTTATTTATTGAGTTAAATAAATAATTGATAGAATTATGGTAGATTAATTTAATTAAATGTGTTACATTGATTAAATTAATGTAGAATAATTTTATAGTTTAAAGTGTAAATTTAATTGAGATTATTAAATTAAATGAGTTGTTATTAATTATAATGTTATTCTAATTAATTTAATAATTAATTAAAGATTTAATGATTTGTCATAAATAATAAAAGAGAATTTTAATTATGTAATGATTTGATTTAATGTGTAATATTGCCTTTTATTTAATTAAATTTATATAATATAATTTGATTAAATAAAGTGTGACAAATAAACTATATAATAAATAAGTTAATTAAAATAAATGGGAAAAGAGTCTTTTACATGCAAACCAAACATGACCTTATGAACATGGGTGCAGTTAAGTGCATGATGGCCTTAATTGACAATCATGTTCTACCAGTTATTTTATACGTATATCTATATTAGTTATATCAATATTTTCTTTATTAGCTAAGTTAGAAACTCAGAGAGAAAAGAGAGAAAAACTTGAGAGATTTTGAGATTGAAGGAGTTTGGAGAATTAGAGAAGTTTCTATCAATCTAAACGAACAATCAAGGGTAATTTCTTAATCCCAAGTTTCAATTTATGTTTTTAAAGTTTTCTCCATGAACGTATATTTTAAGTTCTCAGTTAATTGAGTTTCATGATTAAATTATTGAAAAGTTGTTTGTAATCATTAATATGCATGTATAATCTACTACATGATGGTTATAAACTATTTTAGAGTAATTAATCCATGAAATTATGTTTACATTTGAGTTTTGTAGTTTATAGAGAAATAACATATGAATATGGCTTATATGTACAAAAATCATGCTTCAATTGTATGCTAAACAATAAATTGACGATTGATTATGTTTATACATGTAAAAATGAAGAGAACGAAACTTCAAGGTACTGATTTAGTTGAAAAACGAGTTCATGATAGTTGATTTCGTTAAGAATGTCAAAAATAGAGTTTTTTTTCACAAAAACTGTGAATTTATGGGTTTTAATTTGGTTGTCTAAGTTGACTAAGATGTTAAAATCATGCCATGATTGTTGTAAAATATTTCTGCTAAGTTTATAACTTATGGGTAGCATTAAAATTGTTGTTTGAGCATAGTTTTGGCATAAATTGGCTCTTTCTGTGTTCTTCACGAGCTCTGTATGCGTCCCACTGCGTCGCGGCGCCGAATCACCAGTTTTGTGAAGAAACAGAGCGCTGAAGCGCCAAGCTCAGTGCCGGCTGACGTGTCACGGCGCCGCAACGCCAGTTCTATGAAGAAACCGAGCGCTGCAGCGCCAGGTCAGTGACCTGCTGACGTGGCTCAGCACCGCAGCGCCGGTCCCCAGTTCAAACGGGCGCTGCAGCGCCGATTAGCAGAATAGCCCAGAAAATTTTATTGAAGTGTTCAAGTACAGAAATGCAATTTAAAACCTAATGTAATGATCATAAAAATGTGTTAATCATATATTGAGATGTTAAAACAGATTATTAACATGTCAATGATATTGTACGCGATTAATTGATAAGTTGAATATGTGTTTTAAACTCGTTGTTCATGAAGTCTAATAATGTATTTAAGAGTTAACATTCGTGAATCCGATTAATATAATCATATTTAGAGTTAAGATAGTATACTCATGACGCTAGTTGAGTTACGATTAATTGGTATTGTGAATGAAAAGGTATGTAGGATTAATTGGAGAACGTGAATTATAAATTGTAGTCTATGCACGAGGCAAGTTTCTAAACCTTACTTTTACATTACGCAAGTTTATAAATCCTATTCTTATATTAAGCAAGTTCTTACTCTTGTTTATTCAAGTTTATAATTCCAAATGAGATGTTCTAATTCTTTTAAAATAATAATTCATTATACAATGATTCTTCAATTGTATACCTTTGAGATTCATTATTTGACTTAAGTATCAATTATATTATTGAACCTTGAATGACTAGAGAACCCTTCTTGATTCGACTAGTCCATAGTTGATGAGCGTTTTAAATTCTAGAACTATTATTGAGGCTTATCAAAACCAAACTTCATTTGGTGCGGATTCTGATGTCAAACTGAGATGAACAACCCTTAATAGGGGATTATTTACGCGTTAGCGTTGAGATGTTGTGCACATACATGGTACTAAGGGCTGATCCCCCTAAGTACGAGAAGTAAGGTCCATCTAGTCTTACGACTGCTAAATGTTAAAAGTAGAAATACTTGATAACTTGGGACATAATTCTTGGTCTTGCGACCCTCAGATATTCTTTTGATTCTTGTTATTCATTCTTTATTCAAAAGCTAAGCTTTTTACTACTCAGTATCCATTGTTTACTCGCGTGTTATCATTATTATTATTGTTATACTTGTAGGAAATTGTTGCTCACTCTTGTATGATAACATTGCAACTAAGATTGAAAGGGTTGATGAGCCATCTAGCAGTAAAGGCAAGGGCAAAGCAAACAAGTGATGAAGACTTGTTTATTATTATTTGAAAATGTTTTGTTGAAGATTTATGATGTTATGTTTAAGACTTAATTGTTTATGTTATTTTTGCATTAATGTATTAAGGTTAGTTGACCTGGGATTGATTTGTTTAAGATGTTGTAACCCTTTAAGGGGAGGATTTCTACTTTAATTATGAGTTACTTTATTTATGGGTAGTTAGATGTGTTATTATTGGACAGTGAACACCAAATCCTGTGAAAATAAAGTACCCAGATTTGGGGGTGTCATAAGTTGGTATCAAAGCTGTAGGTTATGAACCTTAGGTGGGGAAACCTTAGGGTAGTAGCCTTTTAAAGAGATCGATAACATAGTGGTGATAAACTCTTATCGAGTTCTAAGAAATGAATTAAGGAATTCATTGAAGATAATAAAAGACTTTATGTGCTTATGTGATATACTTATGTGCTCGCTAGTATCGATTAACATTACGTAGTAACTAAAAACTTATAATTTTGATTGTCAGGATGTCGGATGTTGGAGGATCCAGTCAGGCTAGGGAGGTTGAGCCCTGAGTAGCTAGAGAGGAGGAGCCCCGAGACATTCATAATGTCTGGGAGCAGTTGGTACAAAGAGAGCTATCTCCATTGATCACTATTGTGGGTCAGGAGCATGAGCCTGTGTTTGATTCAGAGGATGACTCTGAGGAGATAGAGGTAGAGGCTGAGGTTGAGGAGGAGGATGAGGACCCTAAAGAGTTTCCACCAAACTCTATTAGTGCTGTGATGTACGAGGAGGTATATGACTGTAACATAGAGTTACAGGATCGAGTCGAGGAGTTGGAAGAGCTGACAGAGGGACAACGAGCTGCTATAGAGCAGAAGGATGCCAAGATCGAGAATCTTGATATACGTCTTGGAGACGTGGAGTGGAAATTGGTTCATGCAGAGAGCCAAAATGAAGAGATGTCAGCTGAGATAAAGAAACTGAAGAGTGACCTGAGGGAGGAGTCAGCACAGAGTGCTAGAGCAGAGGACATTTAAATGAAGGCTTCACGACGTGCAGATCTCGCTGAAGATAATGAATAGGTAAAGAAGGCTAAGATTGAGGAGACAGACTACACATTTTAGACAACGATTGATAGGGCCCAGGATCGAGTTGTCTACTATCCAGTCCAGTTCGAGGACTTACCTTGGTATATGATGGATCATAGGACGATGTTCCGTATCATGGAAGAAGAGCGCAGAGAAGCTGTTCGACGTCTTAGTAGGCCGTGATATGAATAATATGAGTTATGTGAATATTCTATGGTATTTAATAATGTAAATTCTAATGTGATTATAAACAATAGAATATGACGATTTAAATCTTGAAGATTCTTTATCTCGAGATAGTTGATATAAATAGCAGTGATGCTACCTTGTTTATGTTTAAAACTTTTGAATGAATAAAATATCAGAGTTTATTTGAGATGATATGTGTTAAGTGATAATCTTAAAATGTTTAAGTTAAGTCTTAAATACTTAAGAAAATAAGTAGCGATCTAATAAACGTATATCTTAAACAGAAAGATGCCGCCAAGAAGACGCCCAACCCGTCAACCAGCTCAGGAAGTCAAACTAATAATAACAACGCCGATGCCAATGCTAATCCTGTCCAGCAGTTGGTCAATCTGTTAACTAGAGCACTTTTCAATCAGCCGCAAGCTCCATAAACCACGTCATTTAAGGACTTCAAGGCGATGGTACCGTCAGAGTTTAAAGGATCCATGAACCCAATCGAAGCTCAGACTTGGTTAATGGAGATGGAGAAAGTGTTTGATGTTGTGAGGGTCAACAACTACCTGAAAACTGCCTTCGCAACATTTATGCTGAAGTCAGAAGCCAACTACTGGTGGCAAGTGAACAAGGTTAGAGGAGGACAGGGCGTGATCACATGGGATAGGTTCAAGGAGAATGTTCTTTGAGATGTACTTCCCAACGAGCTCTCAGAACCAGATGGAGGTTCAATTCCTATAACTGAAGCAAGGTAACATGTCTGTGCCGGATTACGCCGTGAAGTTTAACAAGTTAGCTAGGTTTACAACTTATCAGGTGAATACAGATAAGAGAAAGGCTAGAATGTTTGAACAGGGGTTGAAGCCTTGGTTGTATAACAAGGTGTCAATGTTCTAGTTGAACACTTTTGCAGGAGTGTTGGAGAAGGCAATTATCGTAGAAGGTGGAAGCGATGCTCTAAACAGGTACAATCAAGAACTAAAGAAGAAGAAGAATGAAGGTGAAAATAAAAAAGCTAGAGGCAACAATAGTGGTAGTGGCAACAGTCAGAAAAGGAGGTGGAATGACAGTGCGTCTATCGAGAACCAGCAAGGAAATCAGAAGAAAAGGCGGAGGCTTGTCCTACCTACGGGAAGAATCACCTGGGGTTATGCATGAAAGGAAAGATGGTCTGCTACAATTGTGGTCAAGAAAGCCATATAGCACCAAATTGCCCTAATCCTAAGAAGGGCGCTTGCTTCACTTATGGGTTGAGGGATCATCTGGCTAGAGATTGTCCCAAGAAGGAAGCAGGAGGAGCAGGAGCAGGTGGAAGTAGAGGAACCAGCGGTTGTAACACTCTAACCATCACTGAATCAATGCCAACCAACTGACCTACCTCCAGGACTTTCAACATGACCGTGCAAGATGTTGTGCAGTCACGTGATGTGGTGTCAGGTATCATTTCGATTAATAATATAAATGCTTACGTGTTATTTGATTCGGGTGCTACTTGCTCATTTATATCCGATGACTTTGCTAAGAATCTAGAATTGCCTAAGGACGAATTAGATTACCCTATGAACATAGAAATTGCAAATAGGGAAGTGATTCCTGTTAAGTTTGTACACAAGAACTATAGGGTGGACATTAAGGGAAACGTGATGATCATAGATCTTATCCCGATTAAACCTGAGAAATTCGACGTTATTTTGGGGATGGATTGCTTATTCAATTATGGAGCGATAATTGATTGCCAAAAGAAGTGTACTAACCTTATGACCCGTCAAAGGTTGTATTTTATGGCAGCAAGTTGCCTAGACAAGCGAGTTGTCTGACGATGATGCATGCCAAGAAGTTGTTGAGACAAGTTTGTGTAGGGTATTTAGCCTATATAGTTAATAGTAGAAAGGAGAGTCCAAAACCAGAGGAGATACATGTCATTAGGAATTTTGTGGACGTATTTCCAGACGATTTGCCAGGACTTCCGCCAGATAGGGAAGTAGAATCCGTGATTGATTTGGCGCCAGGAACTGCCCCAATATCGAAGGCCCCATACCGTATGGCTCCAGTGGAGATGAAGGAATTAATGGTGCAGCTGCAAGAACTTTTGGACAAGAAGTATATTCAGCCGAGCGTATAGCCGTGGGGAGCGCCGGTGTTATTTGTTAAGAAGAAAGATGGATCGATGCGGCTTTACATTGACTATAGGGAGTTGAACAAGGTTATGATTAAAAATAAGTATATGTTGCTAAGGATCGAAGACTTGTTTGACCAGTTGAAGGGAGCTAGATACTTCTCGAAGATAGACTTAAGAAGTGGGTAACATCAGTTGAAGGTGAGGAAAGAAGATGTTCCGAAGACAGCGTTCAAAATTCGATATAGTCACTACGAGTTTTTGGTGATGTTATTTGGTTTAACGAATGCTCCTGCAGGATTTATGGACCTAATGAGCAGGGTGTTTAAGCCATTTTTGGATAAATTTGTGGTGGTGTTTATCAATGACATTCTGGTGTATTCGAAAACCAAGGAGGAGCATGTGGAACATTTGAAGGTGACATTGGAGGCGCTAAGAAGAGAGAAGTTGTACGCCAAATTTTTGAAATGTGAATTCTAAATAGAGCGGGTGCAATTTCTTGGACATGTGATTGATAAAGACGGAATTTCGCTAGATCCCTCAAAGGTTGAAGCTGTGATGAAATGGGATCAGCCGAAAACACAGTCGGAGGTACGAAGTTTTCTAGGATTGGCAGGATATTACATAAGATTCATTCAGGACTTTTCTAAAATCGTGATTCTGTTGACGAATTTGACTAGGAAATCGGTGAAATTCGTCTGGATGGAGAAGTGTGAGGAAAGCTTTCAAGAGATGAAGAAGAGATTGAGTACGATACCTGTTATCTCTTCCGGATAGCAAAGGAAATTTCGTGGTATATAGTGATGCGTCGCATAAAGGGCTAGGCTATGTGCATATGCAAAACGACAAGGTCATTGCGTATGCGTCCTAAAGGATTATGAGAAGGGGTATCTGACTCATGATTTGAAGTTGGCCGCGGTAGTGTTTGCTTTGAAGATATGGAGGCACTATCTTTATGGGGAGAAGTGTGAAATATATACAGACCATAAGAGTCTGAAATATATTTTTACACAAAAGGTTTGAACATGCATTAGAGAAGATGGTTGTAGTTGATAAAGGACTACGACAGCGAGATTTTATACCATCTGGGGAAGGCGAATGTGGTTGCTGACGCCTTAAGCAGAAAGGGTCGAGAGAAATTGATGTTTTTGACCGCCCATAAGGAGCTAATTTCAACGATGGTGAAAATAGAGTTGGAGGTGAAATATCCTAAGGAGTCTGACGAAAAACTGTTCCAACTAGGAACTGGTATAACTTTGGTGGATAAGGTTAACGAAGCACAACTTAAAGATGAGGAATGTGAGAAAATCAGGAAAACAATATCTGAAGGGGATGAAATGAAATTCAAAGTTGACAACAAAGGCGTGCTAAGATTTGAGGGAAGAATTTGGGTTCTGCCAGTGCCAGAGATTGAGGAAATTTTGAGCGAGGCTCATAGTTCAAGGTATTCGATTAACTCGGGGAGTACGAAGATGTACTAGGATCTCCGACATCATTTCTGGTGGCCGAATATGAAACGGGACGTTGCCGATTGTGTGGCCAAGTGCCTGACATGTCAGAAAGTTAAAACAGAACATTAGAAGTCGAGTGGG
Organism: Panax stipuleanatus; assembly: GCA_020205555.1. Taxonomy (NCBI): domain Eukaryota; kingdom Viridiplantae; phylum Streptophyta; class Magnoliopsida; order Apiales; family Araliaceae; genus Panax; species Panax stipuleanatus. Next base: position 118,475,652 of record CM035116.1, on the reverse strand, counting down.
TTGTTACAACCATTAGAAATCCCAAAATGGAAATGGGAACATATCACAATGGATTTTGTAGTAGGTGACAACTCAGAAAGGTTTTGACGCAGTATGGGTTATCGTGGATCGACTGACAAAATCAGCGCACTTCTTACCGATCAATATCAGATTCACCCTAGATCAGTTGGCAAAGCTGTATGTGAAGGAAATAATTTTAAGGCACGGTATCCCAGTGTCTATTATATCAGATAGAGATTCGCGTTTCACATCAAATTATTGGAAGTGACTACAGGAATGCATGGGAACGCAGTTAAGAATGAGTACAACATTCCATCCTCAGACCGAAGAACAGAGTGAAAGAAAGATCCAGATATTGAAAGATATGTTAAGAGCATTCATTATGGATTTCAAAGGAAATTGGGATGATCACCTACCGTTAGTGGAATTCGCTTACAATAACAGTTACCACGCAAGTATTGGCATGCCACATTACAAAGCATTGTATGGCAGAAAGTGCATAACTCTATTATGCTGGGATGAAGTTGCCGAACGTCAATTGCTAGGACCAGAATTGGTACAACAGATCGCCGAGATCGTCAAGGTGATCAGGACAAGATTGATAGCATCTCAGAATAGGCAGAAGAAATACGCCGATCCACACCGCAAGGATCGAGAATTTGAATCTGGTAACTTCGTTTTCTTAAAAGTATCTCCCTAGAAGGGAAAGATCAGATTTGGCAAGAAGGGAAAATTGAGCCAGAGGTTCATTGGACCATTTGAAGTGTTGCGAATAATTGCTGAAGTTGCGTATGAGGTAGCCTTACCTTCGGTATTAGAACACATCCATAATGTTTTTCATGTTTCAGTGTTACGACCATATTAGCCCGATTACAAACATATCATAGAATATGAACCCCTATAATTTGAGAAAGATTTATCTTATGAAGAAGTTCCTATTCAGATAGTTGACAGGAAAGAGCAAGTTCTCAGAAACAAAGTGATTCCTTCTGTTAAGGTAATTTGGAGGAACCACTATGCTGAAGAAGCTACGTGGGAACTCGAAGAACATATGATGAAAACTTACCCTCATTTATTTGCATAATCTATGTGTAGCGATTCTAGGGACAGAATCTTTGTAAAGGGAGGAGAATGTAACGGGACGAATTAATTGAATCGTGATTCTGAGGACAGAATCCTTTTAAGGGGGGAAAGATGTGACAAACGAGATTTTTGTAATTTATTTTAAATATTTATTAAATTAAATAAATATTTTTATTGATTTATTTATTGAGTTAAATAAATATTTGATGAAATTGTGGTAGATTAATTTAATTAAATGTATTACATTGATTAAATTAATGTGAAATAATTTTATAGTTTAAAGTATGAATTTAATTGAGATTATTAAATTAAATCAGTTGTTATTAATTATAATATTATTCTAATTAATTTAATAATTAATTAGAGATTTAATGATTTGTCATAAATAATAAAAGAGAATTTTAATTATGTGATGATTTGATTTAATGTGCAATATTGCCTTTTATTTAATTGAATTTAAATAATATAATTTGATTAATTAAAGTGTGACAAATAAACTAATAAATAAGTTAATTAAAATAAATGGGAAAATAGTCTTTTACATGCAAACCAAACACGGCCTTATGAACATGGGAGCAGTTAAGTGCATGATGGCCTTAACTGACAACCATGTTTTGCCAGTTATTTTATACGTATATCTATATTAGTTATATCAGTATTTTCTTTGTTAGCTAAGTTAGAAACTTAGAGAGAAAAGAGAGAAAAACTTGTAGATTTTGAGATTGAAGAAGGAGTTTGGAGAATTAGAGAAGTTTCTATCAATCTAAACAAACAATTAAGGGTAATTTCTTAATCCCAAGTTTTAATTTATGTTTTTAAAGTTTTCTCCATGAACGTATATTTTAAGTTCTCAGTTAATTGAGTTTCATGATTAAATTATTGAAAAGTTGTTTGTAATCATTAATATGCATGTATAATCTACTACATGATGGTTATAAACTATTTTAGAGTAATTAATCCATGAAATTATGTTTACATTTGAGTTTTGTAGTTTATAGAGAAATAGCATATGAATATGGCTTATATGTACAAAAATTCATGCTTCAATTGTATATGCTAATAAGTAAATTGATGATTGATTATGTTTATACATGTAAAAACGAAGAGAATGAAACTTAAACGGACTGATTTGGTTGAAAAACGAGTTCATGATAGTTGATTTCGTTAAGAATGTCAAAAATAGAGTTTTTTTTCACAAAAATAGGGAATTTATGGGTTTTAATTTGGTTGTTTAAGTTGCCTAAGATGTTAAAATCATGCCATGATTGTTGTAAAATGTTTCTATTAAGTTTATAACTTATGGGTAGCATTAAAACTATTGTTTGAGCATAGTTTTGGCATAAATTGGCTCTTTCTGTGTTCTTCGCGAGCTCTGTCTGTGTCCCACTGTGTCGCGGAGTCGCAGCGCCGGGTATATGAAGAAATCGAGCGCTGCAGCGCCAGGCTCAGTGCCGGTTGGAGTGTCACGGCGCCGCAGTGCCGATTATGTGAAGAAACAGAGCGCTACAGCGCCAGGCCAGTGACCTGCTGACGTGGCTCGGCGCCACCGCGCCGGTCCCCAGTTCAAACTGGGCGCTGCAGCGCCGGTTAGCAAAACGGCCTGGAAAATTTTATTTAATTGTTCAAGTCCAGAAATGCAATTTAAAACCGAATGTAATGATAGTGAAAATTTGTTAATCATATATTGAGATGTTAAAACAGATTATTAACATGTCTGTTGGCTTGTTTCGGTGTTATCAAAACAGACACAAACACGTGCAAGTATACACGGTCAACAAGTAATATATGATAAGTAAAGAGCATTCCCACGGAGAAAAGCAATTACTCTTAATCTAACATGCAACAACTTTATAGCTATTTCTGGCTGCTCAAACGAGTAAACAAGTTATGAATTATCAACTAAAATGATTATCAACTAAAAATAACTAACTAACAAACGATTGATTCAAATTGGGAAGATATGGGATCCTAATGTCACTTAATGCATCATTTAGACTACACACCTCTTGTTAAGCCTAATTAATTACTTTGGATTGCTAGTCGAGAGCACGAAGGTGAGAAATGGCTATCTTTTGATATACCAAGTCCATATTACATAAAATCCACAAAAAAGATAGAATTCATATGAACTTCAATATTACCTAAATCACTATATGTCTATGTGACTTACAAGCAATATCAATTTAAGTGCAAGCTCTCAATTGACTACATATGGTAAGCCGATATATGTGTATCCGGATTACGAATCACGAAATCTGTCACATGCAAATTTCATGAACATATGCTAGCATGGACAAATATGAGTTTATACTTCCTCTTTCAATTCCATACAAACTATTAAGGTAGATGGTGATCAAGCATCTAACCAATAAACACAACCATGCTAGGCAATCCATACATAATCAATCATATATAACAAAGAGACATATAGATCTGAATTAAACAATAAGCTCCATTAGAATCCCATAATGGTGATTAGTTCATCTCTGAATCAATAACCATTATGGGATTTGATCTAAGCATTGAAATCAAATAATGAAAGTAAAGGAAATAAGAGAAAAGGAAAATACAAATCTGATAATCCTCCTTCCAAAACAAGCCTTCAAGCTGAGTTCGAGATCATAATCAGACCCAATTCAAAACCCTAAGTAATTGAAATCTACTAAGAGTAAAGGATAGAAGCCAAAATGATAGACTATAGCTAAGAACTCTCTCTTGCTCTTCAAAAACCCTAGAATAGAAAATAAAATGATTAAAACTTAGTCTTGTAACTTGCAAATACACCCATTTATGGAAAATACGCTACAACAAATGTTTAAGTAAAAAGTCAACATTTTTCAGAAGTTGACTGGCGCGGTCGCATTAGCCCGTAAGCTGTTTGGGGCGCGGGCGCGCGGATCTTTAGATCTTGTCTGCTCCTGTCGCGGGCACGCCAAGTTTACTCTTCAAAGCCGTGCGGCCGCGCTATGCTGCAGTTTTGCCTTATGCTTGCTGGTGCAATGCTGCTGCCTTGGTTGCTGCTCTCTTCTTTTTTCTTCTTTCATTTCCTACTTATCAGGGGCCATGTGCATGTCGACACCGGGAAGAATTTAAGTCCTCTCTGTACCTCTTTTTGTTTGAGGAGGAGGTCTTTTTCTCTTTGGGTTAGTTTTCCATCCTCTCCTATCCGGGAGAAAAAGAGAGGATTGCCCATATTCCCTAATTTGATATTATTCGACCCTTTCACTTTCGCTTTGTCTTTGGGGTTTCGTTTAAAGGGTGAATTTTATAGTAAACTAGTACCGACATATGTGTCGACGATTTAAAAAGATTGATTTAATTTTAATGATTGGACCGAATGAGACAGAGTCGCCAGTTGGTATTTTGGAAATGGATGTACCAACTCATCCGAGTTTTAATAGTTTTTTCGCAAGATGGTCCAATGCGTGACTCTAAAGATTAGTCTTAAAACCCAAGATTCATGGAATCTGGGGGCTAGGTTAAGCGGGGGGAAGGTGTTAGGCACCCCCCGATACCCGTGCAAGCACAGTACCACATCTTATTGATTTTCTATACATAAAGTGTGTATTTGTATGTGTGTGTGTGTGTTTTATTTTGAAAGCTTTATTAGTCTCTTTTTCTAAGTCTTTATTTTGGGTGACTTGCAAATAGTGCTGTACCTCTATCAACTATTACACAATATGCTGGAATTTCTCAGTATCGATAGTCTTAGGTAAGTGTGCCTCCTCCAATACTTGGATTAGGATTTGACGATGGTCGTCATAATCTAATACCAAATGCAAGATGGAAATTTGATGTGGTTCAACTTCCAACTGCCTCACTGTCCTTGCTTCGCCATGCCCTATCTTATGGAGGAAATCTGCGATCTTTATAGTAGATACCTTTCTTAATACCTTGGTTGCCGATTTTGCCAAACGCTCCTGGAGGTAAAATGGATTCTCCCTAGGTATGATGGCGGTACAGTCAGGTGCCAATTTTATACCTTCTCCGTAATTCCACGGTACCTTCTTCAGGCAAAGAATTTGGAGTTGCGGCCAAGGAGCCAACATCAGGGGTTTCATCGCTAGTATCTCGAGAATGGTCTTGTTTCTCTGTTCAGATATTCCTTTGATGGTTATGGGTTCGTCGGATGTTCCTTCCATGCAAAGGATAACGATTATCATACCCTCTAAATTCCTTGGTCCTCGAGGGTAGTTTATCTCTTCCTCGTGGAAGATCTCAGCTTTGTTCATCAATTCCAGTTCCCCTGATTCAATCAAGTTTTGGATTAGATGTCGCAGTGCCCAACATTCCTCCGTGGCATGTCCAGGAGCATTCGAATGGTAAAGGCAGGATCTGGAAGGATCGAAACCCTTCAATCTCATATCTGGGGTTGGAAAAGATTTCGTAATCTTCCCCTCCTCGATCAAGTTGCAGAGAATCTCCTCCTTGGACTGCCTTAACGGGGCGAATTTCAGTTTGGCAATAAAATCTCGTCGGTTTTGCAGTCTAGCTTCTCGGGCCATCTTTTCAGTCCATTTATTCTGCTCTTGGCAGCGAATCCGATCCCTTCTTGAGATTGAAACATCTTAGAAAGATACGGGGTCGGTTGGCCTTGGTAGGACCTGGTCTATTAACTGTCGGGTCAACTGGTGTTGGTATACAACCAATTCAGCCAACTGATCCACTTGCGCCTTGATTGAAGCCAAGTCTTGTTCTACCCCATACTTTTCCTCAGGGTATCCCCAAATTGCAGGGTCATGTGCAGAGGGTAACTCTCCCATCTTCCTTAGGTATTTAAGGTTTTCTCGGCTTCCGGCACTGATCATATTGACTCCTTCCTCCGTATGCTGAGGCAGAGGGTTGTTGTTGACATTCGGCTGCTTGGGCGCTTTGACTATAATCTCCTCGCTGTTAATAAAGTTTTATATTTTGTGCTTCAGAGTCCAACACTCCTGAGTATCATGCCCAGGCAAGTTAGAATGGTAGGCGCATTTCTTGCTGGAATCGAATTGCCTTCCATTTGGATCGGAAGGTGGAGCAAGCTCAACGATCTTCTTTTAGGCGATCAGTAGGGCTAATATGTTCTCCAAGGAGTCTCCCAAAGGAGTGAATACCATTCTTCGCTTGTTTTCCCCAACTTTTCCTGCTATAGGATTTTAAAAATTCGCTGGATGAGAGTTCTGCCTCTGGATAGGTGAGTTAGGGCTCTTGCTAGCCGATTGCCCCTGTAATATTAAAGAGACATCTTCTTCCTCACTCTTCGATCCTCTTTTGGGAGCGCTGGCATAATTTCCCGACTGTATGTGGTCGGCCACTGCTTCCAAAGTAGTGAGGTCCTTAATTTTTCCAAACTTCAAACCCATTTTCGCCATTTCCCCGTGTTTGATCATTTCAGAGAAGGATTTTCCTAACCCGGCGAGAACTCTCTCATAGAAAGGGGCTTCTTGTATATCAATGAAGGTTGTCACCATCTCACCCTCATCCATCGGTGGGTTGACTTGGGCCACCATTCACCTCCACCGCTGCGCGTATTCTCTATACGATTCATTGCCTAACTTTTTGACTTTGGTAACCTGGTAGCGATCAAGTGCCATCTGGGATTAGAAACTGTATTGGTTGAGGAAAGCATGGGCCAAATCTTCCCAACCATTGACTTTTGAATTGTCTATTCATGCGTACTACGTTCGGGCTTTACCGGTAAGGCTCTTCTAAAACAGTTGCATCCGGAGGTTTTCATCCTCGACAAAAGTTCCAAGTTCACCTATATAGACTTTTCAAGTGAGTGTATGGATCTCCCAGTCCATTATATTTCTCGAACTCGGGGACTTGAAACTTATCGAGGTATCTCACCTTTGAGAAAATACACAAATCCGAGTAATTCACGCTCCCGTGGGATCCTGTCCCTTTCATAAATCGGATAGCGTCTTCCATCTGTCTAACTTTCTTCCTAATGTCTCCAGTGTCTCTGTCCTCCTGGAGGTCTATGATTTCCCGTGTCGTCTTCTGGATGGGGGCCTCCTTGGGTACTTCAACATCAAGGGGAGAAATAGGTGTGGACGTATTGGTATCACCTTCCTTCTAAGGTACTTTTATGTCTCCTTGCACAGAGGATTCAGTCGAACTCTTGTGCTTAGATTCCTGAGATACTTTGCACTGTTCTCTTAACAAGGACGTCATCTCGGTCATCTGTTTCTTAAACTCAAATTCATCTCGAGATACCGGGGTATGTTCAGATGAACTTCCTTCAGCCATCTTGAAAGGTGATGAACGGGCCTTCTTGGCTCGAGATCGGGTTTTAGGACCAATCTGCACAAAAAATGATATCTAGTTTAGACTGGAGATTGGTGGATAGGGATGCACGATATGCTATGCATCAGTTTAATGGTTTTTTAATCTTTTCCTGCAACATAACGGGTTAGTCGAATTGATGACAGGATGTGAAAGATGTATGTATGGCAGTTCAAGATGACGGTCATTTATATACACGGAAGATTAAATAGGGCATGAAGAAGCACACCGCGCGTTTGGTTTATCAGAGGCTGACCTATCTTAGGGTTACTCTCACGGGTTATTTAAAATTGGTTCCCAGATCTTCGCAATTTACTTGATGAAAACATCCACTTTTCAATTGGAGCAGATCTGAGTGGTGCCTTTCCTGAGCCTCACAATGGAAACACCCAGAGGAGTCCAGTAATAAACAACCGACGGGATTGCCTCCTAATGGAGGTACCACACAACATACATTCACATACATTCACGTCCTCATCGCATGTAATATGATGATATCGTGTGAAGAACTAATGTATTGTGCAAGGTACTAATACAAAATGCTAAAAGATTGATACACACATAGATCATTCACACAAAATGCATATGCAGAATGAAAATCAAAAAGTTTAATCACGGCTTAAGCCCTCTTTGATCCCCACCAGAGTCGCCACCTGTCGACTCCGGGAAGAATTTAAGTCCTCTCTGTACCCCTTTTTGTTGAAGGAGGAGGTTTTTTTCTCTTTGGGTTGGTTTTCCATCCTCTCCTATCCGGGGGAAAAAGATAGGATTGCCCATATTGCCTAATTTGATAATATTCGACCCTTTTGCTTTCGCTTTGTCTTTGGGGTTCTGTTTAAAGGGTGAATTTTGAAGGAAACTGGTACCGACATATGTGTCGACGATTTGAAAAGATTGATTTAATTTTAATGATTGGACCGAATGAGACAGAGTCGCTAGTTGTTATTTTGGAAATGGATGCACCAACTCATCCGAGTTTTAATAGTTTTTTCGCAAGATGGTCCAATGTGTGACTCTAAAGATTGGTCTTGAAACCCAAGATTCGTGGAATCCGGGGGCTAGGTTAAGCAGGGGGAAGGTGTTAGCCACCCCCCGACTCCCGTGCAAGCACGGTACCGCATCTTATTAATTTTGTATGCATAAAGTGTGTATGTGTATGTGTGTGTGTGTGTGTGTGTTTTATTTTAAAAGCTTTATTAGTCTCTTTTCTAAGTCTTTATTTTGGGTGACTTGCAAGTAGTGCTGTACCACTTTTGCGCCTAGGTACGAAGGATTTGATTTAATGAAAAGTTCATTTTTAACAAGATATATGAATTGAAGTGAGGTTTTGGAAAGTAAGATTTTCAAATCCTTTTTCCGACTAGGAATCCAAGGACTTCGATACTTCCTTTTATTCTTTGAGTTCATTACATGAACTACCCCGAATCGCTTTATTGTTCATCAAAAGCTCTTTGTGATTTTATTAGAAATCATTTTGATGATATGCATGAAAAAGCGTTAAAAAGGATTCGGATCATCATCGGGCATGTAAGCCATCTCGATGAACCGAGCTCCCGCAATCAAGGTTTTCACTATCACGGGATCTTGAATCCGACCTCTCGAGACTAACCCCGCAAGTTCGTTTTCAAGATCCAAATATTACATGTACAACGATATTTACGTTATTTAAAGCATTTACATCATAAAAATCGGTCCATCGTGGGAATCAAGTCGGATCCATTCGGGGATCTCAACAACAGGATTCCTAGGCTCACATAATTTGTAAAATATTACATATATATAACGTCCACGGCTTCGATATTAGATGATTTCATCGATTGAAATCACCATTTAAGCCGTTTTGGCCCCCCTTTCACCTCTAAATATAGATTTAGGATTATACGGGTTGACCGGGACAGTTGAAAATAATAAATCCATAGATATACCATGAATCTAAGCCATTATAGCCCACGGGTTAAAGCTTCATGCTTAATAACCTCTCGGGGACTAGATTAGGCTTAGACTTAGGTATATCTAGCCTTCGCGGTCGATTTACAACGTAATAAGCACAATATAACCGATAGAAATGTAAAATCTATCAACTATTGCACAATATGCTTAAAATACAGCAAGTTTAGCTATATTCAAACAAGATATCTCATTAATCTATCATTTGAACAACATTTACAAAGAAACGAAGCTTGAAAGTGCATTATTTCACCTTGGGGGATGCGTGAACAAGCGTTTTGACTCCCGGGATGAACTTAGAACACTAGTGGGGCTTCAAGTATATGCTAGATGGGATGATTAAGCTTCAAGTTGGTTGTATTGAGTTCCACCCGAGCCTCCCTCTCTTTAGAATAACGTTCTCTCTCTATATTGTCTCTCTCTTTTTTTCTAAAATGAACTAACGTGGGGGATTTAAGCTGGCAAAGGCAGCCGCAACCATATATGCGGCTAGCCGCAGATATGGTCAAGGCTGGCCTAAGTGGGCCCCACAGGCTCGGTAGGTAGTCCTTTGGTCTCAGTTCGACAGAAGTTGACGTCCGTCGCTCGACCTTTCGGACAGTCTTTGAGGAATGCAGAGGGAATAAATTGATTCTGACTAGATTAGGTTTCGGGAATTCGATAATCGTAGCCGAGATATATCCACCAGGTCCGGATATCAGTTAGCTGACTCGTCTCTAATGGCACGTCATTCGAGGTTTGCTGAAGTGGTTTTCGACGATCATTGTCTCAGCTCGTCGATCCTCGATCGATTCGCGGTATGTTCGGACGTCATTGGTCCTTTGCATCACTCTCGGGGTTGTCTCCGAGATGAACTGGCTCTTTTGCCCTACCTTAAGGTTGTCGCCGGAGTAAAATTATGCTTTTACCCTTCTGCAAGGTTAGTACAAATAAAGCAAAATTTTGAGTGTCTACAATGCACATGCCATACGCCATCTTCAACAAGCCAGTTCCACCTTGACTCCACCAAGAGCTCTCCATCTTGCCTTCCATCCATTACCATGCCAATACCATGCGATTTTCTTGCCATTCGAGTTTCCTTAATGCAACCTATAAAACAAAAATAAAAAACATAAAACCACACTAAAATACTTAAGATTAAGCCATAATTCTAGCCAGTTAATATTCAATAAGTAGGTATAAAACCTACTTATCAAAAACCCCCAAACTTGAACTATTGCTTGCCCTCAAGCAACAACACAGATGCAACTACATGCTATGCAACTATACTACTATGAAAATAAATCCCAAAGTATCAGCCATGATATGAATTCCACACGAGGGTGATATTCGCACTTTCCCATGGTTACACCCGATTGTGCAATGCTAAGTCCTCTTAGGCTTTTCAATGATACCCATTTAATGAGCTTTCGACCAACGACTCCCAAACCATAAGGCTTTAGGGCACTAGGTGTAGAGACAATCCCCTAGGGCATACTTTCTTGAGTATCAAAGACCACAAGACTTAGCTAGCCAAGGTGTTTATTCTATTTTTTTCTTTTTCTCATTTTCTTTTCTTTTCTTTTCTTTTTTTGTTTCTTTTTCTTTTTAGCATGCATACCCAATGTTTTCCCCCCAAACTTGATCGAATTTCTGTGTCATTATGGTCATTACTCATTTTTTTTACACAATTCTATCAATAAAAACAAAATTTTCCCCTCAGAAGACAAGCATGTGCTAATCTAACCAACAAGCAAATAATAACAACACCGTGCTATCCGGTAACATTAAAACAACAGGCATAGACTACATCATGTATGAAATTATAACTAAGCTTAAGCTATCAACTGAGTTCAAAAATCTTAAAACATTTCAATATCATCATCGGCCAGACTGGAATTCAACAGGCTAAAAACATGGGATTATGCTATGTAATGCAACTAAACACATACTAAATAAACAAAACATAAATTTTTTTTATGCAAAATTTAACTAATAAACACTAAAATGCAAACTAAACATGCAATTAAATTATATACAACTAGCTATATGCACTACTACTAACTATAATCTAATACCCCCAAACTTAAAAACTACAATGTCCACATTGGAGATAAAGGGTAAGGAAACTCCCCTATGTATCGACATGGCCACCCTCCTCGGGTGGTGAATCTGGCGGTGGGTAAGGCATGGCAGAACCAAAGATAGGCCACTCCACCATCGATCCCTGCTGCGCAAAAGCCTCAGCCAAGGAACGGGATAGCCCATCGACAAACGCTGCGAAGTTGTCATGCAACGCGTCCATCCTCCTCTCCAATCTTCTTATCCTACGATCCTGATTCGCTTCAGTGGCTGGAGGAGGAGCAGCTGCCTCTGTTGGCTGTGGTGGAGGCACTGGTGGAGGAGTCGGCAAGATAAATCCTTTTCTTCGTGGGTGTGCCTTGCCACGAGCCCAATCTTCAACTTCTTGATGATGGCATGAGTGATGTCCTGGCTCGGCATCTGAACCTGCTCGTCATCCCAATCAAGTCCCGCGTGCTCACACAGATGCGTGATAACTGATGCATGTGGGATACTACAGGTGGTACTACGTCGCATGAAGCGCAGCATATTCTGATGGAGCAAGTGCCCAATATCAATATATTTCCCAGTAATGATCCCCCATAGAATAATTGCCCTCTCGGCCGAAATGTCATGCTGGTGAGTGGACGGCATCAGATTGGAGCATATGAACAGGTTCCACGCCTTTGCATATTTGTTCAGCGCTGAGCTAGGGAAGTTGGTCTTTATATCAGTGCCCTGCTTATAATTCCACTGAGTTCCAAGCACGCACAAGTGGGCCCTGTCTTAGTCTGTCTTAAAACGCTCTGCCTCAACCCAATTTACTCGACCAGCCGGGAGTGAAGGCAAATTGAAGACCTCACGGATCGCCAGTGGACGGTAATCAACTTGAAAGCCCCGAACGAACGAGAAGCCGCTCTGTGTCTCCTTGGCATTTGCATAGAATTTGCGAACTATGGCCATCAGAGCAGGCACAGGCGTTACCACGACCTCAGACCAAGCCCTCTCTCGGATCATCTCAAGCATTTGGCCATCCTCCTTGGCCGGTTTCAGTCCCCGCTCCTTCAAAAATGTCATAGCAGCAATTCGATAATATTCAGTCTGTGCTGCGAGGCTGATGAACCTGGTCAAGTCCACAGTATCCTCGACCTGGCTGCTTTGCGAAGGCAACTCCGGAGTGGTAGATCGTGCTCTCTTTGGTCCCATGGTAATTGTAGAAATTTCTCCCTTGCATAACCCTAATATGATGAATAAAGAACACCCCCAAACTTGCACCTCTGAATTCTGCTGCACAAACCCTAGCTTTGTGATTTCGAAGAATTCCCAAATTGCCTCTAAATTCTGTAGAGTAAACCCTAGTTTTGAAGAAATTAAAGATGGAACCTTCCAAATCTCCTCTGAACTATCTCTGCAAACCCTAACTCTGAAGCTATTTAGATTGGACTAATGGAATGTAAGTAGAGGTTAGGGATTGTATATATAATCGGAGAGAGAGAGTTCGTATATGAGATGGAGAAAGAGGGGGGGTTGTATTTTGTAATGTAATTAGGGTAAGTTTTATGAGAATGAGATGAAATAGGATTAGAATAGGCTTTAAGAGGGTAGGAGGATGTATATGAGAAGGGTTCTTATGTTCTGATAAAGGAAATCGACCCAATTAATATCTGATATAAGGCCCCGGTCACTTCTGTTAAACATTTTAATCTAGCCGAATCTAGTGACGGGCGCGAGCGCTCGGTGTTTGACTATGGGTAAGGCGTGCCCGCGCGTCACATGAATACTCTCTGGACTGGGTATTGGCGCGGGCGCGCGCCATTTTGCCTTGAGGATGGCGCGGGTGTGCGGGTACCTAGAACTGCTCTCTGGTCTCTGCATATTGGCACAGCCGCCTGGCTTTTTGCCTTGCTGTTGGCGCGGTCGCCCTGCCCTGAGCCCAACAAAGAATTTTTTATCTGCAACAGTGAACTTTTTTTGCGGCAAACCAATATGCAAACCAACATTAAACCAACATAGCCTACCAACATGCAATATATTCAACAGCAATATAAACCAACATGCAATCTACACCAGCATGCAATTTATATCCTGCACACATAGCATTGAAAAATTAGATGTAAATGATTCCAACATCAAAATTGAACTATGTAAGATGTATGTACGTTTGAATCATCAAAAATGCTATATAAGTGAATCATATATATGTGAATCCTCAAAAATGCTATATGTGTGTATTTGCAAAATGCTCATAAGTCCAAAAATATATGCAATAAGCTCCTAACTCCAAATTGATCAAAATTTTCATGATTTTTCAAACTTAAACAAGGGGAAGAGAAATATAGAGACATGTAACCAGAATTAAATAAGTGGGAGAAGAGAGATGATGGGGTGCCTCCCATCGAGCGTTTGTTTATAGTCAATTAGCTCGACTCTATCTGAAATGGTTAACTAGTATAAAGGATTGAGGCGACTTTCTGCCGATTGACTTCACCTCCATAGTAGTGCTTCAACCTTTGTCCTTTCACCTTAAATGGTTTGTTTGGGTATTGATCAAAAATCTCCACTGCACCATGTGGAAACACAGTTTTCACCATAAAATGGCCCGACCACCGCGATTTGAGCTTTCCAGGAAAGAGTCTAAGACGAGAGTTATACAACAACACTGCTTGTGAAGCCGCCAAATCCGGGTTCTCTAACCTTGGATTCAGTGCCCACAGTACATCATCATCATAAGCATTTTATAAACTATTGCGGATTAAGAAAGATATATTGTTCATTACATTAAAGTCTTACAAACATATCCCAAGGTCTATTACCTTAACTTAAAAATACCTTATATAAGTTACATATAGTAACACAAAAGATTTACAAATACATCAAACATAGTATCTCATGATACATAAGTATTTATGTTAACTATTCCTGAACCTTTCCTTTGCCCTTGTCTTTCTTACTCGAACTCTCGGGCTTAGCTGAAATAATTGTCATGATATAGCAAGAGTAAGCAACTAATTTGCTTAGCAAGTTTAAATATGAAAGAGATATATCATGATTAGAAAAGAATTTAGCTTTCAATGTTCAACAAGATAAATTGATTGTGAAAGAACATGAATTACATCTTTATAACTGTATATTCGAATAATTGAATAACAGATGCTGAGCGGTTTTAAATAACCGTGAATATATACTAAGGTTGTCAGTATTTAAACTGGTCCTTTTCGTAAAGTTTGTTACAAGGAGATCAGCCTTTCATACCCGATGAAATATGCATAATCACTCAATATACTAGCAACAATTGTTTTCCAATAATGCTTTAGTAAAATTTGTTCTTCTTCCCAGTCAAGAGTCCTTACCATTTCAATTGGTTAGGCACCGCTTTAAAAATATATTTGATTTAATAAATTTAAATATGTTAGATCTAGCTGATACAACTAACATAGATCCATCTCTTAAACAGCTCATAAATGAAAGAACTTTAAACATTCAGAATTCAATAATAGTAGAACAGGAATTCAATTGCACAAAGTGCGAATATCAACAATTAATATCGATGTGAATAATCATCAATAACTATTCACTAACATGCTTTGAAAATATAACTCAAGTTTGAGTTAGAGAACTTGCCTCAATCGCAGTCTACTGCTATGTAATTTACTTTAACTTCTTAAGAGAAAAGACCTATAATTGATCTTTTGATTAGTCATAGCATAACTCAATTATAATCTTATCATCTTATATTCAAATGTCTAACATTTAAACATATAGTTAAGTATTAGACATTACGTTAAAGTCTTAAAGTTACTCTTATACTTTGATAGTCTTTTAGTCACATCATAACTTGTACTTATAAGTTATCCCTTTTATATGTCATCTTAGTAAACTAGATAACATGTCAGTAAACTAAAATACCATTTCAGTAAACCAAAATACGTTTCAATATCCTGAAATCATTATTTAAGCAAACAAAAATCAGTTGCAGTAAACTAAAATCATTTCAGTAACCCTAAATCCATTTCAGTACCCTGACTTCTCATTTCAATCTACTACAATCATAATATAGTTCATTCACTACCAAATTCAACGACTACGATTAAAATAAAGTAATTTCTCTATTTTAAATCTCCCGCTTAATATTATTAATTAAATAATAATATTTCAAACTAATGTTATCTACTTTTAATAACATTTGAGTCTAATACTACCAATAATATTTTAATCTAATATCATTAGTCATATAAAGATATTTTAAATTATTTATTGAATTAATAAACAATTTATTTCATTACTTTTTCTTTCACTAATTAATTTATTTAAATATTCTAAAACACCATACACATAATCACTCTTCACCACTAATCGAAATCTTCACCACAAATCTGCATCAACCATGCTTAAGGATCTCAAGTCATGAAACCATATTTTTTCACATTTTTGACATTATATATTTAATTAAATTCATTTAATCATATAATATCATTTATATGAAAAATAGAAAAACAACTCCAAAACCATTTCTTTTCTAAACAGTACCTACATATAATCTCCTCAGAAAAATATATTTTTCTGGAAATTTTTAAAATTCATTTACTATATTTAAATAGTCCATAATGACCAAATATTGTCAGATGTTTCATAAATCGAAATTAACTCCAAAAATGCTAAACTTTTCTGGGTAAGCTCTTGTTATATACATGTACTTCCAGTAAACATTTCATAAATTTTGGAGCAATACACAAAGAGTTACTTGGTTAGAGTTTTAAAAGTAGTCATCGACCTTAAAATGCATAACTCTCAAACTGTATGGCCAAACATTCTCAAATTTTTACCAGAGCTACCTAACCTCTGATATTACCTCTCCAAATTTTCCTTGAATTTTTAAAGCACATGAAGTGGACGAAACTGCCCTTGTGGCAGGCTGATCAGAGAGCTTTTTAAAGCTTTTTATCAACTACGTGGACTGTTTTGACCAAAATGCATACCACGACTGTTAGACATGTGATTTTTAAGTTCTACCACTTGGGTTAACTAGTCAACACATATATATAGCACCCCTCTTTGACGGATCATGAAAAGAAGGTGTAGATTTAACATACTATTTGTTCAAAGGGAGAGAAAGCTAGGGTTTTCTAGATTTCTAGAAACCTAGTTTCATTTCTCTCCTTTTGATCCACTTTTTAATACTTATACAAGTTAGACTCACACATGAATCTTCGTAAAACACATAAACTAAAGGGTTCTATACTTTCAAATCTTAAACTCTTTTGTCCATCAAATCCATAAAAAATAAATAAAAGTAAAGCATAAAAAATAGGTATACCTTGCTTTCTTACCTTCTTTTCTCCTCCACCCGTAATATGTGATAAACCTTGGGTGCATATGGATTCAAGCTCCCTCTTCTCTTCTTCTTGTTCCACCAAATTCTCCCTCTCTCTCTAGTTCCTTTCTTTTCTCTTTCTATTACTTCCTTCTCTCTCTCTCTCTCTCTCTATTTCTTACGTTAGGAAAAAAATAAAGTGAGAGCCTAATGAATTTCTAAGTTTGCTTAGCCAAATAAAATGATTAGAAATATCATATCATATCTATCTATATCCTTACTCATCTTTTCATTCTCTATCTCATCATTATAATTAAGATAATAATCAAGTGGTGGCACTATAATTATTTTGACACCTAGCCTAACTTATCTTTTCCAAAAAGTAGAGTAATGATGATATACTCCCCCCTTTCTCATCTTATCTGATCCGCCCACCTTGGTCATCTTATCCTTTCTTCTTTTGTTTTATTAAATGCTTAACTAATGACTATAATAACCCTCTCTAAGTGGGCTTAATTATTGGGCTTATAATTAAATGTTTAATAGGCTTGCACTTTTATTATTATGCTTACTTACAAAATTGAACTTGGACTTCCCGGTTAATTCAATTGGGCCATTATTATAATTATCTTATATATGATATATTGAGCTAATTTAATAATTTAATTGCCCTTAACTCAATTTATCTACAAGTCCCACACTTAAATAAATAATTCGGCTTGTTTAATTTATTTACTCTTCACAATTTATTATCTCTTGAGCCAATGCTCATTATTATTAATATTTTCATATTATTATCCATCAATAATTATAATTCACTTACATAACCCAATTAGACATATCGTATTCAAGTTTATTAAGTATTTAATTAGGGTTTAACACCTTAAATTTATTTTTTGGATTATTAAAATACTTGGTGTTAGTTCCCAGTAAGCACACAATAGATCTAGAATGGGGGGGGGGGGGTTTGAATAGTTCCTTTTTGATTTCAAATATTTTCCAGTTTATTTTGTATTGTTAATGAATTAACATATGACAAACATAAGAATCTTTTCAAGCACAACAGAATAAGTAAAAGATCCCCTTCATTGATATTCATAAACATTCATACATTGTTCATGGAGTTATTTTAGTTGTAAGTAGTTAATACATACATAGCAATTATAGCAGTTAGGTACATAATGTAAATAACTTTAAGTAAATGACAGAATGTAAAAGACACAAGGGGTTTTAAGTGGTTCAGAGACTCAAGCTCCTAATCCACTCTTCTGCTTCTCTAGCAGGAAATCCAGTAAGGAAAGGGCAGCACCCTGAATCACTACGATTCCTTCAAGGCCAGCAGCCTTGGAACTTCAGTTCACTAAGAACTCTTCAAGCCCAGCAGGCTTGGAACTCCTCTAGTTCACTAAGAACACTTCAAGGCCAGCAGCTTTGGAACTCCTGTTCTCTACGAACTCTTCAAGCCCAGCAGGCTTGGAATTTCATTTAGTCCCTCCGGACAAGGACACCTCAGGCCCTGGTTGTAAGACCCCAACTTTTATGAATAAAGATTTAATTTTCTTTATATATTATTTCGAAACAGTAAGGTGTTGTTTTGATAAATATGAAAGTTATGGGTGAAATGTGCAAACATTTTTAAAATGAGCAAGTGGTTATAAAATATTCTTGTTGTCGGGGAATATTCGTTTGGTCGTGGAATATTCTTGTTGTCGGGGAATATTCGTACGACGGCGCAGCTATTTGTGGGCCCCCACAACGGAATAACTGTCGGATATAGAAAGCGACAGAAATAACTTTTTACAAAATAACGGCGTGGTTGTTACCGTTAGTACTGTTGAAATACCCGGTGGTTAAAATACAGTGATACGCGGTGTTGCATAGTAGCACACGGTATTGCACAGTATTTCAAATTATTGAGTCTTACGTGAGAAGCTATTACTCAATTATTGTTACAGTAATTACTGTTCAATATTTTATATTATTGACTCAATAATTGCTACGTTGATAATTGCTGCATTGATATTTTATTGACTCAATAATTGCTACGTTGCTATTTTTATATGATTGATTCAATAATGGCTACAGTTGATATGTTGTAGTATTGATTCAATAATTGTCGTTGCACAGTATTTCACGTTATCAACTCAATAATTCATATTATTTGAATAATATTATTAGATAGCATTATTGACAATGTCTAAGGAAGTTCTGTCTAGGAGGGGTTATTTAATTGCGCGCCAGTAAGGAGAAGTCCTTATCGGAAGGCCCCCTCTGTCCTGGGAACGACCTGGTTGTTAATATTGTAGTTCTATAATATTATTTGTGAATAATTAATTATTGATTTATATGATAAGGAAATATTTATTTTGTGGATATTAAAGAAGGAATTGGCGCTGATGAGTTTTTATCAATATTTTGGTGTGAGAAATCATCTGTTTATGGATTTCGGATAATTTATGTTCGAAATTTGGAAAAACTTTCTTCTGCAAAGTTGTAGAGAATTAAATTTCCTATAGAAAGACACATCATTTGTATTTTTCTGACAAAGGGGCTATTTATTATGAATTATTGAAGTTTTGGAAAATAAATATATTATTTAATGGGTGGGACCCACTTTTGTTGGTTTGTTGAAAAATCAGAATTTTTGGGCAGCAGCCAGGCGGCGGAAGAAAAAAAATAAAATAATATTATTTTATTATTTTAGTCTCCTTTGGCATCCTAAGCTTTTCCTATAAATAGGGTGCTTAGGTTAGAATTGAAAATCACACCAGAATCAGAAGTTTTCTCTCTCTATAATATCGAGCGTATTTTTGTGAGTATTTCAATACTTTGAGTATTAGTATTCAGCGCAAGTTTTCTTCGGTATTATATCCGATATTCCAGTCAGAGGGACTATTCTTTTGAGGTAAGGGATGTTATTTCTTTCGTAAATGATGTTATTCTTTTCAATATCATTATACAGAAATATTGTCATGAATTTTGTTATGAAATTCTTACTTTTTCCGTCGGGGTTACTATTCACGTATACGGCACTATTCACGGAAAAATTAAATTTTCTTCTATTTGTCCAAATTGCTTGTTAAGGTTACTATCTTTGATTGTATCCAAGTTTTGAGCTCTATTCTTGAATTTTTCTCCATAATTGATTATTAGAAGGTATTTTTGAATTGGATATACTAAAATACGAATCCTTAGTCTTTGTCTTTTATCTCACTGGATTCGTTTTTTTAAATGTTTTTCATCATTCTCAGTCCTAAAAGGTGATGTAAATGAATATCTTTGGCCTGTAGAGCAAAGATGAATGATTACTTGATGAATATCTTTGGCCTGTAGAGCAAAGATGAATGATTACCTGATGAATATCTTTGGCCTGTAGTGCAAAGATGACAGGTGTTGAGATGAATATGACCACTGATGATACAAATGAATATCTTTGGCCTGTAGTGCAAAGATGAATATTTGATTCGAGATGTATATTGATTGATGTTACAGGGATAAAATATTGATGATGGACTTTTAAATCATAGAAGATAGTAGATTTCATTCTCTGCTTAACTCTTCTAATGATTTGTTATTTCCGCTGCGAATATTGATCTAAGATTGGTTGTCCATTATATTTTATCTGATTTATTGAAGACTAACGATAATTTGTTTTCCATTATCTTAGTCATAATATTCTTTACTGAGCTAGTTGAGCTCACCCTTTTCATCTGTTGTCCTCTTCAGGAAATGAGAATGTTGCGGGAACTAGTCGGGGGACAGAGTGATGGTCCGAGTTAGAGCAGTAGTAGTCCTCACTATTTCTGATAAATAGTGTGATAATAATTGTAATGAGGGATTAGTTTGAATCTTAATATTTTCTACATATTTGTATTGAGACTCACAGCTGTGGGGTCGTATTTTGCACGACCGTATGATATAAAGTTTGTATTTGAATCCTGTACCATGTATTTGGCGACTCAGAATGGGTTGGGTTGAATGGACCTATTCTGGGGGGCGTCACAGTTGGTATCAGAGCTTAGGGATATGATCTCTGGCGGAGATCGGGGAATAGAACTAGGAGGGGAGAGACGAGTAAATCCTTCTCTAGTGTGTCCTACCTAAGCTTATGTGGTATTTAATTGGTCAGTCGGAGCATAGGGTTAATATGTGAGATGTTGATTTGTTTAATTAACCCTTGTTTTATGGCAGTATTTGAGAATGGCAGCTGAGAATGTTAAAAACGAAGTGAATGAGACCGTGGAGACACCTTTAATCGTTAACCAGGAGAACGTGCAACAAGAAGGCAATGTTCATCCTGAAAATAACGCTGGTCAGACGATAAACGATGAGATGTTTAGACGTTTTTTGCAGTTTATGCAAAATCAGACGAGGGAGACTCGTGTGCAACATATAGGTGGCGATAATAACAGCACGCGAGCTGTCACTGCTAAGCAGTTCAAAGAATTGGGACCACCAGAGTTTCTGGGAAAGCCAGATCCGATAAAGGCGGAGACGTGGATTAAACAAATTACCAAGATATTTGATGTCTTGGGATGTACGGAGGAACAGAAGGTTCCATTCGCCACGTTTATGTTCCGTGGAGAGGCAGATTACTGGTGGGAATCCGTGAAACGTACCCAGCCTGCCGCACTTAAGATGTCTTGGGAAGCGTTCCAAAAATTGTTCAATGACAAGTACTTTCCTGAAAGTATTCATCATATGAAGGAGGTAGAATTTATTAGACTCGAACAAAACAACATGACGGTATCCCAGTACGAGGCTAAGTTCGCGGAGCTGTCCAGGTTTGCACCTCATTTGGTGGAGAATGAGGAACGTATGACGCGGATGTTTCTAAGAGGTTTGAAACCCGAAATACGTCAATACCTCATTTCTCATAAATTTTCTTTATATTCGGATGTAGTAAACAGGGCCCAGTTATTAGAACGAGATAATGATTATGTTCAACCGAGGGACCACAACCAAGGTCAAACCGGTGGCAGCAGTCATCGGAGCAATGACAACCAGCGAGGAGGAAAGTATGACAGAAGCGGTAACCACTCCGGTGGTTATCGTGGCCATGATAGTAGAAGAAGCGAATCGGGGGGAGATTTTAAAAAGAGAAGGTACAACAATGAGAACGTGAAGACGTCGACATCAGCACCAGCATCAACTGTTTCGAGGGGAGGAGAACGACCACCGGTCGTATGCTTTAAATGCGGGAAAGAGGGACATATCAGCCCAAACTGCCCACAACAGTTCAAAGGATGCTATAACTGTGGAAAAGAAGGACATATAGCTCGAGATTGTCCTGTTACGAAACCAAGTTCAGCGGGGGTGGTGATTCGAAAGGCGGTTGCAGACAAGTCAAAGTCGGTGATTCCTGGAAGAGCGTTTGTCGTGACAGCCCAAAACGCGAGGAATCCACACGAGGTGATTACGGGTAAGCTGATCATAAACTCTTGCGAAGTTTACACCTTGTTAGATACCGGTGCTACCCATTCCTTTATTTCACCTGCTTGTGCTCAACGTTTGAACTTGACTTCTGATAAATTAGACTTTGACTTATCTGTTGAAACTCCGTTAGGAGAAACCTTTGTTACATCCACAGTTTACAAATCTTGCTTGATTCAGATTGGTACCCTTACCCTACCTGTTGACCTTATATCTTTGAAAATACTTGCATTTGACGTGATTTTAGGAATTGACTGGTTAACCACTTACCATGCTAAAATTGATTGTTTTCGTAAGGTTGTTAGTTTTCATATTCCTAATCAACCTGTTGTGCGAATTCAAATCACCAAACCACTAAAATCAGTCAATATCATATCAAGTCATAAAGCTATTCGTTTATTGAAAAACGGATGTCAAGCTTTCTTAGCTCATGTCACTGATCTAAATCAGAATACATCAGATTTGAATGATATTTTCGTTGTTAATGAGTTTCCTGATGTATTTCCCGAAGAACTTCCCGGTCTACCCCCAGAACGTGAAGTTGAATTCTTTATTGACCTTGAGCCCGGTACAAAGCCCATTTCTAAAACCCCGTATCGAATGGCTCCTATTGAACTTCAGGAGTTAAAGGTCCAATTACAAGAGTTGTTAGATATTGGTTTTATTCGTCCTAGTACGTCTCCTTGGGGTGCTCCTGTTTTATTCGTAAAGAAGAAAGACGGGAGTATGCGACTTTGCATTGACTATCGAGAGTTAAACCATGTCACCATCAAGAATAGGTATCTGTTACCTCGTATTGATGACCTGTTCGACCAGTTGCAAGGAGCGCAATTCTTTTCAAAGATCGATCTTCGTTCTGGATATCATCAGTTGAAGATTAAAACTGAGGATATTCCAAAGACTGCTTTTAGAACACGGTACGGGCATTATGAGTTCTTAGTCATGTCTTTTGGATTGACTAATGCTCCTGCTACTTTCATGGATATGATGAACCGTGTATTTAAGGAATATTTAGATCAATTCGTTGTTGTCTTTATTGATGACATCCTCATCTATTCTAGAAGCCGTGAAGATCATGAGCACCACTTGAAGCTGGTACTTCAAAAGCTTCGTGAGAACAAGCTATATGCCAAGCTGAAGAAATGCGAGTTCTGGCTTGAGGAAGTAGCATTCCTTGGGCACGTGGTATCGAAACGTGGAGTATCTGTTGACCCGGCGAAGATTGAAGCAATACAAAGCTGGGAGCAACCTAAGTCGGTGACCGAGGTACGAAGCTTTCTGGGCTTAGCTGGTTATTATCGGAGGTTCGTAGAGGGATTTTCTCGAATCGCTACTCCATTAACTCAGTTGACTCGGAAAGATACGAAATTCGTTTGGAGAGAGGAATGCGAGAAGAGCTTCCAAGAGCTCAAGAGGAGACTTATTTCGGCACCTGTTCTGACAATACCATCTGGTTTGGATGGATTTGTTATTTACAGCGATGCTTCGGGCAAAGGGTTAGGATGTGTTCTCATGCAACATGGGAAAGTCATAGCCTATGCCTCGCGACAACTCAAAGAATATGAGAGGAATTATCCTACTCATGATCTAGAGTTGGCAGCAGTCGTTTTCGCGTTGAAGATCTGGAGACATTACTTGTACGGAGAGAAAGTGGAGATTTATACGGATCATAAGAGCCTTAAATATTTCTTCACTCAGAAGGAACTCAACATGCGGCAACGACGTTGGCTTGAGCTGTTGAAAGATTACAATCATACTATCCAATACCATCCTGGAAAAGCGAACGTGGTAGCTGACGCGTTGAGTAGAAGATCATATGTGGGAACGAGTGCGATGATGTCAAGTATACGCGTAGAACCAGCTTTGATTGATAAAGTTAAAGCTGCTCAAGCTACGGATGCGGAGCTGATGAAGATGAAGAAGAAGGTGCAAGAAGGTGCAATTCAAGAAGCGAGAATCGATGAAGATGGAATACTTCGAGTCAACTCCAGACTTTGTGTTCCTAACGATTCCGACTTGAAGTATAGAATCATGATGGAGGCACACAACACACCGTTTGCGATCCATCCTGGGAGTACTAAAATGTATCGTGATCTTCGACATACATTTTGGTGGAGCAATATGAAGAGAGAGATCGCGGAGTTCATCTCGAGATGTTTAATTTGTCAACGTGTAAAGGCGGAGCATCAAGTGCCGAAGGGTCCATTGCAACCACTGGAGATTCTGAAATGGAAGTGGGAACACATTACGATGGATTTCGTTACGGGTCTTCCCAAGGTTTCTCAAGGCTTAGATGCGATTTGGGTTATTGTTGATAGATTAACCAAGTCTGCTCATTTCTTGCCGATACGAGAGACTTATTCCCTTGAACGTCTTGCTCATATGTACGTGAATGAGATTGTGAGATTGCATGGCATGCCAGTATCCATAGTTTCGGATCGTGATCCCAGATTTACTTCACGATTTTGGATCAGTTTGCAGAAAGCTATGGGCACGGATTTACGATTCAGTTCGGCTTATCATCCTCAAACAGACGGACAATCGAAAAGGACTATCCAAACTCTTGAAGATCTATTGAGACTCTGTGTTCTAGACTTCAAAGGGAGTTGGGATAAGTACTTACCATTGGTGGAATTCTCCTACAACAACAGTTATCAGTCAAGTATAGGCGTAGCCCCATTCGAAGCATTGTATGGGAGAAAGTGTCGCTCTCCAGTATGTTGGAACGAGGTGGGTGAAGCAACATTGTTGGGACCGGAGTTAGTACGTATGACTACAGAAAAGATCCAAATGATTCGACAACGTATACAAACGGCACAGGATCGACAAAAGAGTTATGCGGATCTTCATCGAAAGGACGTGGAATTTAATGTTGGAGACCATGTGTTATTACGTGTTGCTCCGTGGAAAGGAGTTACGAGGTTTGGGAAGAGAGGAAAGCTCAACCCACGATTCATTGGTCCATTTGAGATTCTTGACCGAGTAGGAAATGTGGCCTATAGACTCGCTTTACCTCCAAGCATGTCTCGTGTTCATAACGTGTTTCACATATCCGTGTTACGTAAATATGTGAAGGATCCAAACCGCATTATTGAGTTAGAACCAGACGAGATAGCTGAAGATTTAACGTACGAGGAGGTACCTGTCGAAATCTTGGATAGGAAGGAGCATGTCCTACGCTCGAAAATTATACCTCAAGTTAAAGTTTTGTGGAGAAACCATGCAATTGAGGAAATGACGTGGGAATTGGAATCGGAAATGAAAGCGAGGTATCCTCACCTTTTCGACATACCAGGTACGTACGTCAATTTCGAGGACGAAATTTTATAAGGAGGGGAGGTTGTAAGACCCCAACTTTTATGAATAAAGATTTAATTTTCTTTATATATTATTTCGAAACAGTAAGGTGTTGTTTTGATAAATATGAAAGTTATGGGTGAAATGTGCAAACATTTTTAAAATGAGCAAGTGGTTATAAAATATTCTTGTTGTCGGGGAATATTCGTTTGGTCGTGGAATATTCTTGTTGTCGGGGAATATTCGTACGACGGCGCAGCTATTTGTGGGCCCCCACAACGGAATAACTGTCGGATATAGAAAGCGACAGAAATAACTTTTTACAAAATAACGGCGTGGTTGTTACCGTTAGTACTGTTGAAATACCCGGTGGTTAAAATACAGTGATACGCGGTGTTGCATAGTAGCACACGGTATTGCACAGTATTTCGAATTATTGAGTCTTACGTGAGAAGCTATTACTCAATTATTGTTACAGTAATTACTGTTCAATATTTTATATTATTGACTCAATAATTGCTACGTTGATAATTGCTGCATTGATATTTTATTGACTCAATAATTGCTACGTTGCTATTTTTATATGATTGATTCAATAATGGCTACAGTTGATATGTTGTAGTATTGATTCAATAATTGTCGTTGCACAGTATTTCACGTTATCAACTCAATAATTCATATTATTTGAATAATATTATTAGATAGCATTATTGACAATGTCTAAGGAAGTTCTGTCTAGGAGGGGTTATTTAATTGCGCGCCAGTAAGGAGAAGTCCTTATCGGAAGGCCCCCTCTGTCCTGGGAACGACCTGGTTGTTAATATTGTAGTTCTATAATATTATTTGTGAATAATTAATTATTGATTTATATGATAAGGAAATATTTATTTTGTGGATATTAAAGAAGGAATTGGCGCTGATGAGTTTTTATCAATATTTTGGTGTGAGAAATCATCTGTTTATGGATTTCGGATAATTTATGTTCGAAATTTGGAAAAACTTTCTTCTGCAAAGTTGTAGAGAATTAAATTTCCTATAGAAAGACACATCATTTGTATTTTTCTGACAAAGGGGCTATTTATTATGAATTATTGAAGTTTTGGAAAATAAATATATTATTTAATGGGTGGGACCCACTTTTGTTGGTTTGTTGAAAAATCAGAATTTTTGGGCAGCAGCCAGGCGGCGGAAGAAAAAAAATAAAATAATATTATTTTATTATTTTAGTCTCCTTTGGCATCCTAAGCTTTTCCTATAAATAGGGTGCTTAGGTTAGAATTGAAAATCACACCAGAATCAGAAGTTTTCTCTCTCTATAATATCGAGCGTATTTTTGTGAGTATTTCAATACTTTGAGTATTAGTATTCAGCGCAAGTTTTCTTCGGTATTATATCCGATATTCCAGTCAGAGGGACTATTCTTTTGAGGTAAGGGATGTTATTTCTTTCGTAAATGATGTTATTCTTTTCAATATCATTATACAGAAATATTGTCATGAATTTTGTTATGAAATTCTTACTTTTTCCGTCGGGGTTACTATTCACGTATACGGCACTATTCACGGAAAAATTAAATTTTCTTCTATTTGTCCAAATTGCTTGTTAAGGTTACTATCTTTGATTGTATCCAAGTTTTGAGCTCTATTCTTGAATTTTGCTCCATAATTGATTATTAGAAGGTATTTTTGAATTGGATATACTAAAATACGAATCCTTAGTCTTTGTCTTTTATCTCACTGGATTCATTTTTTTAAATGTTTTTCATCATTCTCAGTCCTAAAAGGTGATGTAAATGAATATCTTTGGCCTGTAGAGCAAAGATGAATGATTACTTGATGAATATCTTTGGCCTGTAGAGCAAAGATGAATGATTACCTGATGAATATCTTTGGCCTGTAGTGCA
Source organism: Panax stipuleanatus (assembly GCA_020205555.1). Taxonomy (NCBI): domain Eukaryota; kingdom Viridiplantae; phylum Streptophyta; class Magnoliopsida; order Apiales; family Araliaceae; genus Panax; species Panax stipuleanatus. The sequence continues at coordinate 118,448,368 of CM035116.1, read as the reverse complement.
AAGATGACAGGTGTTGAGATGAATATGACCACTGATGATACAAATGAATATCTTTGGCCTGTAGTGCAAAGATGAATATTTGATTCGAGATGTATATTGATTGATGTTACAGGGATAAAATATTGATGATGGACTTTTAAATCATAGAAGATAGTAGATTTCATTCTCTGCTTAACTCTTCTAATGATTTGTTATTTCCGCTGCGAATATTGATCTAAGATTGGTTGTCCATTATATTTTATCTGATTTATTGAAGACTAACGATAATTTGTTTTCCATTATCTTAGTTATAATATTCTTTACTGAGCTAGTTGAGCTCACCCTTTTCATCTGTTGTCCTCTTCAGGAAATGAGAATGTTGCGGGAACTAGTCGGGGGACAGAGTGATGGTCCGAGTTAGAGCAGTAGTAGTCCTCACTATTTCTGATAAATAGTGTGATAATAATTGTAATGAGGGCTTAGCTTGAATCTTAATATTTTCTACATATTTGTATTGAGACTCACAGCTGTGGGGTCGTATTTTGCACGACCGTATGATATAAAGTTTGTATTTGAATCCTGTACCATGTATTTGGCGACTCAGAATGGGTTGGGTTGAATGGACCTATTCTGGGGGGCGTCACACTGGTTACTTGTTGTTGTTGATTTTGTTGTTGTTTGTGCCTTGTTGCTAAGATGTCTTGAAGTTTTATCATGTCAGGTACTTAGCAGCTTGGTATGGTCCTCTTAGCATTCTGCATAAAGTCTGGACCACTTCTTCTTTGGTGCAGCTGAGCTTCTTTCTGTTCTGCTCATCTTCATCTGATGTCACCTGTGCACCATCACCATCCAGGTTTGCTAAGGCTTGACATTTCTAGTCCATTTCTTCTGGTCCTTAGCATTCCCTGAACACTTCTTGAATGATATGCAGATATGGTTCTGCATCTTTTCCTTTTTAGCTTCTAGTTCTTCATGATGATCCGTAGTGTGGCTCTTAGGATCTTCTTTATGCTCAGCCACTTTTCTGAATGCTATCTTCATGGCCTTCTCGGCTCTTAGCTTAGCTGCCATTTTCAATGGCATCCTCATCGTTGTTGAGTGAAGCCTTAGTCTGTTGAAGCCCTTCTTCAAATCTGCTTCACTTCCACTTTCATAGTCTCACTGCTACTGAGACTTGTTCTGTTAAGCTCTGGTGGAACTCGTAGAGTCAATAATATAGCATTCCAACAACTCAACGATTTTGCAACTTAGCAACACTTGATCTTTGAAGCTTCATCTGTTAAATACCCTTCCATGATCTTCCCATTGGAAAATAGCCATTGGAAGCTTTTTGAATTGCTTCACAGATCTCGAGTTATTTGGTGCAGACTGTTGATGTTACATGACAGCTCCTTTATAAATTTACTAACACAACAGTCTGCTACTTCATTTACAGCCTCGGAGATGTCACCTTTCCGTGTCAGGCTGGTAGTCACCTTTATTTCTCCTTTCTGATTCCTTGATTAGAATCTACAGGAGTTGTCCTTCTGCATCGATGCTCTCAATCAGCAACGTTCGAATATTAATCTTCAGATTAAACCGTTGCCAATGCTTTAATCTTCAGATGACCAAACTCTACGATTCAGATGCAGATGTTCTTAGACCTTGATCGTAGTGTGTCTTGTTGAATGTTGCTCATTGTCTGGTTAGAGACAACACTACGATTATGAAGAGTGTTCTTTGGATAAGCAATGTAGAATGCCTCTTCCTTCACTTGTGCAGTGCTTCAACACTTCTGCTTGCCTTGACTGAATAGCAAGACACATCAGATTTGTGGCATACCCTGTTCTCTTTCTCCTGGTGATCTCCCATTCACTTATCATCAATGGTATGACCCATACTTAATCACTTTTGTGTTGTTCTTCATAAGCTGGCTAGTATCTCTATGTAAACTGCATCAGTTCCTGCTTTGTTTGGCAAACACTACGATCCTGGTTAATTCCAAGATCGTTTTCTTCTGTTCTCTTGATAGCTACTGTACTTTCTGACTTTCTTTAGTTAGTCACTCTATCTGAAGTCTTCTTCTGATTTGCTTGTAGAAGATTTCATCTTCAATGGCTTCACAACTCAATCAGGATGTTGATTGAGTTGGTGCTTAGATCTTCTGTTTGCTTGTATGCCATTCATTGAGTACTCTCTGGTTTCCTTCAGGTGAAATGTATCTTTCCAGCTCAGACCAGAGGCTTTATACTTTGGATATTCTGGGAGTGCTCATCTGTTGAGAATTGTGTTGACACTACGATTCTGCCTTGGCGTTGCGAGCATTTCGTTGAGGCCTTAGTTCTGCAGACTACGATCTTGCATTGGTTCTACAGACACTACGACTCCGAGATCAGATCTTGATAGACTATGATTTCTGCCTTCATGCTTGCTGTCCTTGTCTGATCTGGCTCGACTACGATCTCTGCCTCTTATATGATCAGTATACTCCACTACTTCAAGTGTGGCCTACAATTCTTGACTTAGCTTTGGCAGGTGCTCGATCGGCTCTTAGACAGGCTGTCTTTATGATTCTGAACATGACTTCCTCAGCAGACTACGGCTCTGAGAAAGATCTTCTCGACACACTACAATCCTGCCTCATCTCTCCTGGCAGACTACGAACTCCGAGATCTACTAACCTTGCAGACTACGATTCTGCCTTGATAGTTCTCGAGTCTTCCTTATCCCTCCTGGCAGACTACCATGGCTGGTGCAGTGCTGGACGATCAGACATGCCTATCTATTACATTGTATAAAATCAACCTAACAAGTTTAATCTTTCTATTTATAGTCCTTGTACATCATTTCTTTTTAAGGACTTTACAAAGCTATTTTGCTTATGTAGGATCAACCTAACATATTTGATCATTTCAGTCTAAGTCCTTGTACATATATTCTTATTATCTATCAAAGGACTTTATAACTTTTATCAATGCAAGCATACTTGCATATTCATTCATTTATATCATAATCAAATCTTATATAAATAGGAATAACATTCTCATGTATATTCCAAACAATCTCCCCCAATTTGATTATGACAAAAACAATCAGTGCATATGCATGAGATGAATGAATCTTATATAAAGTGAGTGATGAGTGAGTTTTATACCTACTCATCGGTAGTCGTTATAGCTTGATTCTGAATGTTTTCGGGTAATTTTTCTATTATTTCTACTGGTTTATATGTTTATGTGCAGAAATTGGAATGGATGCAAAAGGAGTTTAAAAGGACAATTTCCAGCATGCATGGCTAGCACCCCAAGACCAAAGGAATTAAACATTAAATAAGCAAGCACGTGGGGGCCAAGGTTTGGGTGTTACCATTCAAAGATTGTCATGCACTCCAAATAGAGAAGCAGCTCACGAGAAAATGCAAGCAACATGAAGCACATGAAAATTAGCTCACGGACAGCATATACAAATCAAGGCGGCTGGACAGTGTGATACTCTGCTGGGGCGGGGCATATAGCCTGAAGCTCTCCGCTGGGGCGGGGAGGCATGACTCAGCCTGCATGTTTCCTTTCTCTACTCGAATTGGCTAGAAGGAAGGCCCTAGGTGGTTAGTTAGTGGATATATAAGGGAATATAAAAGCATGGAGGCACCAGCTGCTTACTCTTCTTTCCCTACTTGGACTTGAACACGGATGCTGCATGAAACAAATGGGTTACTCATTTATTATATATATTCGGATGGTGGGCCACAAGTGTTGGACTTGCGGTAAGGATGGAAGATAATGGCATGAAGTGGGTTGCAATTTGTATATATGATATATAAGGGACACGTATGCTACAAGAGGTGATGCAAGCAGCTGATTTCTCTCCTACTTCGGATGGGACACGGATTGGTGGTGTAGCACAAGAAAAAGTGGGCTGACTTGATTATAAAGGGATGGAGCAGCTTAGTGGGGAGAGTATAATATATATTATATAGTATAGTTTTATTATATATTATATAGTATGGTACGGATTAGCTTCTAGATATATATTAGATAATATATAGTTTAGTAAGTGGCATGATATATATATATATATATATGATATTAGTATTATTAGTTTGAGGTGAGTTTTATTCTTAGTTTAGTTTTAAATAAAAATAATAATAAATCCTAGTTAAAAGAGGATTTAGAGGTTGAAGCATTTGGTGGCCATTGGAGATTCAGATCAAGAGGAAGAAGAAGGACGAATTTGTCGGCAACAGATTCAATTCTTTTCCTTAATCTAATTCTTATCTTTTAATGTGTATTCAATTGTGGATTCTTATTTTTAATTCAATGAACTAATTCTTTGTTTAAGATTGCAATGGATCTTATTGTGTAATTTATTTTACTATGCCTCTCTATCAATTACTGTGATCTATCATTGTGAATTGTCTATTATGATTTAGAATAATTGTTTAATTGCCTAGATATCAATTACCGTGATAATCTATATGAAATCGAGAGATGAGTATAGATTTAGATCTGATCATAATAGCATGTGTTTGTGATTTCTGCATAGATAGAAATCATGATTCGTGTTTAGGGTAGAAGTATGCCTTTACGCCATATATAATCTTATAGAGAACTTGTGATTAAATCTTTTTTAATTGTAATTCACATAAAAATATAGTGGTTTAGTTAATTAGGGTGTCTTGCTTAACTCTATCATCTGTGGATTTGAGTGAGTATGGTATAATGCATCGTGAGGTGGTTATATTTGCTTTCGTGTTCTTGATTAACAATTCAGAATAGAGAGAACAATTGATGAGAAGTATGTTAACTTAGATGAAGTAATAAGTGAAGTTGTGATCTTAAATCTCCGTAATCTTAATTTAACTAGTGGTAATTAGTAGTAGTTAGAAGTAGTTTAATTATATATTGAAATTCATTCGTTTGAATAAGATTGAGTTGGTTACGAGTTAGTACTTGGTGATTCTTATTAAATAATTTCTCGTGGGAACGATACTTTACTTTCACTTTATTACTTGTTAACCACGTATACTTGTGTGTTGTGCGTAACTAGATTTTACCCAACAAGTTTTTGGCACCGTTGTCGGGGAATTAATTTAATAATTATTTGACAATATTAACTTCAATCAAATTAGTCTTAATTTAAATATTTTTTTATTATATTTTTTTATTCTCTTCCTATCTTACTCTCTTTTCAGGTACCATGGCTGAATTCAATTATCAATGGCCATAGACGAACATGACTCAACCAAGGGAAACAAGGATTGATGAATTTATATTAGCACAAATTAAAGAACTTTCGAGGAAGTTGGAGGTTGTCGCAGCCCAACGGAGTCGAAGGATGACAGTTACGTGTGATTATTGTGCTGGCAATCATTCGAGTCATCAATGCACCGTCAGTTTTGAACCGGTACCATAAAGTGGTGATTACCTCAACAACTATGCTGAGCCTAACTATGACCAAGATTGGGGGTATCACCCGGATTCTTCATGGAGCTACAATTATGATGATCAATACTACGCTCCAAATCCATCATACACATCAGGATTTTCATGTCCACCTCCATTGCCACAAGAAGAAAATTCAACGCTGGAGGAAATGTTGTCCAAGTTCTTAGCAGACCAAAAGGAGAGGAGGATTTTATTTAATAATCAAATAGAGCAAATGAACAACGCCTCAAACAACTGCCCTCCAAGTACTTGGATTGATGATATGGATTCCGAAACTGATGGAGAGCCAAAATCAAATCTGCTATTGGATGAGCCACAAGAAGAAAAGTCAAATCTGGAGGAACTCATGTCAAATGTCATAGCAGATCAAGAGGAGGGGAAGATTAGTCAGGAGTTGTCAAGTCAAGATCTTAATAATCAGATGGAGTAACTCATCACTACCCCACCAAATGGTCCTAATTACATGGATTCCGAAACAGAAACAGATAATTCAGAGCTGAGGGAATGGTGACTCAAGTTCATAGCAGACATAGAGGAGAGGAGGATTTATCAAGAGAGTTTAATTCGAGATCAAGAGTTATCAACTCAAAATCTTAATAATCAGATGGAACAACTCACCAACGCCTCAAACAACTGTCATCCAAACACTTGGCGTAATGATATGAATGACGAAACTGACGGAGAATCCGAACCAAATCTGCAACTGGATGAGCCACAAGATATAGAAAGTGTGAAGACAAATGGGGATAATAAAATAGAGGTCAACAAAGATCTAAATGGGTCTCCATCAAAGATCAAAGAGTCAGTCAGATTTGCAAAACTATGCCCGATTGGTAGTCATGTTGTCGACAAAGCTCTTGATGACAGAAGAGCGACTACAATTTTGAAGCCATGGTGGGACGAGAGAGAGAGAGAAGATAGACGAAGAGCCCATTGTGTGTGACAAGCTTGCATGCCCCAAAGCAATCACATACACAATGGAGACAACACCTAGCTGTTGAACCTTCTTCGTGGAGATCAGACCGAATAAGATAATGCTAGGTGACTTTAATGCACTGGCCATTGCCTGTGGGAACCTCCAAAAGGATAATTTGTTACTGATGGATGGAGGGTTCCTCAACTTTCGAAGAGGAATTGGATAGCGTTGACTAGACAAAGTCCGGCTGAAGGACTATAAATCAAGCGCTTATTGGGAAGCAACCCAAGTTTAATTTTTATTTTTATTTTAAGTTTTTGTTTTAGGTTTCGTATTATTTGATAGATTTTTATCTTTTTTGTATTTAATAAACTTGCTTCTATTGTGTTTACAGGTTAGTCAAGTCCAATCTCAAGTGTGGTGCCCGATTCATTCTAATATGCCTAGCCTATTCTTCAGACTTAGCAGACAAGGAGGGAAATTGCTATATTTTCAGGGAAGTCCCCTCTTTTAATTTTTTTCTTAGCCATTGAGGACAATGTTTGTTTTAAGTTTGGGGGTATTTATCATGTTTAATATTTACTTGGGCAATGTTTTCATAGAATTTGATTTTGGCCAATGATAAGTGAGTGATTAATGAGTTTTTAACTCTTGGAGATTTGATGAGCATGCTTAGTCTATATTTCAACTCATTAGTTGGTTTCACACTACTTGCAAATTTTTTAAAATTTTTTACACATATCCATTTGTTTAGCTAGTTGGGATTGAAAATTTGTGACTAAATGCGTATGAAAAATATCATTGCAACTTGAGAAACCTTATTTGAGCATCATTCAAAGTGAAAATTCGGCACTCACATAAGTTTGGGGGAAATCTTGGGGTATTTTTGAAAAAAATTATTGGAACCTTCTCGAGTTGAATAATTGAAGCATGTGGTGGGTCGAGATGGAGCGTAAAATGCACTCCCCATAAACACAGGCATGAGATGGAGCGTAAAACGAACTCATTAAATAGAAAAAAAAGTAGCTTTGAAATACTTGGGAAGGGTTAATTTGTGCTTAAACATTTAAATATCCGGTTGATCCTCAAGAAAAATTTGTGCTTTGTCATTATTAGCGGAGATTGATGTGATAAAAAGTTTTGAGAGTTATTTTTGAGAATCTTTTATGAATGTTGGTTGATGTTAGCTAAATCATGACTAGTTTGAACATTTGGATGCACACACGCACTTAAAGGATCATGAGTAGATATGGAACAATGAAAGTTGTTGAAATTTTAGACATAACATTGTTTTGAAATTTTCTGGGGGTTATCATTTGTTGTAAACCTTTGAGGCCACTGTTTAAATTCATATTAATTCATTATCTGAGTGGATTATTGCTAGAGAATCTCTAATTGTATTTTTGCTTGAGGACAAGCAAAGTCTCAAGTTTAGGGGTATTTGATGAGTGAGTTTTATACCTACTCATCGGTAGTCGTTATAGCCTGATTCTGAATGTTTTCGAGTAATTTGTCTATCATTTCTATTGGTTTATACGTTTATGTGCAGGAATTGGAATGGATGCAAAAGGAGTTTAAAAAGATAATTTCCAACATGCATGGCTAGCACCCCAAGACCAAAGGAATTAAACATTAAATAAGCAAGCACGTGGGGGCCAAGGTTTGGTTGTTGCCGTGCAAAGATTGTTATGCACTCCAAATAGAGAAGCAACTCACGAGAAAATGCAAGCAACATGAAGCACATGAAAATTAGCTCACGGACAGCATGTGCAAATCAAGGCGGCTGGACAGTATGATACTCCGCTGAGGCGGGGAGGCGTAACTCAGCCTGCACATTTCCTTTTGCTACTCGAATTGGCTAGAAGGAAGGCCCTAGGCGGTTAGTTAGTGGATATATAAGGGAAAATAAAAGCATGGAGGCGCCAGCTGCATACTCTTCTTTCCCTACTTGGACTTGAACACGGATGCTGCATGAAACAAATGGGTTACTCATTTATTATATATATTCGGATGGTGGGCCACGAGTGTTGGACTTGCGGTAAGGATGGAAGACAATGGCATGAAGTGGGCTGCAATTTGTATATATGATATATAAGTGACACGTATGCTACAAAAGGTGACGCAAGCAGCTGATTTCTTTCCTACTTCGGATGGGACACGGATTGGTGATGTAGCACAAGAAAAAGTTGGCTGACTTGATTATAAAGGGATGGAGCAGCTTAGTGGGGAGAGTATAATATATATTATATAGTATAGTTTTATTAGATATTATATAGTATGGTACGGATTAGCTTCTAGATATATATTAGATAATATATAGTTTAGTAAGTGGCAGTATATATATATATATATATATATATATATATATATATATATATATATATGATATTAGTATTATTAGTTTGAGGTGAGTTTTATTATTAGTTTAGTTTTAAATAAAAAAATAATAAATCCTAGTTAAAAGAGGATTTAGAGGTTGAAGCACTTGGTGGCCATTGGAGATTCAGATCAAGAGCAAGAAGGAGGACGAATTTACCGGCAACAGATTCAATTCTTTTCCTTAATCTTATTCTTATCTTTTAATGTGTATTCAATTGTGGATTCTTAGTTTTAATTCAATGAACTAATTCTTTGTTTAAGATTGCAATGGATCTTATTGTGTAATTTATTTTACTATACTTCTTTATCAATTATTATGATCTATCATTGTGAATTGTCTATTATGATTTGGAATAATTGTTTAATTGCCTAGATATCAATTACCGTGATAATTTATATGAAATCGAGAGATGAGTATAGATTTAGATCTGATCATAATAGCATTTGTTTGTGATTTCTGCATAGATGGAAGTCATGATTCGTGTTTAGGGTAGAAGTATGCCTTTACGCCATATGTAATCTTATAGAGAACTTGTCATTAATTTTTTTTTAATTGTAATTCACATAGAAATATAGTGGTTTAGTTAATTAGGGTGTCTTGCTTAACTCTATCATATGTGAATTTGAGTGAGTATGGTATAATGCATCATGAGGTGGTTATATTTGCTTTCGTGTTCTTGATTAACAATTCAGAATAGAGAGAACAATTGATGAGAAGTATGTTAACTTAGATGAAGTAATAAGTGAAGTTGTGATCTTAAATCTCCGTAATCTTAATTTAACTAGTGGTAATTAGTGGTAGTTAGAAGTAGTTTAATTATATATTGACATTCATTCGTTTGAATAAGATTGAGTTGGTTACGAGTTAGTACTTGGTGATTCTTATTAAATAATTTCTCGTGGGAACGATACTTTACTTTCACTTTATTACTTGTTGACCACGTATACTTGCGTGTTGTGCGTAACTAGATTTTACCCAATAGTGAGCAGCTGTATTTCTAAAACAGATAATCATGAATGTCATTGATGATAATATATAATTACATAAACTATGACACTTTAAATCCTGGATCCATAACATACCTAACTAGATAGAGATGTACCTTTTTCGCTCCATGTATGTCTCCAAAATGTCTGTTGATCATTTACTCATCTTTCTTTTCTTCTTTTTCTTCTTTCCTCTGCTCTCCCTCAGATGCATGCTTCGTTTCTTCATCTTGCTCTAGCTCTGGTTCGGTTGCATGCTCTTTTTCTTTGTCTGGCTCCCCCTTAGATTCTGTCTTCATAGGGTCATCATCTTTTAGCTCCCCCTCAGATGATGACTCTACCTCTGTTGCTGCTTTCTTCTTTTTCTTCTCCTCCTTTGCCTTTCTGCTCTTGGTCTTCTTTTCTTCCTTCATTCTTCTTTCTTTGGTCGTCCTTGTAAACCTCTTTCTATATCTCTTTTTCTCCCCCTTTTTGTCATTAATCACTTGAGAGAGCTGCTCCACGTTTGACATAAGCTGCTCCATTGGGTAAGATGAGTTACCAACCTCAATCTTGAGTTCTTATTAACTGAGCTCAAGTTGTAGGGAGAGAGACTCATTTAGGTTGTCAATCTTGTCAAAGAGAGATAGGATTTGGTCTTCACTGGCCTTCTTAGCTCGTAGAGCTTCTTCCTTATGATCACTTATAGTCTTCAGAAATATTTGATCTCTTAGTTAAAGCTTGAGAGATATGTTTCAGAGTCTGGCTTGAAGCCTTTTGGATAGCTCATTGTCTTCTCCTATTGATATGTCCTTGACTTCTGCACCAATGAGAGAGATTTCCTCAATCAATTCTTCTAAGTTCTTCTGAAGCTCTTGCTATTAAAGAGATCTGGCATCATGTTGTTCATCCTCTTTCTGAGCAGCTGGTTGATCAGCCTTCTGCTGAGCATCAGGTTGGACTCTACGATTCTCACTCTTGGATAAGCCCTCAAATGTAGTGAGGATCTGATAAATCATTGAGTTCCATGCTGCTTAGCATGATCATCTTCATTGGTAGAGTGAGGGAACTCTACGATCATAGTCTTTGGTATGATCCTTTTTCCATCAGAGTCTGCTCGACATTCGTAGGGAATGTAATGATTTCCAGCATGTCGATAGACCTTAAAATGAGATTGGTCTTTGATAAGCAGAGTTGCAAACTTCTTCACCCTTGGAAAATTCTGTGTCGCCAGCTCTAGGTTGGGGAGGTGAGAGAAAGACCATGAGAAATAGCTGTTATCTTCTGTGAGGGATGCCTTTACCCATGGCATATGAGGATGAAACCATCTTATCACATGATCCTTGATTTCAGTATCATATATCAAGGTTGAAGTGTCTAGCTTTATAGTTTCACGATTGTTGAGTAGATGTGCTGCAGTCATTTTCACCACATTCAGCCTTCCATTTCCATGTTTAATCCATTTCTCTGGAAGTACATCTAGTGGTTCTTCATCAACTTCTACCACTATTCTTCTCTTGCATTGAACAGGATAAGGGATGTGAAAATCTTCTAGCACGTCATCCATAGGACTGGAGTCTCCTTTTCTTTCTTCATGATCTAAGCTGCAGTCATACTGGTGTAGACTTCCTTCAACTGACTCATCAGTTTGTTCATACATTTGATCATTAGCTTCATCATCAGCAGAGCTTGCCTTTGCAGACTCACTATCCTCTTCTAGCTCTGCAGTCTTTGGCCTTTTGCTGCTATTATTTGCAGACATCTTCATTTTTCTTCCCTTAGTAACTTCTTCCTTTGATACAGCCTCATCACTGAGTTCAATGATAGCTGTAGATGATTCTCCTTTCTTTCCTAGAATAGCTCGAGCACGCAATCTATTGCTCTTCCTTCTTTTTGGGGATTTAGCTACGGGAGATTAAGATCTCTCTTTATCTTTAGTCTTTGAAGTTTATGATTCATCAAACAGACTTCTTTGAGGTTCAACAGCAGGAGGGGCATATGTTTCTTCTTCAGACTCTGCGTCTCTTGGACCATTAGATAGACTCCTTGGTATTTCAGCACTAGGAGATTTAACTATTTCAGAATTAGATTCTCCCTTGTCAGCAGAATGGCTACTCTGAGGATTAACCATAGGACTTGCATATTCTTCTTCATCATTAGACTTGCTCCTTGGAGATTCATCCTTGAAGCTCTCAGTTCCCATCTTATCTTCTGACTCTACGTTTTCTTCTTCAGTAGATATACTTCTTTGAGGAACTAGCTTTTGCTTCTGCACCACTTTAGCATTCTTCTTCGAGGGCTTTACAGACTTGGACTCTGGGACAATTGCATCATCAGAGTATGACAGTTCTTCTTCTTTCATAGCACTTGCCTTCCTCTTCTTTGAAGTACTCTTGCTGCTGCTGCCATGTGTTATCAGCCTTTTGTTCTCCATTAGGTTCTTCTTATAGTTAGAAAGTAGCATAGGGGTCATCACCTTATGGCTGTTTAGAACTACACCTTCATCATCCTTAATCTTATTCTTCAGCTTCTTCTTCAGAATGATACTCAAGAACTTTCCATGGAAAACATTTGTGAGCGGTTTCTCTGTTAACCTCTTCTTCTCCGCCTTGTCCAGCCATTTGGACATTAGGTCGAGCAGGATAACTCCAAAATTGATTAACTTCCTCAGAACTATTGCAGACATAATCTTTAACTGTTGATCACTCACAGTGTCATGTGCAGTGTCCTTACATAGTATGCATTTCCCTACAATCTCTGCGAGGAACTCAAATTCTTCAAGAAACTCCTTTTTCTTTATATCCTTCAGACTAGGATTTCTCTGGTACCGCATAATCTTCTTGGCTTCTTCAGTGTCAATTTCATCAAGATTTTTTAGACCTAGGTCAGGGAAACCTAGACATTGATTTATGTCTGCAGGTTTTAACTTCAAAATCTGGCCTTTGACCTTTGTTGTTAGAGTTCCAGAACTTATATTCATATTTGAGTAGAACTCTTTAACTAGATTGACATAGATAAGAGTGTTCGACTCAAGGCATTCAGAAAATTCGTCCTTCTTTACAAGCTCAAGAATATCTCTGAACTTCTTCTCGGATTTCTCAAACTTCTTCGTTCCAAGTTGAATGCCAGTGATTACTTGCTTGTCTGTCATTTAAAGAGTTAGGGTTTTTTGGATTTATGACTTTGTGAGGATCTTCTGATATGTCATGAAGTGATTCGAGATTTGATGACTGTTGGAGAAGGTCTGGCTGTTTGGAGGTGTTTAGGTTTTGGCTTATGAGGGTGAGTGTATAGATTTGATAGGCTTGCATCTATTGATGAACTCTCTAAAATGAAACTGCCAATAATTTGAATTTCCATCTTGTAACTGTTCCCTCCACATTTCTCAGTGGGACAATTGTAAGACGTTGATAGGTCACAATCTGTAACTTCGCCATCGTGTCAGTTAATCAGATTGACTTTTCTTCTATTGACTATTGACTTCTTCAATCCGTGGAGTGACTTATGACTTATCTTGGTACTCCACTGTTTCCCAAACTGACCTACAACCTTTGCATCTTCTTCGAAGATCGTAGTCTGTGGTCATGCTTCAATAGACAACTTCTTCATTTAGATTCTAATGGATTGGCAATTCTCATTTGCAGCTTGTATTCTTCTGATGAGATGCTGCTTGCTTCAGCAGAGATTCTTGTGATGTAATTAATATTTGCACTTCTTCTGGATTAAGGTTGCTTAGGTAGGGCCAACCACTTAGACCAAGGCTAAAGGTTAGGTTTGTCCCTGAGGCACTTATCAGATGAAGAGCTTTGGCATGGTCAGTACCGACATCACATTTGATCTCTCTGCTGAGGAGTTCATTTACTAACTCTTGATATTCAATGGCGTTGGTTTTGGTGTATACTGCAATCGTGGTGTCCTCTTGCTCTTACACTACGATTAGATGTTTGATCGTAGGAACTCTACGATTTGAGGTGTGTGGTTGATATGGTTATCAGTAGCACGTTTTAGGATGTTACTACTTGATTATGGGTCTTCATTTGGTTCATCAGTCACAAAGTTTTGGGACTCTGTAACCAGAATATTTATGTTTAGGGTTAGCTCCTGTTCTCTATGAACTAGACAGAAGTGGTTTTGATAATCGTGGTGTGGTTGATAGACATGCACCATGATTGACTTATTTTTTGAGCTTATCTCAGATCTTCTGGCAAGAATTCTACTTCTTCATTTTCCTCCCTGAGCTTCACCATCTCCATATCTTCATCTATTCTTCCACAATCTTCACCACCTTCAACTTTCCTTTCACATCAGCATCACTTGGTTCTTGCATTTTCTTCTTAGTATAGATCATAGTCTGATCAGATACAATATTGTGCTCTTCATAACTAATCATGTCCTGATTAACTTCCTCTTTGCCTTTTCTTCAGATTCAGCCCTGACAGTTGTTCAGGCTGGGAGGCTGTTGTAGCTTCTCCATTCGCAGTAGTAATTAGTCTGAACTCTACGATTGGTAATAACTCCACAATCGTAGTGAGTGAGGACTTCTTTATTTTGTGACTGCTTTTCTTCTTCTTCTGAAGTTCAGCACTACCTTCAGCTTCTCACTTGATCTTCCTGAGTCAATAAGGGACTATCTTTACTACTTGGAAGATCTGAAGAATTTGCTTCATCAGTCATCTTTGACACCTTTAGTGCTGCTGCTCTTTGCAGATCACTGCTCCCCCATGGATGATGCTATCTTCTCAAGGAGGGATGAATTCTTCTTCTACTTCTTCATAAGTATAAGAGAACAGCTTTGTATATCTCATTCTGGATGAGATCATTATGATTGAATAGACTCCATTGGATCATAAAGAGATATCTTCAGGACTGATCACTCCACAATTATTGACAGAACTACGAACGTAGTCTTCTTCATCTGAAACCTGAACAGGTGTTTTCAGCAGTTTTATAGTCCTTCCTTAGTTTCTTCATTATATACTAGGGATGAATGATGAGTCATTTGAGACTATCAATTTGTCAACGTCTATCAGCCTTTCTTCAGTTTGTCGCCCTTCCTCCTTCATCAGATATATGAACTTTGATGCTTAATGAAGGGACACTACGATTTTGATCATTTTTCCATAATCGTAGTGTGTTGGCTTGCACAAGCTGACTTTATTCTTAATCATAGAGAGCACTGCGATTTTCTTTAAGTTCTTAGGTAGACTGCACACGTGGAGTTCTGCTTATATGACGCATTCTTCATGATCAATGCTTGATGATCCTCTGATGTGAACTTCTTTGATGTTCCCTCTGAGTTAATATGCTTTGTATGAATAAGCATAGAGGATTTCTTTCATCTTGTCATGAATAGCCTGCTTCCATATGGAGATCAACAACCATGTAAGCTTCATTTATGTGGACTCAGCAAGTCTTTAAGAACAGGCTTTGGCATAGGGTGATTTTATCAAGAACATTGCTGAAATGCCTTGAGCCTCCAGCTGGTTGAATCTTCGTGACTGAAGCCATCTACTTCAGCATTCCTTAGTGTGGTCAGATAGACCAAGTACCTGCAGGTTTAGATAATTTCTATTTTTGGTACCCATGATTGATTGGTTCCTGCTAGGTTAGTTTTCTCAAAAATCCCTATTCCTCATACTTTTGAATTTCTATCATATTTAGCATCAACCATCATATTCATGCATTTATCAGATTTAGATATGGCATATAAAATGCATGATAGTAAGTGTGTGTATGATTAAGCATTTAATAAGACACTTCTTTTCTTTGATGGTTTCACCCTTTTCTTGGTTATGTTCACATATTTTGAATGTTCACAGAGTAGGAATCAACTCCATTACTTATTTGTAACTGATTGATTCATGGAGATGATAAGTTTCTAAGAATCTTTAAGATACTCCTCTAGAGCTGATCATACTCTACGTATTATCAAAAATATAGAACATAGGTTTGTATATATATATCTATATGCATACATACCAACCCTTCAGCAAGGATTAGTCCACTTAAACTTGATTAAATCTTGATAGGCTTATGACCTATTTCAGACTTCTTTTAAGGTGTTATCTTCAACCTAAAACTTGGATGGAGAGAAAGTTTGTTGACAGTTAAGTTTCCAACCTTAGTGTACTTTCTCTCTTCTCCTTTTTAGGAGGAGTATGGTCTCTTGATAGAATACTGTTATAGTGCACAAGGTGATACAATATAATGAACAATTAAGTACTAATGAGGAATCATACCTTTACACTGTCAGTCTCTTAACAGTCATTTTTCTTACTATAATGATGTTAGGCATTGATGTGCATATTTTTGCATTTAATGCTGGCAGCCTGTTGCTCCATTTGACCTTAGATCAATCAGTCATAGTCTAGGAGATATAAGCTAGGAAAGTCTTGACAACTTTATTTCTTTGATAACCTTGAACCTCAGGGTTCACATCCAACTGCTGGTTAGCCAAATACATATTGGAGAAATTCTTCTTTCTCCTATGGATAAACATTTCTTAGCATGTATAACCTTTCATCTTTCAGAATGGTGGACGCTTGATTCTTTGCTGTTGATGCCTCTTGACTTCCCATCTCTGATCTGCAGACTACAAGATTGACTTTGGACATGGATTGGTCTTGTTGCTATGGCACTTAAGAATATGGACCAATCTGAGCAACTTCAGGTGTATATACACATTTACCTGTACACATTATTTCTAACGTGTGAGCTCATCTGCATTTACAAGTGACTTACTACTAAACTAAGTTTAGAACAATGTTTATGCCTGGGATCAGACTCAAAGCGATTAGCTTTTGAATAAAGCATGAGAACCTGCTCTGATACCAATTGTTAGTTCTCAGTACGCACACAATAGATCTAGAAAGGGGGTTGAATAGATCCTTTTTGATTTCAAATACTTTTCTAGTTTATTTTGTATTGCTAATGAATTAGAATATGACAAACATAAGAATCGTTTCAAGCACAGCGGAATAAGTAAAAGATCCCCTTCATTGATATTCATAAACATTCATACATTGTTCATGGAGTTAGTTTAGTTGTAAGTAGTTAATACATACATAGCAGTTATAGCAGTTAGGTACATAATGTAAATGACATAAAGTAAATGACAGAATGTAAAAGACACAAGGGGTTTTAAGTGTTTCAGAGACTCAAGCTCCTAATCCACTCTTCTGCTTCTCTAGCAAGAAATCCACAAAGGAAAGGGCAACACCCTGAATCACTAAGATTCCTTCAAGACCAGCAGCCTTGGAACTTCAGTTCACTAAGAACTCTTCAAGCCCAGTATGCTTGGAACTCCTCTAGTTCACTAAGAATTCTTCAAGGCCAGTAGCCTTGGAACTTCAGTTCTCTACGAACTCTTCAAGCCTAGCAGGCTTGGAACTTCATTTAGTCCCTCCGGACAAGGACCCCTCAGGCCCTGGCTACTTCTTGTTGTTGATATTGTTGTTGTTTGTGCCTTGCTGCTAAGATGTCTTAAAGCATTATCATCTCAGGTACTTAGCAGCTTGGCATGGTCCTCTTTGCATTCTGCATAAAGTCTGGACCACTTCTTCTTTGGTGCAGCTGAGCATCTTTCTGTTCTGCTCATCTTCATCTGATGTCACCTGTGCACCATCACCATCCAGGTTTGCTAAGGCTTGACATTTCTAGTCCATTTCTTCTGGTCCTTAGCATTCCCTGAACCCTTCTTGAATGATATGCAGACATGGTTCTGCATCTTTTCCTTTTTAGCTTCTAGTTCTTCATGATGATCCGTAGTGTGGCTCTTAGGATCTTCTTTCTGCTCAGCCACTTTTCTGAATGTTATCTTTATGGCCTTCTCGGCTCTCAGCTTAGCTGTCATTTTCAATGGCATCCTCATCGTTGTTGAGTGAAGCCTTAGTCTGTTGAAGCGTTTCTTCAAATCTACTTCACTTCCACTTTTGTAGTCTCACTGCCACTGAGACTTGTTCTGTTCAGCTCTGGTGGAACTCATAGAGTCAACAATATAGCATTCCAACAACTCAACGATTCTGCAACTTAGCAGCACTTGATCTTTGAAGCTTCATCTGTTAAATACCCTTCCATGATCTTCAAGTTGGAAAATAGCCGTTGGAAGCTTTTTGAATTACTTCGCAGATCTCGAGTTATTTGGTGCAGACTATTGATGTGATGTGACAACTCCTTTATAACATTACTAACACAGCAGTCTGCTACTTCACTTACCGCCTCAGAGATGTCACCTTTTACTTGTCAGGCTGGTAGTCACCTTTATTTCTCCTTTCTGATTCCTTGATTCGAATCTACAGGAGTTGTCCTTCTGCATCGATGCTCTCAATCAGCAACGTTCGAATATCAATCTTCAGATTAAACCGTTGCTAATGCTTTACTCTTCAGATGACCGAACTCTACGATTCAGATGTAGATGTTCTGGGACCTTGATCGTAGTGCGTCTTGTTGAATTTTGCTCATAGTCTGGTTAGAGACAACACTACAATTATGAAGAGTGTTCTTTGGATATGCAATGTAGAATGCCTCTTCCTTCACTTGTGCAGTGCTTCAACACTTATGCTTGCCTTGACTGATCTCAGGAACTGATAGCTTGACGTATTGCTCTGGCCTCTTCTGAATAGCAAGACACATCAGATTTGTGGCATACCCAGCTCTCTTTCTCCTGGTGATCTCCCGTTCACCTATTATCAATGGTCTGACCCATGCTTAATCACTTTTGTCTTGTTCTTCATAAGCTGTCTAGTATCTCTATGTAAACTGCATCAGTTCCTGCTTTGTCTAGGAAACACTACGATCCTGGTTAATCTCAAGATCGTTGTCTTCTGTTCTCTTAACAGCTATTGCACTTACTGACTTTCTTTAGTCAGTCACTATATCTGAAGTCTTCTTCTGATTTGCTTGTAGAAGGCTTCATCTTCAATAGCTTCACAACTCAATCAGGATGTTGATTGAGTTGGTGCTTAGATCTTCTGTTTGCTTGCATGCCATTCGTTGAGTGCTCTCTGGTGTCCTTCAGGTGAAATGTATCTTTACAGCTCAGACCAGAGGCTTCATACTTTGGATATTTTGGGAGTGCTCATCTGTTAAGAATCGTGTTGACACTACGATTCTGCCTTGGCGTTGTGAGCATTTTGTTGAGGCCTTAGTTCTGCAGACTACGATATTGCATTGGTTCTGCAGACACTACGACTCCGAGATCAGATCTTAACAGACTACGATTTTTGCCTTCTTGCTTGTTGTCCTTGTCTGATCTGGCTCGCCTACGATCTCTGCCTCTTATATGATCAGTATACTCCACTACTTCATGTGTGGCCTACGATTCTTGACCTAGCTTTGGCAGGTGCTTGGTCGGCTCTTATACAGGCTGTCTCTACAATTTTGAACATGACTTCCTCGGCAGACTACGACTCTGAGAAAGTTCTTCTCGACACACTATGATCCTGCCTCGTCTTTCCTGGCAGACTACGAACTCTGAGATCTACTATCCTTGCAGACTACGATTCCGCCTTGATAGTTCTCGAGTCTTCCTTGTCTCTCCTGGCAGACTATGATGGCTGGTGCAGTGATCGACGATCAGACATGCCTATCTATTACATTATATAAGATCAACCTAACAAGTTTGATCTTTCTATTTATAGACCTTGTACATCATTTCTTTTTAAGGACTTTACAAAGCTGTTTTGCTTATATAGGATCAACCTAACATAATTGATCATTTCAGTCTAAGTTCTTGTACATATGTTCCTATTATCTATCAAAGGAGTTTACAGCTTTTATCAATGCAAGCATACTTGCATATTCATTCATTTATATCATAATCAAATCTTATATAAATAGGAATAACATTCTCATGTATATTCCTAACACTTAGGTTTGTTCACTAACTTATTTAACTTATTAGTGAGACTTCCTTTAAATAATATAGCATATTATTCACATAATCACTTAATTGTCCATAATATATCACAAATTATTTATTTACAATGCAATACAGAAATTCTTGGTTATTACATTCTCCCCTCCTTAAAAGAATTCCGTCCCCGGAATTCTATTAAGGTTACTCAAAAATATTCGAATGGTTCTTCCTCATTTTTTCCTCAAGCTCCCATATAGCTTCCTCAGCATTGTGGTTTCTCCATAGGACTTTGACAGAATGTATAACCTTATTTCTTAATTTCTACTCTTTCCTATCCAAAATTTCTATAGAAACCTCCTCGTACGATAAGTCCTTCTCGACTTGAATCGGCTCTTAGGATATCACATGCTTGTAATTCAGCTTGTACGGCCGCAACACTGACACATGAAACACATTGTGAATATGTTCCAATTCAGGAGGTAGAGCTACCTCGTACGCCACTTCCCCTATCTTCTTCAGTATTTCGAATGGTCCAATAAATCTCGGACTCAGTTTACCTTTCTTTCCAAATCTTATCTTCCCCTTATAGGGAAATACTTTCAGAAATGTATAACTTCCCACTTCAAAGTCTCTTTTCTTGCGATTAATATCTGGGTACTTCTTTTGTCGATCCTGAGCTGCTACCAGTCGAGCTCTTATCAGTTTGATGATCTCCACAGTCTGTTTCACCAATTTTGGCCCCAACAGTCTTCTTTCACCTACCTCGTCCCAACATAAGGGCGTTTTGCATTTTCTTCCATATAGGGCTTCATACGGCGGCATTCCAATGCTTGCATGATAACTATTGTTATACGCAAATTCCACTAATGGAAGATGATCTTCCCAGCTTCCTTTGAAATCCATCACACAGGCTCTGAGCATGTCTTCTAGTGTTTGAATCGTTCTCTCGCTTTGCCCATCAGTCTGTGGATGATACGCAGTACTTAACTTTAGCTGTGTCCCCATTCTTTCTTGAAGACTCCTTCAAAAGTTCGACGTGAAGCGCGGATCTCTATCAGACACATTTGATACCGGCACTCCATTTCTCAAAATTATTTTCTTGATATACAACTTGGCTAACTGATACAAAGTATACCTGATCTTGATCCACAAAAAGTGTGCTGACTTTGTAAGACGATCGACAATCACCCATATGGCGTCATAACCTTTCTGTGTCGCTGGAAGTCCTGCCACAAAATCCATCGTGACGTGCTCCCATTTTTATTTCAAAATTTCCAACGGCTGTAATAGTCCACTTGGTCATTGATGCTCTACCTTGACTCTTTGACAAGTTAAACATCTACTGACGCATTCAGCAATCTCTCTCTTCATGTTTGGCCGCCAATAATGTTGACGCAAATATTAATTCATCTTCGTGCTTCTTGGGTGTATTGAATATCTTGTATTCTGCGCTTCTTGCAAAATCTCCTCTTTTAACTTTGGTACTGCAGGTATCCAAATTCTTCCTTCAAATCTCAGCAATCCAGTGCCGTCAATCTTATACTTCAACTTTTCGACTTCAGCCAACCGCTTCTTTATATCACCGCATTCTTCATCATTCTCTTGTGATTCTTTCACCTTGTCTAATAAAGTCGGACTTGCTTCCATTTCTATCACTTTATTCCAATCCTTCAGATTTTTCACCTCCAACTCCATTTTCTCCATTTCTCTTACTAATTCTTCTTGGTCTATCAATACAAACAACTTTTCTCTGCTCTTCCTGCTTAAAGCATCTGCCACTACATTGGCCTTCCCTGGATGATATAGAATATCACAATCATAATCCTTGATCAATTCTAACCATCTCATCTGCCTCATGTTTAACTCCTTTTGTGTAAAGATATACTTCAGACTTTTGTGGTCTGTGTAAATCTCACACCTTTTTCCGTAGAGATAATGTCTCCAAATCTTAAGGGCAAACACTACTGCAGCCAATTCCAAGTCATGGGTAGGGTATCCCTTCTCATAGACCTTTAATTATCGTGACGCGTATGCAATGACTTTACCATTCTGCATTAACACGCAACCTAGTCCCTTGTATGACGCATCACTATACACTGTAAAACCCCCTGTACTATCTGGTAAAGTTAACACAGGTTCTTCACTTAATCTTTTCTTCAATTCCTGAAAACTTTGTTCACACTTCTCTGTCCACACATACTTAATAGTCTTCCTCGTCAGATTAGTTAATGGTGTCGCTATCTTCGAGAAATCCTGAATAAACCTTCGATAATATCCTGCCAATCCCAAGAAACTTTTGATCTCTGTCGGTGTCTTCGGTTGTCCCCAATTTTTCACCGCTTCTACTTTTGCTGGATCAACAGAAATTCCCTCGTTGTCAATGACATGTCCCAAAAATTGAACTCTCTTCAACCAGAACTCACACTTCGAAAATTTAGCATATAACTTCTCCTCTCTTAAGGTTTCCAATACAATTCGTAGATGTTCGGCATGCTCCACTTTAGTCTTCGAATACACCAAAATGTCGTCAATGAACACAACCACAAACTTATCCAAGTACGGTTTAAATACTCTATTCATCAAGTCCATAAAAGCAGCTGGTGCGTTCGTCAGTCCAAATGACATCACTAGGAACTCATAATGGCCGTAACGAGTTCTAAATGCTGTCTTTGGTACATCTTCCGTACTCACCTTTAACTGATGATAACCAGTCCTTAAGTCAATCTTTGAAAAATATCTCACTCCTTTAAGTTGATCAAACAGATCGTCTATTCTTGGTAACGGATATTTATTCTTGATTGTCACTTTATTCAATTCTCTATAATCCATACACAACCTCATCGAACCATCTTTCTTCTTTATAAACAACACCGGTGCTCCCCACTGAGATACACTAGGTTGTATGTACTTCTTGTCCAACAACTCTTGTAGCTGGATCATCAACTCTTTCATTTCTACAGGAGACATTCGATACGGTGCTTTTGATATTGGCGCTGTCCCCGGTACTAAATCAATCACAAACTCTATCTCTCTGTCTGACGGAAGTCTAGGAAGTTCTTCTAAAAAAACATCCCTAAACTCATTAACTATAGGTATCTGCCCCATATCCGAATTCACAACCCGTGTATCCACTATATGAGCCAAATAACCTTTACATCCATTTCGTAACATCCTCCTGGCCTGCATTATCGTCAGACAACTCGCTTATCTTGGCGACTTGCTACCATAAAATACCACCTTAGACTTATTTAGTGTCTTAAGGCGTATACTCTTCTTTTGGCAATCTATAACTACCTCATGGTTATACAACCAATCCATCCCTAAGATGACATAAAATTCTCCTAAGCGTATCAGAATCAAATTCACGCTTAACTTATGTCCCCTTATTTCCACACCACAGTTGTTATGGATAAACTCTACAGGGATCACTTCTTTGTTTGCAACTTCTATATTCATTGGGTTCTTTAACTTTTCACATGGTAAGTTTAATCTTCTAGCAAATTCATTAGACACAAATGAACAGGTAGCACCCGAATCAAATAATACGTATGCATTTATATTATTGATCGGAATTATACCTGACACCACCTCCTTTGATGCAACTGCGTCTTGCACAGTCATGTTGAAAGTTCGGGCTGTCGGCTTGCTCTGTTGCGTTGGCCCTCCAATTGTTAACTTTGGGGTATTGCTCCTGTTTCCACTTCCTTCGTCAGTATTCTTCTTAAATGAATAATCCTTAAACCGATGTCCCGCTCCCCCACAAGAAAAGCAACCTCCCTTCTTTGGTTTAGGACAATTCGGTGAGATATGTCCTTCTTGGCTGCAGTTATAGCATACATTCTTTCCCTTCATACACTCCCCAGAGTGATTCTTTCCACACTTTACACATGCTGGCTTCTTCTGTGGTGTACTCCCTTGTTGAGTTCCCGATTCGTTGCCACTGTTCCACTTGCATTTCTTAGTGTTACTGCCCCCACTGTTGGCACCCTAATGACCTCCTTCAATCTTATTCTTATTCTTCTCTCGGTTGAATCTAGATATTGCCTCACTACTCCCTTCTGCAATGATAGCCTTTTCTAACAGTGCTTAAAACGTAGTAATTTGTAGCACCGCAACTTTGCTGTGTATCCACGGCTTCAGCCCATTTTCAAACCTATGCGCCTTTCATAGTTCTGTATCCACCTGATGAGGTGCGAATCTGGCCAACTCATTGAATTTTGCTGCATATTCGGCAACTGTCATGTTCTCTTGTTTCAATTCAAGAAACTTCACCTCCATTCTGGCTTGCATGCCTTTTGAGAAATAGATTTCTAAGAACAACTCCTTAAATCTTATCCATACTAATACCTCCGTTCCTGCTCTAGCTTGGTTCGACTCCTACTAATAATTAGCCTCACCTTTCATTAAGTAGGTAACAAAAGCCGTCATTTGCTTTTCGGCTACCCTAGCAATGATAAAGGCCTTCTCCATCTCTTTCACCCATGTCTGAGCTTCTATGGGGTCCGTGGTTCCGCTGAATTCTGGCGGTCCTACAGCCTTAAAATCTTTAAAATTTGCTAATCTATTATTCACTTGATTCCTTGCTGCAGGTGCACGAGTTCGCATAGCTTGAGCTATCATATTTGCAAAGTTCTACATTGGGTCAACTTGATCTCTTTCATTATTTACAAATCGCTCCTCCCTCTGGTTACGGTTTTGGCGACTTGGCTGCATTATCTGGTTTAAACAAAATCTTACATTATCACTTCGAGTTTCATTATATGTTATAAGTATTTAAAATACAACATTTAATTTAAACTTTAATAATCACATTATTATCATGTTCAGCTTGCTGAAATGACCTTTTCAGCTTGCTGAAATGACCTTTTCAGCTTGCTGAAATGACCTTTTCAGCTTAATAAAACTTTCAATTACCACAGAGATAACTTACTATCTTCATTCTCAAAACTTATCTACTTAATCAAACATTTAGTCATAATACCGCATTTATATTTATATACCAAATTTTTAGTGTCGTACACATGTCTGGCATATTTCTATAAATGCTAACTATCTCATTCTAAACATCCAGAGATGGGATCTATCAAAAGGTATACTTCCCTACATAACTAAGATGGGGATACATCATATTTACATATAACCTCACATATCTTAGAGGTTTACATCATAAATAATCTAACTCTGCTAAACAAAAAGGGTACTATTTCGTCTATATACATCACTACCAACCAACACCTCACTGGCTGTCAGGTACCCCTTGGGCATGCTCCTGCTCCTATAGTGCATCTCCCATCACACGACGTCGTACCGACCGGCTAGACTCGCCGATCTCGAAATGCAACCTCACCTGACCAACCTTGGGACTCGCATATGCTGCATCTAAGGCCCGTCCCAAAGACTCTAGTCTGACTTCATTCTCTTCTAGAAGTAACTCCAACTGGTCCACCATATTTGCTGCCCTGATCCATGCCTGCTTAATCCTGATCTTATCTGCAATCTCCACATCAAACTCAAATCTCATTGCCTCATGCTCAACTCTTAACCCTCCAAACTTTACCTCTTCTTGTTCTAGTCTATCCCTTAGCTGAGCATTCATGGTAACCATAAGCTTAGATGAGGTCTTCTGTCCCTGTAACTGTATCTTCATCTTAGTAAGCTCGATCTAAGCTTGATATGCCAACTCCTTATATTGAGTTTCAGTAAACTGATGAGTGGCATTCTCTTGCTCCAACTCTGTCACTCTATTCTCCAGCGTTATGTTCTCTTCGATCAAGTTCCCCATCATATCCTCGTCATTCTCGTCACTATCAGCTTGATCCTCTACCGGATCTATTGGCTCTTGCTCAACTGTATAGCTACCTTGTCCTTCCCCAGGCATCCTATAACTAAACAAACACAACATCTGTATCACAATAAAATATATTCATTGATAAAGTGAAACAATATTTTATTATGCACAATCTATACTAGATGAATCTCCACAATCCACCTCTTAGCATACTCTATATGAGTTTTCTTCTAAGGTTATAACTTAGGTTTTGCATCCTAATGTTTATAACCTACAGCTCTGATACTAACCTGTGACGCCCCCAAATCCAGTTTCTCTAACCTTGGATTCAGCGCCAACGGTACATCATCATCATAAGCATTCTATAAACTATTGCAGAATAATAAACATATATTGTTCATTACATTAAAGTCTTACAAACATATCCGAAGGTCTATTACCTTAACTTAAACATACCTTATATAAGTTACATATAGTAACACAAAAGGTTTACAAATACATCAAACATAGTATCTCATGATACATAAGCATTTATGTTAACTATTCCTGAACCTTTCCTTTGCCCTTGTCTTTCTTACTCGAACTCTCGGGCTTAGCTGAACTAATTGTCATGATATAGTAAGAGTAAGCAACTAATTTTCTTAGCAAGTTTAATATGAAAGAGATATATCATGATTAGAAAAGAATTTAGCTTTCAATGTTCAACAAGATAAATCGATTGTGAAAGAAAATGAATTACATCTTTATAACTGTATATTCGAATAATTGAATAACAGATGCTGAGCGATTTTAAATAACCGTAAACATATACTAAGGTTGTCAGTATTTAAACTGGTCCTTTTAGTAAAGTTTGGTAATCAAGGAGATCAGCCTTTCATACCGGGTGAAATATGCAAAATCACTCAATATACTAGCAACAATTGTTTTCCAATAATGCTTTAGTAAAATTTGTTCTTCTTCCCAGTCAAGAGTCCTTACCATTTCAATTGGTTAGGCACCGCTTTAAAAACATATTTGATTTAACAAATTTAAACATGTTTGATCTAGCTGATACAACTAGCATAGATCCATCTCATAAATAGCTCATAAATGAAAGAACTTTAAACAATTCAGAATTCAATAATAGTAGAATAGGAATTCGATTGCACAAAGTGCGAATATTAATAATTAATATCGATGTGAATAATCATCAATAACTATTCACTAACATGCTTTGAAAATATAACTCAAGTTTGAGTTCGAGAACTTGCCTTAATCGCGGTCTACTGCTATGTAATTTACTTTAACTTCTTAAGAGAAAAGACTTATAATTGATCTTTCGATTAGTTATAGCATAACTCACTTATAATCTTATCATCTTATATTAAAGTGTCTAACATTTAAACATATAGTTAAGTATTAGACATTACGTTAAAGTCTTAATGTTAAATCATAACTTGTACTTATAAGTTATCCCTTTTATATGTCATCTTAGTAAACTAGATAACATGTCAGTAAACTGAAATACCATTTCAGTAAACCAAAATACATTTTAGTATCCTGGAATCATCATTTCAGCAGACCAAAATCAGTTGCAGTAAACTGAAATTATTTCAGTAACCCTGAATCCATTTCAGTACCCTGACTTCTCATTTCAATCTACTACAATCATAATATAGTTCATTCCCTACCAAATTCAACGACTACGATTAAAATAAAGTATTTTTTCTGTTTTAAATCTCCCGCTTAATATTATTAATTAAATAATAATATTTCAAACTAATGTTATCTACTTTTAATAACATTTAAGTCTAATACTACCAATAATATTTTAATCTAATATCATTAGTCATATAAAGATATTTTAAATCATTTACTGAATTAATAAACAATTTATTTCATTACTTTTTCTTTCACTAATTAATTTATTTAAATCTTCTAAAACACCATACACATAACCACTCTTCACCACTGACCGAAATCCTCACCACAAATCTGCATCAACCATGCTTAAGGATCTCAAGTCATAAAATCATATTTTTCACATTTTTGACATCATATATTTAATTAAATTCATTTAATCATATAACATCATTTATATGAAAAATAGCAAAACAACACCAAAACCATTTCTTTTCTGGACAGTAGCTACATATAATCCCCTCATGAAAATATATTTTTCTAGAAATTTTTAAAATTCATTTACTATATTTAAATTGTCCATAATGGCCAAATATTGTCAAATTTTTCATAAATCGAAATTAACTCCAAAATTTTTGAAAGTTTTAGGGTAGGCTCCTGTTATATACATGTACTTCTAGTAAAAAAAAATTAATTTTTGGATCAATACACAGAGAGTTACTTGGTTAGAGTTTTAAAAGTAGTCCTCGGCCGTAAAATGCATAACTCTCAAACCGTATTGCCAAAAATTCTCAAATTTTTACCGGACCTACCAAACCTCTGATATTACCTCTCCAAAATTTTCTCGAATTTTTAAAGCACATGAAGTGGACGAAATTGCCCTCGTACGTGGACTGTTTTGACCAAAACGCATACCACGACTGCTAGACACGTCATTTTCAAGTTCTACCACTTGGGTTAACTAGTCAACACATATATATAGCACCCCTCTTTGACGGATCTTGCAAAGAAGGTGTAGATTTAACATACTATTTGTTCAAAGGGAGAGAAAGCTAGGGTTTTCTAGATTTCTAAAAACCTAGTTTTATTTCTCTCCTTTTGATCCACTTTTTAATACTTGTACAAGTTTGACTTACACATGAATCTTCGTAAAACACATAAACTAAAGGGTTCTATACTTTCAAATCTTAAACTCTTTTCTCCATCAAATCCATAAAAAAAAAAAAGTAAAGCTTAGAAAATAGGTATACCTTGCTTTCTTAGCTTCCTTTCTCCTCCACCCGTAATATGTGATAAACCTTAGGTGCATATGGATTCAAGCTCCCTCTTCTCTTCTTCTTGTTCCACCAAATTCTCCCTCTCTCTCTAGTTCCTTTATTTTCTCTTTCTATTACTTCCTTCTCTCTCTCTATTTCTTACGTTAGGAAAAATATAAAGTGAGAGCCTAATGAATATCTAAGTTTGCTTAGCCAAATAAAATGATTAAAAATATCATATCATATCTATCTATATTCTTACTCATCTTATCATTCTCTATCTCATCATTATAATTAAGATAATAATCAAGTGGTGGCACTATAATTATTTTGACACCTAGCTTAACTTATCTTTTCCAAAAAGTAGAGTAATGATGATATACTCCCCCCCTTTCTCATCTTATCTCATCCGCCCACCTTGGTCATCTTATCCTTTCTTCTTTTGTTTTATTAAATGCTTAATTAATGACTATAATAACCCTCTCTAAGTGGGCTTAATTATTGGGCTTGTAATTAAATGTTTAATAGGCTTGCACTTTTATTATTATGCTTACTTACAAAATTGAACTTGGGCTTCCCCATTAATTCAATTGGGTCATTATTATAATTATCTTATACATGATATATTGAGCTAATTTAATAATTTAATTGCCCTTAACTCAATTTATCTACAAGTCCCACGCTTAAATAAATAATTGGGCTTGTTTAATTTATTTACTCTCCCCAATTTATTATCTCTTGAGCTAATGCTCATTATTATTAATATTTTTATATTATTATCCATCAATAATATTAATTCACTTACATAACCCAATTAGACTTGTCGTATTCAAGTTTATTAAGTATTTAATTAGGGTTTAACACCTTAAATCCATTTTCTGGATTATTAAAATACTTAGGTTAGTTCACTAACTTATTTAACTTATTAGTGAGACTTCCTTTAAATAATATAGCATATTATTCACATAATCACTTAATTATCCATAATATATCACAAATTATTTAATATATTTATTTACAATGCAATACAAAAATTCTCGGTTATTACACCGCTTGCCCCGGCTCGAATTTCCTTTCCATGATTTTGCGGTCGTGCCACCTTTTCACTTTTTCCTTATACAGTTTTGAGTTTTCGTAAGCCGCAGTCTGAATTCATCTAGCTCATTTAGTTGGACAAGGCGCTTCTCCCCTGCAGCTTTCAAGTCAAAGTTCAGCTTTTTTATGGCCCAGTAGGCCTTGTGCTCAAGTTCCATGGGAAGATGGCAGGCCTTCCCATAAATTAGCTGATACGGTGACATACCCAATGGTGTCTTGTACGCAGTCCTGTATGCCCAAACTGCATCATCGAGCTTAAGGGACCAATCCTTCCTCGTGGGATTTACAATTTTCTCTAAGATCCATTTTACCTCACGATTGAACACCTCAGCTTGGCCGTTCGTTTGGGGATGGTACGCTGTGGCGACACGGTGATTCACCCCATACTTGGCTAATAGCACAGTAAATTGTCGATTACAGAAATGGGTGCCCTCATCACTTATGTTAGCCCGAGGAGTCCCGAATCTTGTGAATATACTCTTTTGAAGAAATTGCAAGACCACCTTAGCATCATTAGTCGGCAAGGCTGCCACTTCTACCCACTTGGTCACGTAATCCATTGCCAGCAAGATATACAAATTTCCACACGACAAAATAAACGGCCCCATGAAATCTATCCCCCAGACGTCAAATATCTCAACCTCTAGGATCATATTCAAAGGCATCTTATTCCGTTTGGATATATTACCCACTCGCTGACACCGATCACATTTTTGCACGAAGTTGTAAGCATCTTTAAACAAAGTCGGCCAATAAAAGCCTACTTGAAGTACCTTGGCAGCTGTCCTCTTGCCCCCATAGTGTCCACCATAGACTGATGAATGGTAATCCTGAAGTATGCTGTCCGTCTCACTTTCTGGGATGCACCTTTTGATCATCCTATCGGCGCACTACTTAAACAGGTAAGGCT
Organism: Panax stipuleanatus; assembly: GCA_020205555.1. NCBI lineage: Eukaryota > Viridiplantae > Streptophyta > Magnoliopsida > Apiales > Araliaceae > Panax > Panax stipuleanatus. Next base: position 118,418,180 of record CM035116.1, on the reverse strand, counting down.
CATCCCAAATATACCATTTAAGATCATGTAAAAACCATGGCGTTTCGCCTTGCACCACAAATAACTGTTCGTCCGGGAAGGACTCATTAATCATCACTTTATCATTTGTGTCCTTTCCCGGGTTCTCCAATCGGGATAACTGGTCAGCCACTTGGTTTTCGATCCCCTTTCTATCTTTGATTTCCAAATCAAATTCTTGTAGAAGAAGTATCCATCGAATGATACGGGGCTTTGCATCTTTCTTACTAATCAGGTATCAGATTGTAGCATGATCGGTGTATACAACAACTCTTGTGCCAATTAGATAAGACCGAAATTTATCAAATGCATATACCACCGCTAGAAGCTCCTTTTCTGTGATAGTGTAGTTTAGTTGGGCATCCGTCAGGGTTTTACTGGCATAGTAGATAACTTGAAAAACCTTGTCCCTGCGTTTTCCCAAGACGACTCCCACAGCGAAATCACTCGCATCACACATCAGTTCAAATAGAAGAGACTAGTCAGGCGCTGTGATAATGGGTACCGTAGTCAATTTCTTCTTTAAGTGCTCAAAGGCTGCTAAGCATTCATCATCGAATCTAAATGGGACATCTTTCTCAAGCAAACTGTATAGTAGCTTAGTGATCTTTGAGAAGTCCTTTATGAAGCGACGATAGAATCCTGCGTGCCCAAGGAAGCTATGAACCCCTTTAACAGAAGTTGGTGGAGGTAAGCTCTCAATACTCTCCAGCTTCGCTCTGTCCACCTCTAATCCTTTCCCTGAGACTTTATGTCCTAGGATAATGCCTTCCTGTACCATAAAATGGTACTTTTCCCAATTCAGCACTAAATTGATCTCAACACACCTTTTTAATACCAGAACCAGATTCTCCAGGCATATGTCGAAAGAGTCTCCAAAGACTAAGAAGTCGTCCATGAAAACTTCCACATTTTGCTCGACCATATCGGAGAATATTGCCATCATACATCTCTGGAATGTGGCTGGAGCGTTGCATAATCCGAAAAACATCCTCCTGAATGCAAAAGTACCATATGGGCACGTGAAGGTAGTCTTCTCCTGGTCTTCTGGAGCTATAACAATCTGGTTATACCCCGAATAACCATCCAAGAGGCAGTAGTAGTTATGTCCTGCTAACTTATCCAATATTTGGTCAATGAACAGGAGAGGGAAATGGTCATTTCTTGTAGCTTTGTTCAATCTGCGATAATCCATGCATACCCTCCACCCTGTGACTGTTCTGGTAGGTATAACTTCATTGTTTTCATTGGACACTACTTTCATGCCCCCTTCTTCGGAACACATTGCACCGGGCTCACCTATGAGCTGTCAGAGATTGGATAAATGATTCCGGCATCTAACCACTTTAGGATCTCATTCTTGATGACCTCTTTCATTATAGGATTCAATCTCCTCTGTTTCTCTATCGTCGGCTTACTGTCATCCTCCAGGAGTATCTTATGCATGCAGAATGAGGGGCTGATCCCCTTTATGTCAGCTATGGCCCACCCAATAGCTGATCTTTGAGCTTTGGAGGTAGTTTTTGTTGCAATACTGCACTGCATTCTTCTGTCAAAGCAACTGTTTCATAATCCTCTAGCTTCTTCTTCCTCGACAGAATGCCTTTCATAAACTTCGCATAGCTTAGCATTTGTTCCAAAGCTTCTACGAAAGGGATGTTAATTTGCAGTTTCTTAAACACCTCCAAAAACTTCGCGAACTATTTGTCTAATTTTTGTTTCTGAAGCCTCTAAGGGTATGGTGCAGGAGGGTAGACCACTTGTGGTGTAGCATTGGTTGTCTCAGCTTTATCATGCTTCTCTGACTCCACTACATGCTCCCCATCCTTTCCATCATTCAAAGCTGCTTCAGGATTTTCTGCATATGGGCGCGCCCGCGCCAGGTTCTCTTCTTCTTGGGGCACGGCCGCGCCAGTCCCCTGATCTGCAATTAGCTTCCCAGACCTTAATGTGATAACTTGACATTGTTCCTTTCCATCCCTTTTTTTGGATTTGCTTCAGTATTGCTTGGTAAAGTACCTTGCGGTCTGTTGGTCAACATATTGGCCATCTGGCCCATTTGATTCTCTAATGTCTTGATCGCCACCGCTTGGCTCTTCAACATCAACATGAGCTCCTCCATTTCAATTTTCTTCTCTGGTTGTGGAGTAGGAGCTGGATGGTGTTGATGTTGTTGTTGATGAAATCCAGGAGGATGTGACGGTCTAGGGGCATACTGTTGATGAGACTGTTGTGGTTGGTAATGTTGTTGTTGAGATTGTTGTGCTCGGTATTGTTATTGAGGTTGGTGTTGTTGAGCACCTTGATTGTTACTCCAGCTGAAGTTTGGACGGTTTCTATTGTTTGGATGGTAGGAGTTCGAAAATTGATTCTGTGGCTTTTGATAGTTGCTAACAAATTGAACCGACTCTGCAGTGATAGCACATTGTTCTGTCGGGTGTGATCCCGCACATAACTCACAGACGAAAGCAACTTGATGAACTTTGTTTTCAGCAATAGAGTCAATTTTCTTCGACATCGCTACAATCTGAGGTGATAATGCCGTGATGGCATCCACATCCAATACCTCCACAACTTTTGGTTGAGGCATTCTAGCTGTCGGATTCTGGAAGTCATTTGCCGCCATGGTCTCAATCAATGCATAAGCTTCCACAAAGCTCTTAGTGCATAAAGCTCCTCATGCGGCGGTATCCATGATTGGCCTAGATTGCCATCCCAAGCCATTACAAAATATATTGATCACCATCCAATCTGGCATCCCATGGTGAGGACATTTTCGTAGCATCTCCTTATATCTTTCCCAGGCCTCATACAAAGATTCTCCCTGCTGTTGCTCAAACTAAGATAGAGCACTCCTCATCTTCGTTGTTTTGGCCATAGCAAAGAACTTGGCTAAAACTTTCTGAGTTAGATCCTCCCACGTAGTAATTGATCCCGATGGTAACAAATGAATCCATCTCCTCGCTTTGTCCCTCAAAGTAAATAGGAAGAGATGAAGCTTCCGTATCATCCGACACATTGTTGTACTTAAACGTGTTGCAGATTTTAATGAAACTCAGAAGATGTTTGTTCGGATCATCGTTAGCCAAACCCCCAAACTTGACTGTGTTCTGAACCATCTGAATAGTCCCTGGTTTGATTTCAAAGGTGTTCACAGCTATCGCTGGCCGGACTATACTCGAATGTAGTTCATTGATGTTTGGCATAGAGTAATCCTTTAGAGCTCTATGTTCCTCGGCTGCCATTTGTACCGGTGCTTCAGTGTCTCCTTGTATGTTAGTAGTCCGTGTATTTGCTCTCCAAACTTTTTTGTTGATATTATCCTGCCTAGGTACTAACGTAGAATTTGTAGATTGGGTGTGCATATACTAACCACAAGTACCTGAAACACAAATAAAAACAAAATAGAAATGAGATAAAGTGTGAATTGTTCAAGTCAGACAAATTTAACTTAAATTGATGTCAATAGTAATAAAAATAACAACTTATCCCCGGCAACGGCGCCAAAAACTTGTTGGCTTGTTTTGGTGTTATCAAAACAGACACAAACACGTGCAAGTATACACGGTCAACAAGTAATATATGATAAGTAAAGATCGTTCCCACAGAGAAAAACAATTATTCTTAATCTATTATGCAACAACTTTATAGCTATTTCTGGATGCTCAAACGAGTAAACAAGATATGAATTATCGACTAAAATGATTATCAACTAAAAATAACTAACTAACAAACGATTGATTCAAATTGGGAAGATATGGGATCCTAATGTCACTTAATGCATCATTCAGACTACACACCTCTTGTTAAGTCTAATTAATTACTTCAGATTGCTAGTTAAGAGCACGAAGGTGAGAAATGGCTATCTTTCGATATACCAAGTCCATATCACATAAAATCCACAAAAGAGATAGAATTCATATGAACTTTAATATTACCTAAATCACTATATGTCTATGTGACTTACAAGTAATATCGATTTAAGTGAAAGCTCTCAATTGACTACATATGGTAAGCCGGTATATGTCTATCCGGATTACGAATCACGAAATCTATCACATGCAAATTTCATGAACATATACTAGCATGGCCAAATCTGAGTTTATACTTCCTCTTTCAATTCCATACAAACTATTAAGGTAGATGGTGATCAAGCATCTAATCAATAAACACAACTATGCTAGGCAATCCATACATAATCAATCACATATAACAAAGAGGTATATAGATCTGAATTAAACAATAAGCTCCATTAGAATCCCATAATGGTGATTTGTTCATCTCTGAATCAATAACCATTATGGGATTTGATCTAAGCATTGAAATTAAATAATGAAAGTAAAGGAAATAAGAGAAAAGGAAATTGCAAATCTGATAATCCTCCTTCCAAAATAAGCCTTCAAGCTGAGTTCAAGATCATAATCAGACCCAATTCAAAACCTTAAGTAATTGAAATCTACTAAGAGCAAAGGAGAGAAGCCAAAATGATAGACTATAGCTAAGAACTCTCTCTCGCTCTTTAAAAACCCTAGAATAAAAAATAAAACGATTAAAACTTAGTCTTGTAACTTGCAAATACACCCATATATGGAAAATACGCTACAACAAATGTTTAAGTGAAAAGTCAACATTTTTCAGAAGTTGAATGGCGTGGCCGCGTCAGCCTATAACCTATTTGGGGAGCGGGCTCGCGGATCTTTAGATCTTGCCGGCTTCTGGCGCGCCAAGTTTACCCTTCAAAGCCGCGCGGCCGCGCTATGCTGCAGTTTTGCCTTATACTTGCTGGTGCAATGCTGCTGCCTTGGTTGCTGCTCTCTTCTTCTTTCTTCTTTCTTTTCCTACTGATCAGGGGCCATGTGCACATGCCATACGCCATCTTCAACAAGCCAGTTCCACCTTGACTCCAGCAAGAGCTCTCCATCTTGCCTTCCATCCATTACAATGCCAATACAATGCCATTTTCTCTCCATTTGAGTTTCCTTAATGTAACCTATAAAACAAAAATAAAAAACATAAAACGACACTAAAATACTTAAGATTAAGCCATAATTCTAGCCAGTTGATATTCAATAAGTAGGTATAAAACCTATTTATCAATGTCAATGATGTTTTACGTGATTAATTGATAAGTCGAATACGTGTTTTAAACTTGTTGTTCATAAAGTCTAATAATGTGTTTAAGAGTTAACATTTGTGAATCCGATTAATATAATCAGATTCAGAGTTATGATAGTATACTCATGATGCTAGTTGAGTTACGATTAATTGGTATTGTGAATGAAAAGGTATGTAGGATTAATTGGAGAACGTGAATTATAAATTGTAGCCTACGCACGAGGCAAGTTTCTAAACCGTACTTTTACATTACGCAAGTTTATAAATCCTATTCTTATATTAAGCAAGTTCTTACTCTTGTTTATTCAAGTTCATGATTCCAAATGAGATGTTCTAATTCTTTTAAAGTAATACTTCGGTTATACAATGATTCTTCCATTGTATACCTTTGACATTCATTATTTGACTTAAGTATCAATTATATTATTGAACCTTGAATGACTAGCGAACCCTTCTTGATTCGACTAGTCCATAGTTGATGAGCGTTCTAAATTCTGGAACTATTATTGAGGCTTAGCCAAACCAAATTTCCTTTGGTGCGGATTCTGATGTCAAACTGAGATGAACAACCCTTAATAGGGGATTATTTATGCGTTAGCGTTGAGATGTTGTGCACATACATGGTACTAAGGGCTGATCCCCTTAAGTACGAGAAGTAAGGTCCATATAGTCTTACGACTGTTAAAGGTTTAAAGTAGAAATAATTGATAACTTGGGACATAGTTCTTGGTCTTGCGACCCTCAGATGTATTTTTGATTCTTGTTATTCATTCTTGATTCAAAAGACAAGCTTTTTATTACTCAGTATCCATTGTTCACTCGCGTGTTATCATTATTATTATTGTTATACTTGTGGGCAATTGTTAGTCACTCTTGCATGATAACATTGCAGCTAAGGTTGAAAGGGTTGATGAACCATCTACCAGTAAAGGCAAGGGCAAAATAAACAAGTGATGAAGACTTGTTTATTATTATTTGAAAATGTTTTGTTGAAGACTTATGATGTTATGTTTAAGACTTAATTTTTTATGTTATTTCTGCATTGATGTATTAAGGTTAGTTGACCTAGAATTGATTTGTTTAAAATGTTGTAACCCCCTAAGGAGAGGATTTCTATTTTAATTATGAGTTACTTTATTTATAGGTTGTTAGATGTGTTATTTTTGGACAGTGAACACAAAATCTTGTGAAAATGAAGTACCCGAGTTTGGGGCACCGAGTTCATGACATAAGGTGATAAAGGCTATTATGTTAATGTAGGAGTTCGACACCAGTTGCGCGAAGCTGATGCCGATGAACCCTCAGTGGGTCAGGATGAAAGCGTGTAGGGGTAGCCGAACGCCTTTCTCTAGAGGGGTAGAGGGCATGGCTGTCCAATCATCTGATCGGTGGTACATCCGATCGATAGGAGTGGGGGCTTTAAGTTGGTGAGTTTTAGGGATTTGGTAGTGTTCTCGGATCACGACGAGGTCAGTAATCTAGGAAGGAGTGTTTGCGTGTGGGAATCTTGTTTCGTCGGGGTACTCATGCATCATTTTCTGGATGTCAGTTTTCATCGAGGTTGAGGTTTGGGGGGTGGTTTGGGGGTGGTTTTGGTCGTGATGGTGGAGTCGGTGGTCGCGGTGCTGATAACAGGGTTTGAGTGTGTTGTGGAAAAGAATGTGGTTGTAACGGGTGGACCAGAAATGGTCGAAAGATGAGTGGCGATGATGGGTTCGTCGGTGGTAGAGGAGGTGGCGATTGGAGTTTGAGAGGATGCCATTGTAGGAACTTGGAGAGATTGTTGCCGGGAACTGGGTTTTGCCAAAGGAGAGAGAGAGAGCACTTTGAAATTCTGTGGAAGTGACAGGTGAGACTGTTTGAATTGAGGGAAGGGGTTTTTTTGATGTTTGGTCTTTTCAGTTCTTCCCGTATGTCGAGGGGCGACTCATTAATGAGGCCTCATGATGATGAGTGTGGGTGGAAGGTGATGGGTTGGAGCATCATGGGCTGTGTGGGTTTTTGAGGTTATTGGGCTTGATAGCATTTGTTATTAAATCATTGGGCTATGTTTAGACTTTGGAGTACTCTTCCATTAAATGTCTTATTTAAATGGAAGACTGGGGGAAAATGTTGGGCTATAAATATTTGGGCCCAAGATTATATGATGGGTTGTAATCTGTGTGGAGTTATTTTAACTCATAAAGGATTCTATTTTGGTAGTTGGAGTATTTTAGGGGGATCTTGGATTCATGAATATATTTGGTTCCTAAAATTAGGAGAAGGTGTTAGGATTTAATCCAACTCCCTTATTTTTAGGAGATCTTTTACAATCCCATTAAGAAATTTAACCTAATGAGGAACCCTAATCCAATATGGGGAAGGACTCTATGGAGGTGGTGATATCACTATAAATACAAGGTTTTACCCTGATTCTAAGGTACACACATTATTATTTTCCAGCACTAGAGTATTAAGCCTTCATTGTTAACCTTATTCAGCTTGTATTTATTCTCACACCAGAACTATCCTCCGGCGGCCCAAGCCCAGCTTTTGATGTTTACCCGTTTCTGTGCCGGATTTGACGCGTTTTGGTGATTGGAGCGCATGGACGGATCTTGGTGTTAACACCGAAATATTTCACCGAACCCAAATATCACACCGCTAGATCTCTTCAATCTGATCTATATAATCACCAAATTAATACAATACTTTAAATTGTATTACTAACTTACAAAGTTTATATTTTTATAAATTCAACCACTTTAATATTAGTACATATACAACCTATAATAAAAATAAATATATTTTAATATTCAATATAACTTAGTGTTATATTAATGATAAAATACAATTTTATTAGTTTTATGAACCTTAAATGCTACTGACTTGATAATCTAAAAAAATGTGATATTTGTTTATCAGCCATCATTTACGCCATGATAGTATATTATTTTATTTTTTATAGATTACTGAAACTATTTATATCACATGGAGACTCTAATTAAATGTGAGAGTCTTTGTAATTTGTACATGATTAGGTGTGACAAAATTTAACCTAAAAGTATATGCAGTAATACTACTGTATAAACCTGTATCCGTATATATCATTATAGTTTAACAAATTAATGCTTCCAGGAAAAAGAACCTAAAATTGAGCATTATTATCTTTTAATAATTTTTTTTATATTATGTGATTGTATGATTGGATTAATATTTATTAATTGCCATATCAATCCACTTCTCTAAAGCTTACCGATGCTCCACAGAACGAATCAATACATAATTTCTTAACACCATTATATTAAAATAACAATAAATTTTAATAGGGTACATAGCTGATTAGAATTATCCTGGATTCTCAACCCCCTCTTATTCTCCCACGAAGGAACTAAGCAATTCACATATGCCGCCTCGCTTTAAACTCCACCTCAATTTAAGTTTTACTTCTTTATTATTATATCTTATTATTTCTCCTAATTTTAATAGAATTTTAATATTGCATAAATATAAATTAGACCCAATTATTTTAAAGCCCAACTTTAAAGTTAATTTATGGGTCCTTTACAGTAATATACAACAATTAGAAAGTAATTACACTATTAGTGCATCCACAAAATAATTACAAAAATAACGCAATAAATTCAAACCATTTAATTTCATATTAATAAGGAAACCTAAAATCAAGGCTGCGATAATTAATAATTCAAATTCAAATCTTTAGGATTTAACAACAAAAACAAATCCATAATTCAAAATTCAAATCAAAAGGATGAAAAACAAAAAATTATTTTTTCGTCATCTTCCTCCCTCGTCATCTTCCACCTCCGCCGCCGCGAATCTCCGCCTGTTGCAAATCTCTTTGGATGTTCTTTTTCTTAGGGAGGTTGACCAAACGTATAGGAATTCTACAGGGCCATCACTTTCAAGTGCCCCTTTCACAACCGAGAATGGAGAAGGATGGCTCACCTTCTGTGAAACACAAGTAAAAAAAAACTTCTCAAAAAAGATAAAACTATCAAAATCCTAGAAAGACTTCTAGCAGCATTGCCAGTAAAAAATAATTCAATTGAAAAAAGTGTAAGATCTTTTCAGAGGCTAAATAAATACATATTTGCAGACTGTCATATGCATACCATATTATAACTGAAGGTTTGGCAACCAATTGCATGAAGGTTTGGCTACCAACTGCATCACATTCAAAATAAATTGGTAACCTAATAAAACTGAATTAGTTATCTTAGTATGAAGGTTTGGCTATCAACTGCACTATGAAAAAACTGCAGGTGTGGAGGTGGATTGGTTACCTTTGTATGAAGGTTTTGGTTACCTTGGTATGATGGTTTGGTTACCTTGGTATGCAGGTTTGGTTACCAAATGCGCTATGAAGGTAACCTAATAAAATTGAATTGGTAACCTAATAAAACTGAATTGGTTACCTTGGTATGAAATTTGGTTACTTTGATATGAAGGTTTGGTTACCTTGGTATGAAGGTTTGGTTACCAACTGCACTATGAAGGTAACCTAAAAAAACTGAATTGGTTACTTTGGTATGAAGGTTTGGCTACCAACTGCATGAAGGTTTGGCTACCAACTGCATCACATTCAAAATAAATTGGTAACCCAATAAAACTGAATTGGTTTCCTTTGTTCGAAGGTTTGGTTACCAACTGCACTATGAAAAAACTGCAAGTGTGGAGGTGGATTGGTTACCTTGGTATGAAGGTTTGATTACCTTGGTATGAAAGTTTGGTTACCAACTGCATTATGAAAAAACTGCAGGTGTGGAGGTGGATTGGTTATCTTAGTATGAAGGTTTGGGTACCTTGGTATAAAGGTTTAGTTACCTTGGTATGAAGGTTTGGTTACCAACTGCACTATGAAAGTAACCTAATAAAACTGAATTGGTTACCTTGGTATAAAGATTTGGTTACCTTGGTATGAAGGTTTGGTTACCAACTGCATTATGAAAAAACTGCAGGTGTGAAGGTGGGTTAGTTACCTTAGCATGAAGGTTTGACTACATTGGTATGAATGTTTGGTTACCTTGGTATGAAGGTTTGGTTACCTTGATATGAAGGTTTGGTTACCTTGATATGAAAGTTTGATTACCAACTGAACTTGATACTTCAACCAGTACAAGGTGAAAGCCCAATACATACTTTAAAAAATGTAATATTAGGGAAATAAGTATCTCAAGAAGTAAAAGTTCAAATGAAGATAAATTGACATAAATGATGATTATTAACAGCACATGCACATAAAATAAGCTACCTGGGCATGGGTTTTGGTCTAAAGAACAAAAGATAATCTGAGAAAATAATGGAGTACTGTTGAAAAAAGGGGGAAATGGATGATTAAAAGCGGAATTAAAGAGTAAAATGGGAAATCTCTAATTTAGGAAGTGCTGGAAAATGCTCGAATTTGATGAAGAATCGGTGATTGGTCTGAAATGAATCCAAGGAGAGGGCACACCATTTAATACTATTACTCCTTCATTCTTTTGGATCAAGTCAAGGAACACCACACTATAAGCACTAGGAGACTTAATGTGTCTTCCTCTGAATGGGGAAGGACTAGGAGACACATTAAGTATTGTATTAGAATGGCTAGGCGTCAAAAGGAAATTTACTTTTTTGGGAGTGGGAGTAGGGGTAGGCGGCATCTTTATTTGAACAAACTCTTGAGAGGAGATCTCCATGTTTCTTGATGGTATCTCTAGGAAGAGATTTGGATTTCTCTACTGCTTAGAGAGAGATAGAGAGTGGCAAGAGAGAGAGAGAGAGAGAGAGAGAGAGAGAGAGAGAATGGCGAGAAATAGATTAAGGATAAGGCAGTTGCGAGAGAGAGAATGACGATTGACCCACCTAAATTAAAAGAATACTAATTATATTAATTTTGTAAATAAACTATTAAAAATGTATTAATTTTGTAAATATTTTTTGCATGCACTGTTGTTGTAATTTTTTTAAAATATGTACTAGAAAATATAATTGTTCCTTAATTTATCCATCACTAATTAATGCATTATTAGTCCACATAAATTAAATGACTGCTTTGACCCAACTAAAAGACAAAGTCCAATAAAAATATTTAAAATATTAATTTAAATGTTATTTTTTTCGGGTATTACATTACATCCCCCTTACAAAGGATTCCGTCCCTGGAATCAAAATAGGAACAAATATTTATCTAACATCAAAGATGTGAGGATACTATTGTCGAATAGTCTCTTCCGCTTCCCAAGTAGCTTCACGCTCTGGATAATTTTTCCACAAAACTTTAACAGATGGGATTGTCTTCCTACTGATAACCCGCTCTTGAGACGATCTAAAATTGTCTTAGCTTCTTCCTTCTCCAAAATTGTAGAGGATGAAAAACTGAAGAAACACGCTTTGGATTCTCTCAATTCCGACATCGGATGAATTAATTATGATTTTTCTAATGGACTGCAGTACGTATAAGTATTTTACTCAAAAATTTAACTAATCAAATTAGAATAGGATTAAAGTCACTTTTTAAATATAAATAAGAATTAATATAGGAGTTATCAAAATCTTAAAGAACTCCTCAATTTTAATTTAATCAATTATTTAATTATCTATTAAAAGAATTTATTTTCCAAACGAAACAAGGAAGAAACAAAAAATAAAATTAGTAGCTTACCTTTTCCAATTCAATTACACTCTTATAAAATAAAATCAATTAATATTTAATTATTAGCAAAAATTCGGGTTATTATATTCTTCCCCCCTTAAAATTAATTCTGTCCTTGGAATTTAAATAAGCTACATAAAGTTTTGTTTTATTTTTATTTAAATTGCATAATTATTCATAAACTTTAGTTAAGTCGTAGCGCCATTTGTAACGATCAAGCCTGGTAAACCCACCGTTCACACAATTATCCATGTACTTGTAAAAGATTCGTCAGCTACTGTGTCAAGCCTTGGTAAGGTTCTTCGCGTTGCATCAAATTAAATCACGTGATCCACCGTTGGTGCGGGCCCCCATTAATATCTTTGAGTTTCATTCTTGTAAACGTAGTCTTCAGAACATAATTCAAAAGCAAAAATAAAATTTCTCTTCATCTAAATACGATTCGAATACCCAAAATACTTAAAATTATTTTTAATTCGTAAAACGTTTAAGTTCCACACATGACAAAGATCTAAGAAATTATTTTTTATTTTATTTTACACAAATTCATGCAAAACTCTAAGAACATCAAATAAACAAAACAATTGTACAAATTATATCACCAACTCACCCTATGTCCTCAATAGTTTCAAAATATCAAAACCACAAATCAAATTAGTTCTCAAATATTATTACGCTAAAAATATACTACGATGATCTCTTTATCACCATATCAAACTCCAAGTAACATATTCTATCATCTGTATAAGCAAACTACAACTATACAAGATCTCTCAAAATCAATTGAATTTCATCACTTACTATCTAATCATTTAATAAATCAATCATCTCTTAGTGCAAACTCTAACCCAACAAATTCCAATCTCCTCTTACTATCACAAAGAAATTTCATATCACATGACTCCAATATCTTACTAAAAAAATAGTCGAAAAAAATTTGATCATTAGTCTCAAATGATTAATCTAATTATCTCAAATATCTACAATTCAAATTTACAAAAGATCCTTTATACTTAATAGTTTTCACTTTATCATATTATCCCACCGATACACATACCTCAAATTATTCATAACTTAACAAGAAAAAAAAATCAAAATCAAACCCAAATCAAATATTCAATTCCAAGATCATAATAATTTGTAATTACCTGAAATAACTCTAATAAATAATTCTCCAATATCAAAAACTCGTTAATACAAATACTCACATCATAATCGTATAATAATTTCTTAACTGTACAAAATATGACACTATTCTTATTAATGATCCAATCACAATCCTTAACTAATATTATTGCTCAAACACATAACAATAATAATCTTAACAAATTATCTCACCTTTCTCAAATCAACTACAACTCAAAGAGATAATGACACATGGTAAAAATTAAGACCAACCAAATATAGAACAAAATCGAATCAAACTCTTACGTCTACCTAGTGATTTACCCATAACTCATAGGTCAAATCTAAATAGGTTTTCTACAAGAAATAGCCTAAGCTTTGATACCATCTATAACACCCCGCTCCTCAAAATAATTACAGAGCACTAATAACTTCAAATATTTAATAATGATATCCATTAAAGAAATACTAAATAAAATTCTCCAAATAAAGTCAAAATAATCAAAACTTAAAATTTAATCAACCTAGATGGTCAAAGCAACTCTTTCATCACACTAGCCCTGAATCACCCCTGCAAACCTGTCGAAAGAAAAACACAGCATGAGCCAAATGCCTAATACGGATATAGATAATACAAAGATGTATAATGAAATACGAAATCAACTTAAGTAACATACTTAACAAAGCCTTAAGCTGAAAGACCGACGAAAATATGATATCCAAAGTCTGAATAGAATATATTTGAATAAACAGAATTAACGAAACAAAAAAAAGAGTACAAAAATAATGAATTGAAATAACAAACTCAATCCATTGAGCTGAATAGAACCGAACAAAACTAACACAATGAATTAATAGGCTGAATCAAATGGTTGGGTGTTATAATTTCATACTAAGCTCAGAAATATATACTTTGCCACACAGGCAAGTCAAATAATGCCACACAGGCAATCAAAATAATGTCACACAGACAAATCACACATTGGACCGCGAATTCAAATGCATACAAAATCAAAAAGGTGTGTTTGGCACAATATCACCAATCTGCTAAACAGAAAACTAGGGTCAACCCATACGCCTCTCACAACAAAACACCAAATGGCCCACTTCCTCTGGAGCCCAAACGGAGACGCCGTGGACTAATCACACCGCCACAAAAAGTGTCATGCCTCGGTGCCGAGAAGACATGCATGTGGTACCTCCACAGGTGGTTATAGCTCAGGTATACCCTACGGTATATTCTAACAAAAATATCATGTCACAACACATGCGACATAATACCAATAAAAAAGGTTCTATATGTACATGTTGAACCAAATCAAATCATATCACAATGTCTCAAAAAGTAGGTAGCAACATGTACTGCTCTACAATTATCAAAAATAAATACTAAATATGATAACCTAATTCAAAGATTACAAATGCAAGTCATGTGTATCAACTCTAAAATGAAACTATTATAAGAATTTCACAAGAAATAATTATGTGAAATAATAACGAAATTCGAAGCGAAAAGTAAAACGAGCTAATTAAATTTCACAAGAGTATTGCTGAATAAGTACAAAAATCTGTACCTGAATATAATACCGAAACAATTCACCGAACCCAAATATCACACCGCTAGACCTCTTCAATCTGATCTATATAATCACCAAATTAATACAATACTTTAAATTGTATTACTAACTTACATAGTCTATATTTTTATAAATTCAACCACTTTAATATTAGTACATATACAACCTATAATAAAAATAAATATATTTTAATATACAATATAACTTAGTGTTATATTAATGATAAAATACAATTTTATTAGTTTTATGAACCTTACAACAACAACGACAACAATAACGATGGGACGAATCCCAGTTATTTTCAACAATTAGTGAACCTGCTGACGGGAGCGCTTGCGAATCAGCTGCAAGTTCAGAATACTACGTTTAAGGAATTCAAAGCAGTAGGACCGCCAGAGTTCCAGGGATCGATGAACTCGATATAGGACCAGATATGGATAATGAAGATGGAGAAAGTCTTCGATGTGGCTAGAGTTAACGAAGACCAGAAGACGGCTTTCGTGACATTCATGTTGAAGTCAGAAGCTAGCTTTTGGTGACAGGCCAAGAAGACTAAAGAAGGAGAAGGTGTTATAGCGTGGGACCATTTCAAAGAGATGTTCTTTGAAATGTACTTCCCCATAAGCTCGCAGAACCAAATAGAGGTTAAGTTTCTAGAGCTGAAACAGGGAGCGATGACAGTACCGGAATGCACCGTAAAATTCAACGAGCTGGCCAGGTTCGCAACATACCAGGTCAGTACTGACGAAGAAAGGCGAGAAGGTTCGAGTAGGGACTGAAGCCTTGGCTTTATAGCAAAGTCTCCATGTTTCAGCTGAATACGTTTGGATTTGTGATGGAAAAGGCCATTCTCGCTGAAGGTGGAAGCGAAACGGTGACCAAATACAACCAGGATCAGAAAAAGAAGAAAAATGAGACAGAGAACAAGGCTGGTGGTAGCGGTGCTATCAACCAGAAAAGGAAGTGAAGCGACAACACTTCTATTGGGAGTCAACACGGAAGCCAGCAGAAGAGGAGGATTGAAGCATGCTTGACATGCGGGAAGAATCACACTGGAGTGTGTTTGAGGGGGACGCATGTATGCTTCAACTGTAGTCAGGAAGGCCACATTGTGCCAAATTTCCTGAACCCGAAGAAAGGAGCTTGCTACACATGCGGATCTAAGTATCACATGGCTCAAAGTTGCCCAAGGAAGCCAGCAGGAGGGTCAAAAGGAAACAGAGGAAATGGCAGCGGCAGTACTTTGACTATCGCTGGACCACTGCAGGCGGTTCGAACCACTGCTAGGACATTTAACATGACGGTGCAGGATGCTGTGCAGTCAAAAGATGTGGTGTCAGGTATTATTCTGGTCAATAGTATTAATGCATTTGTATTATTTGATTCGGGTGCTACTTGTTCATTCATATATGATGAATTTGCTAAGACATTAGACTTATCTAAAGAGGAATTAGTTTACCCATTGAACATAAAGATTGCAAATAGGGAGGTTATTCATGTTAAGTTTGTATACAAGAAATGTAGATCGGACATTAAGGGTCAGGAATTGAGGGTAGATTTAATTCCGATAAAACTTGGGGAGTTTGATGTCATACTGGGTATGGATTGGTTGTTTAACTATGGGGCGATAATAGATTGCCATAAGAAGTCTGTGAACCTTACGACTCCGTCGAAGGTCGTATTTTATGGTGGCAAATCGCCTAGACAAGCGGGTTGTCTGACGATTATGCAGGCCAAGAAGTTATTGAAACAAGGCTGTGTGGGGTATTTAGCCTACATAGTGGATACTCGTAAGGAGAGTCCGAAGATAGAAGAGATATCAGTGGTTATGGAGTTTGTGGATGTATTTTCAAAAGATTTGCCAGAACTTCCGCCAGATAGAGAGATAGAGTTCGTGATCGACTTAGCACTGGGAACTGCTCCGATTTCGAAAGCCCCATATAGAATGGCTCCAGTCGAGATGAAGGAATTGATGGTTCAACTGTAGGAATTACTGGACAAGAAGTATATTCAGCCGAGCGCGTCACCATGGGGAGCGCCAGTTTTGTTCGCCAAGAAGAAGGATGGATCGATGCGGCTATGCATTGATTATAGGGAGTTGAATAAAGTTACTATCAAGAATAAGTATCCTTTACCTAGGATCAATGACTTGTTCAATCAACTGAAAGGTGTTAGATACTTCTCGAAAATAGATTTGAGAAGTGGATATCATCAGTTGAAGGTAAGAAGAGAAGATATACCGAAGACGACTTTTAGAACTCGGTATGGACACTATGAGTTCTTGGTGATGTTATTTGGTCTAATGAATGCACCAGCTGCATTTATGGACTTAATGAATAGGGTGTTTAAGACATTCCTAGATAAGTTCGTAGTGGTGTTCATAGTTGACATTTTGGTTTATTCCAAAACTGAGGAGGAACACACTAAACATTTGAGGCTGACATTAGAATCGCTGAGGCGAGAGAAGCTTTACGCAAAATTCTCGAAGTGCGAATTCTGGTTTGAACGTGTGCAATTTCTTGGCCACGTGATTGACAAAGATGGAATTTATGTGGATCCATCGAAGGTTGAGGCTGTGATGAATTGGGATCAGCCGAAGACACCGTCTAAAGTTAGGAGTTTCTTGGGATTGGCAGGTTACTACAGAAGATTTATCCAAGACTTTTCCAAAATTGCAACTCCGTTGACGAATTTGACTCGTAAGACGGTTAAGTTTGTTTGGACAAAAAAGTGTGAGGAAAGTTTCCAGGAACTGAAGAAGAGATTGAGAACTGCCCCGGTGTTGTCATTGCCGGATAGTAAAGGAAATTTTGTAGTATACAGTGATACCTCACATAAGGGATTAGGTTGTGTGCTGATGCAAAGCAGAAAAGTCATTTCCTATGCATCACGTCAACTGAAGGACAACGAGAAAGGGTATTCGACCTATGACTTAGAATTGGCGACAATAGTATTTGCTCTGAAGATTTGGAGACACTACCTTTATGGAAAAAAGTGTGAGATATACACAAATCATAAGAGCCTGAAGTACATATTTACACAAAAAGATTTGAACATGCCCCAAAGGAGATGGTTGGAACTTATCAAGGACTATGACTGCGAGATTCTTTACCATCTGGGTAAAGCTAATGTGGTTGCCGACGCTTTAAGCAGGAAGGGTCGGGATAAATTAAATATATTAACTGATCAGGACCAATTAATAAAAGAGATGGCTAAGTTGGAACTGGAAGTTAAGTATCCGAAGGAATCAGATGAGAAGCTGTTTTAAGTAACTACTGGTTCAACCTTGGTGGACATGGTGAAAGAGGCACAACTTCACAACGAAGAGTTCGAAAAGATCCGAAAGAGAGTAAATGATGGGGAAGAAATCAAGTTCAAGATTGATAATGAAGGACTACCACAATTTGAAGGGAGAATCTGGGTAAAGCTAGTACCGAACGTCAAAGAGGAGATTTTGAGCAAAGCTCACAGTTCGAGATATTCGATTCACCCTAGGAATACCAAGATGTACCAAGATCTCAGACAACATTTTTGGTGGCCAAATATGAAGAGAGACGTAGCTGAATGCGTTGCGAAATGTCCAACGTGCCAGAAAGTCAAAGTAGAACACTAGCAACCGAGTGGATTACTACAACCACTAGACATTCTGGAATGGAAGTGGGAACATATCACGATGGATTTCGTGGTTGGTCTACCAACGACTCAGAAGGGCTATGATGCAGTATGGGTTATAGTGGATTGACTGACGAAGCACATTTCTTACAGATCAAGATTAGATACAACTTGGATCAATTAGCGAAGCTGTACATGAAGGAAATTATCCCTAGACACGGTGTTCTGGTGTCGATTGTATCCGACAGGGATCCGCGTTTCACGTCAAATTTTTGGAAGCGATTACAAGAATGTTCAGGAACACAATTACGAATGAGTACGGCGTACCATCCTCAGACTGATGGCCAGAGCGATAGAACAATTCAAATGCTAGAAGACATGCTGAGAGCTTGCGTTATGGACTTCAAAGGAAGTTGGGATGATCACCTACTATTGGTGGAGTTCGCATACAACAATAGTTACCATACAAGTATTGGCATGCCGCCTTACGAAGCATTGTACGGAAGAAAATTCATGACTCCATTGTGCTGGGATGAGGTTGGTGAACGACAACTGTTGGGACTAGGATTGGTGCAATAAACTGCTGAGATCGTCAAGGTAATCAAAACGAGATTGGTTGTTGCTCAAGACAGACAAAAAAAGTATGCCGATCATCATCGACAGAATCGAGAATTTGCAGTGGGAAGCTTCATTTTCCTGAAAGTATCTCCCTGGAAGGAAAAGATTCGATTTGACAAGAAAGGGAAGCTGAGCCCCCAATTTATTGGACTTTTTGAGATACTACGGAGGGTTGGCGAAGTGGCTTACGAGGTTGCATTATCCCCAGAGCTATATAATATACATGACGTCTTTCATATTTTTGTGTTACGACCTTACAAAAACGACTACAAGCATGTGATAGATTATGAACCTTTACAGTTTGATAAAGACCTAACTTATGAAGAAGTTCCTGTTTAGATAGTTGATAGAAAAGAACAAGTACTTAGAAGTAAAGTTATACCTTCTGTTAAGGTAATCTGGAGGAACCATAGTGCTGAAGAAGCTACGTGAGAACTCAAGGATGTAATGATGAAAACCTATTCTCAATTATTTGTGTAATTTCTTGTATATCGATTTTGGGGACAGAATCTTTTTAATGGGGGAAGAATGTGATGAATGAGTTTTTTTTTTATTATTATTGTGATTCTGGGGACAGAATCCTTTTAAGGAGGGAATATTATAACGAATGAGATTTTGTATATTTAAATGTAAATATTTATTGAATTAAATAAATATTTTAATTGATTTATTTATTGAGTTGAATAATAATTTATGTGGTTATATTATGGAGTAATTTAGTTAAGTGCAATATGATTAATTAAATTGATGTGTAAGTAATTGTGTAGTATAGTTCTAATTTAATTGAGAATAATTAAATTAGATAAATATTATATGGTAATTGTTTATAAAGATTTACAAATTTGTTACATGAATTATAATTAATAAGTGAATTATAATTGTGTAGCAATTTAGTATTATGTGACAATTTTAATTAATTAATGAATGTTAGCTTGTATTTAATTAAATTAGAAGGTTGTGATTTAATTAAATAGAGTGTAACATTTAAACTATATGTTAAAAAGATTTATCAAAATAAAGAAAAGGGTTTTAAAGAGTTTTTGCCAAACATGGCCCTTACACCTGTTTTAAAGAGTTTTTAACAAACATGACCTTAACTACTAAAAAGCTATTTTAAAGTTAATGAGTTTTGCCAAACAAAGCCTTAGGGCTTTTTATTTTCAAATAATTGTAACTGAAATATTATTAAAGTAGTTTATTAAGTTTTGTCAGTTTATATTTTATAATTATATGTAACTATATCTATAGTGTCAGTTTATATTATACATAAGTTAGAGTTAGTCAGAGTTAGAGAAGAAAACAGAGAAAGAAAAGAGAGAAAGAAGAATAGAAAGAAGAAGCTCTGTGAAATCAAGAACAAGAATCACCATCATCATAATCTTTGAAAGCAAGAAAGGTATAATTAAACTTTTAAATTATTGTTCTTCCTTGTGTTCATAGTTTAAGTTCTTTGTAATTCGATTTCTATAATGTTTTATGTAATATGGTTCATATATGTTTAATATGTGTTATATCATGCTTATATATGATTCATATGGTTGTCTAAGTGATTAATTTCATGTAAATATGATGAACATAAAGAAATCATGTTCATAGCAATTTACAGTGAACTTGCTTTGAAAAATAGTTCATTAATTATCAAAATTTGTGTTTGTTTGTGATATAATATGTAAATTGATAATAGATTATGATAATCTATTAAGAAACAAAATTAACATGTTTTGAATTGTTTGATTTGGTTAAAAAACAAAGTCACAGTGTTAATTTTCTTCAAGAACGCTAAAAAATAGTTTTTTCTTCAAAATCATGAAATTAAGTGTTTTGATTATGTGTTGTGGTCTTTATGTATGTTAAACAACACGTTAGAAGTTTAAGGTTTTGTTTTCATAAAGTTTTATATGCATTGTGTTAGTTAAAATCAGAATTTGGTGCGAAGAAATAAGCCAAATTGCCTTTTTCTCTGCACAGTTCGCGAACCAGATTTTTCACCAGCATGGGGACCCGCCCCAGCGGGTCTATGAAGGGAAAAACACTCGCTGTAATACCCGAGAATTTTTGAATATTATTAAATAAATATATTAATGATAGTCGAATATTTATTTGAATATAAATATTTTGTGTTATGACACGAGTTAACTCATTTGTTTCAAATTGAATATATAATAATTGAGAAAGACATGGAGTTTATGATAAGCTTGTTGAAATGGCTTGTGTGGCACAAGAATAGATTCGATGATGAGTTAATTAATTCGAGGATGAAGGAATTATTAAGTGAGCAATTAATCTATATTAATTGTTAATTGTGATTATGAGAAATATAATAATAGTATGATGATTTATTATTATTGCAAGTAATAGTTAGTAAATTGTTTATAAATATAATAAGATTTATATTTATTAAATTGTTGAAGAATGTGATAATTTATCGTATAATAATACTTGATTAAAAGAATAGATTAATGAGGGATGGATTAATTAATATTATTGATAATTAATTGATGAGATGAGTAATTAATATTGATTAATTGTCATAAGCGAGTAAACTATTAATATAATAAGATTATATTTACTCGATTAATTGTTATGTGCAAGCATGCGATAATTAAAAGTATAACATATAGTAGTTACGCATATGTTATATAAAGTGTAGTGCAACACTTAAGTATGACCATACAATTATACATAAACTATATAGTAAGAATTATTAAGTTGTGAAGGTTACATGGACAATGCTTATATGACAATATGTGAGTGTGTGGACATTAAATTAGTACCTCATGAATATATTGTAAATAATTGATTAATTGATAATTACTTCAATATATAATTGAATAATAGAGTTGGAATAATATAGTAAAGAAATAATACACAATTGAATTCGGTATTAATAAAATGTACATAGATTATATATGTGCAAAGTAAATTTACTACATTAAAGTATTAATTATGTGAATTATATTGTGACATTAAATTATAACCTAAGTGTATATATTATGTATAAGTGTATAAACTAAGAGTTATATTACATTGCCAAAATGCTGAGCTTGTATTTGCTTGTCCCTCAATGAGAGTCTCATTCCCTTCACGTGTATAGCATTATGAAGCCTAAGCCTATCTCCTCAAACTCAGCAAACTTAGATTATAGCAATGATTCAATGGGGAGTGGGATTCATGATTGCCTTCACCAACTAATTACCTACTTCTCCATAACCACCATGAAATTCATTCTCCCATTGGTTTAATTTGAAGTGTATAAGCATTGTCTGGATATGGAATTCTCTATAAATATAGTCTCTTCTCCTTCACATTTTACTTTGCTGAGATAATACCATTTGATTGTAGAGGGAAGTGAGAGCTAGCATAGAAGCTTTGTAGAGAGTATTTAGCAGCAACTCAGTTGAATATATATATAGCAGAGGTATATCACATTCTCTTGTTCCTCATTTTTGTTTCTCTGCAAAATTTTAAGATTTTTGATTATGCCAAATTAGATTGTAAATGGATTGTAGATTGCCTAATAAGTATTGTACTAACTTACATACATGTTTGAACTACAATATGGCTGTTTAAAACTTTTTTTGTGAAGAAAATTTGGAAATTGGCCTAACTTCTGCTGAAGCAGAACCTACTCAATGCTGGCCAAGAACCGGCGCAGCTGCGCCGGTTTTGTACTGAGGTGCAACGCAGTTGCGCCAGTCTCTGAAACCAGATTCTAATTTATGCCTTAAACTGTTAGATGTTAGTTTACTTGTATAACTTAGACAAGCATGCTAAGCATGAGTAACACATATGTATGAGTACATAGACCTAACGTAAGCATGTTTGACTATGATGGTATACATTTTGACACAAAGGCTTATAGTTTGAAAATGAACTAAAGGTTTTGTAATCGAACTTTAACATATATAAGTCATGTTGATATTCTAACCTTGTAAGCATGTTTGTGTGATTTAGAAATGCATGTTAACATGAGTATATAGGTTTCATGAGGTAGCATGAACATATTGAATCTCATTAGTGAACGATACTAACAAAGTATAAGCTTTGAACGTGAACTTTGCTATGTTATATCGAGAGTTAAGTTCTGATATTTTGAGCATAGATGAGGTTGCTTTAAAAACATTACTAATATATTATGTATGTGCACACACTATGTAGATACCATGAAAGTTAGTTAAGTACGAATGAAACATGAATTAAGCATGTTTTCAAATCAATAATGATACTAGCTATGCGTATATGACATAAAAACATGTGAGCATGCTTATCAACAAAATATATGACTACCTTATATGTTTAAATGACAAGCATGATAGCTTATGTGAATTCATGGCGTTATATGACCCTCAGTCGTTAGAAACCGTGATTTAGAACTATATCATGTATAATTAAACTTGGAAAGGTTTAACAAGCATGGAAGGACCCTTTAACATGTATATATGCTATGTGATACCGTATGTTGATGCTTGAATCTGACTTTTGACAGTTAACTTATAGTAATGCTATAACTTACTAAATAAAATATGTTTGATATTGATTGTGGTCTTATGTGATAATAATGATATGCGAATACGTTTAACTCAAAAAGAGGAACGTTAAGGATAAAGGACAATAAAAGTTATATTAGTCAAGATTTGTGAATTAGTATGATACTATTCATGGTATGACTATATAGTAAGGTTAAAGACTTAACTTATATGTGGATTGTATATATATAAGATAAAGTATGATGTTAAACTATATGACTAATGGATATCATATATATACGTAACTATATTACGATAGGGATTCGAAAGTGTTGATTTACTTAACGTGGATAGACTACGCTTAAGGCAAGTTCTCTAACTTACACTCTTTTACGGTGCAAGTATCCTATCCTTGTATTTACTCTATTCAAAGAATATTGTAAGCAAGTTTTCTTACTTACTCGTTTAAATTGAGTTAGTATGCTTATTGAATAAACTTTTATTCCATTTGAGTCTTATGAAAGCTATTATTCATATTGAACTTGGTATTGTTCTTGAATGTCGTGAAAGTTTTTATGCCATTTGATTCGGCTAGACTATATGCATGTTTAGAAAACTATCCAAACCAATTGACTAGTGCGAAAATCTTGAAAACTGAGTTGAACAACCCTTATGGTAAGGGGAGTGTATATTGTTGGAAGCCCCAACACATGCGTGAAAATTACTGTGGTGTTATGCATAACATAGAGTATTGTAGACTGATCATCTATTATACTTATTTCTTTGGGTTATCAGTTTAATATTGATAATTCTAGTAGATGTTCAATAGTCCTTAGTGACTGATCAGTATAAATTATTTTATCTAGTTGGATACGTTGATTGCCTTTAAATTCATATATTTCTGTTGATCTATATTGAGCTATCATTTCATATTCCAAGGATTTGATTTGAGAATTGTTGATACTCGTTATTCATGACATTATTCTTCTGGATTATCGTTGAGATTATATCTTGGTATTTCAAACTCATAAAACTCTTTACACTTATCGTATATTACTTGCTGGGTAATTTGTGCTCATTCTTGCTTATTTAAAACCTTTCAGTTAAGGCAGAACAGGGTGGACCTTCGGGCGTCGATAAGGGCAAGGGCAAGGCTACTGACTAACTTGTTTCTTTTATGTTTTAAAATCTCTGGTGTTGTATTAAGGCTATCTCAGAACTATGTTTAAACTTAAGTAGGGTCATGTAATAAGTCTTTATTTGATATTATTATGTAATCTGTTAAGTACTGCAGGTTGCGAGACTTGGGGGAATAATTATAATAAATCATTGTATATTATTCTAGATTTTACGCTGTGATTGTATGATTTTAGTTATTATTGTATTATCATGAAGAAGTGACAAATCGAATTCGAGAGACCAGTGGTGGTCAGAATTTGGGGGCGTTACAGGTTGGTATCAAAGCTGTAGTTATAAACCTTAGGAGTGAGTGTCCTTAGATTATAACTTAGGAGAACTTAGAAGTTAGAAAAGAGATAAAACTCATGTAAAGTTTTCCTTGAGAGACTTAGTATGTTATGAAATATAACTTCATTCTATACAATGAACTTATATTTTATTTAACATTCTAATGGAGTTGGGTTGTCCAATTTATATAACGACAATTAACGCGCAAGTATATGCGGTTAACAAGTAATAAAGTGTAAGTACAGATATCGTTCCCACGAGAAATTAACAGATAAACAGTTGCCAAATCAATAGCACATAATCATTTCAGTCTTATTTAAACGGGCGGTAAAGAGTTTGAATTAAAACTAATTTTAACTAGACAAGGAATTAAGCTTAAACTAATTAATCCTAGGGTAAAATCAGATAATGAAGATAAGAGATTTCAATTTCTCCTAATAATTCGTCTAAGTCGATAAACTTCTAATTAGGTCAAATCAATTATTACAGATGTTAGCCGAGAACACTAAAATGAGAGAAGGCCATCTTTCGATGCACCTACTCCATACCACATGCAATCCACAGATGATAGAACGCACGTGGACACCCACATTATCTAAACCCTTATATGTCTATGGTGTTTACAAATAAATAGGGTTTAAGGTTAAGTTCTCTATTGACTACGAGCGGCGCCTCGGTATATGTCTATCCTAAGCACAAATCATACGTCCAACGCCATGTGAACGTACAATCACCCGCCACTACGATTTGATCTAAACCTACACTTCGTCTTCCAAGTCCACATAGGTTATCACAGTAATTGGTCATGACTCAATTAAGCAATGAAAGTATATATCGCAGTAGACAATCATATAACAATCAATAAGAACCAATATGGAAGAGAAATCAACATTAACTACTCATTAGGTTCCATTGAAACCTCAAAATAAGGTCTAAGTCATAAATGACTCAAACATATCATCCACAAGTTGAATATACATCATAAGATTACAAGCAGGAAGCAAAGAGATTCAAAAGATAGAAAATAGCAAATTTGAGTGCTCAAGCTCCTTGTTGAATCTCCAATGGAATCCACTTGCTTCAATCTTCAAACCTAATCTAACCCTAGAAACTAACTAACTAAACTAAACCCTAATCTATCTCTAATCCACTCCTAATCTAGGCAAAATGTAAAGGAAAAGGAAGACAGGACCTAGCTAGGGCTTAAGGCCAAAAATTCTCTGTTGCTGTCAAAATCGAGCCCCTTTATATACCAATCTCAAGCCAAGCCTCGTGCAATTGGAAAGTCAAAGCTGGCAAAGTTCTTGACTGGCGCGCCGCTGGTGGTATTGCCTTGTATGGGGCGCGGCCACGCGGCCCTGCAGATTTTGTTGATGGCTTCTTTTTGCTGCTGCACTTGGCTGCTGTGACGCCCCCAAATCCGGGTCCCTTTATTACCTCGAATCCAGTGCAGTCACGATACTACTAACCAAATACTAACGCAAAACTATTACATCTTTTAATCATTAGTAAAAGAATACAACTTTGCTTATTACAATTTAGAATATAAATTCTTTCCATTTTCAGGATCTGTATAATGACCCCAAAATTTTATAAGTTCAAATCCCGGTCATATACTGTCCCTGTCTATACATCATACCCGATGTTACTAAAACGCGGAATAACTTAAACTTTTTCAATCCTCTTGAATAAAATCTTTTTATTGATTTCATAACTTCGAATCAATTACAATTCTTGAATCAACTATATAATATGATTCATTCTATTTGAGTTATCGTATAAACATTTACAACTCAACTCGATATCTCCTATGTATTAACTAATACATCTTTACAGTACGACAAGTTTTAAACAATGTAAACAAATATCAAGTACAACTCTTAGAACCTAAACAGGGTTCAAACGATAATCTAAATAGTATTCTTCATTGCGATACTATCTATCTTTATCAATCAAGAAGCACGAAATCTTTATCGTAAGTCCTTAACCTGTAAAAATGGTTATTTGCAAGAGTGAGCTCGACAGCTTAGCAATTCTAACAGTTTTCATGCATCACATAGCATATAACATCATACTCAGTTCATGCATTTATAAACAATTTATATTTACTACGCATGTTACTTCTCACATAACAAGCATATCATCAAAGATCAACTTTCAATCTCATATATATCTCATATACGGTTCATATATAAGTTCACATCATCATAACATAATATAATTCAACTAATAGTTATTGAATTCATATATCAGATAGGAACTAAAAGACTTGCCTGATTCGTAGTTTAACAACTACGACTTAACTGCTTAAGAATATATGCACTTCGTGTAATCCTACACAGTTACATAATCATGGATTTATATCCATTAGTCATACATTCATACATTCTCAATATAATAATAAGTATTATATTATTTTCTATCTTGGTTCTTAGAACCTTGTTTCTCTTTCTTATTATACACTTAGTATAGCTAGGTACGTATAGATATATCTCAACCATACATACTTACTATCATCCTTCATATACATGTATTACATACTTAACTAAAGGTGTTTGACATATATTTAAAACTTATATGATCCTTATTATTCATACGTTTCTCAAACCTTAACGGAATTATAGTTTTCGAGGTTTATATAACCATTACAATCAAACTTTCTAAGTTTCACCTTTAAAAATCCTTGTCGTATTTAAACTAGTTATGCACAGTTACTATGTTCATCATATAGTCATAAACCAGTAGGGGTCAGACCATGATTTGCAGTTTAAGTAATAATACAAGTCTACTACAAAATCAAGAACAAACAGACTGCACAAATCTTGAAAACAAGCTGGCTCAGCTGCGCAGGTATTGGCCTTAAGAGTGGCGCAGCTACGCCACTCACTGGTCAAACCAGAAATAACATTTCATGCTGCTGGACAACCCGAGGTCATTCACTAGCATTCAGATTACTGATATCCATTACGAACATATGTCTATAGGGTCATTAACTCAAGTTTGAAACCTAGCATGCACATTCTATGCCCACTTCAAGGCTATATATTTTTCATTTATGCTTAACTTGATTTTATGACAACTAACATGGTAAGCATACATATATGATACATTAGTGAGTCAAAGAGTACTATCAAACATGTCCATAAATATCAAAATCCAAACCTTAATGTAATATGTCAAGGTGCACGTTCAAAACTTATACTTTCATTAGAAATGTGCACTAATGAGGTATGCATGCTCATATTACATTATGAAACTCATATACGTAAGTCAACATGCCTTTCATGCATTCTTAAACCATACTAATGTGTCTCAAAAGTCAGAATATAAACATGACTTATACACGCCAAAATTTGTTTATAAAACCTTAAGTTTATTTTCAAACTATAAGCTTCTTCATCAAGTTTGTATCTCGTCATGGTCAAACCTACTCATGCTATGTCAATATACTTGCTTATACATGTTACTCATGCTTGCAAGCTGGTTTAAGTAATCAGTTAACCTACTATCACTCACAGCCTTAACAGGAAATTAGAATCTGGTGTAGGGGACTGACGCAGCTGCGTTGCGCCTCAGTTATAAACCGGCGCAGCTGCGCCGTGTCTGGTTCTTGCCAGAGAGCAACCTGCTTCGGTAGTTGTCTAGCCCAAACACAGAAACTTAATACGAACTTGATTCTAATCAGCCATATAACAGTCTAAACATATATATAAGCTAGTATAGCAACTAAGGAACAATTAACAAACATTACTTGATCACATAATCATGAATTTCATACTAAATTCAAGAATTAAGAATTCTTAGAAATTGTAGAAAACATGAATTGAAGAACATGAGGTGTTATACCTCTGCTAATGTGTATCAAGCTTGCTGAAATCTTCAACTCAAAATGCTGCTATATCACTAATGAAATCTTACTCTCAATATGCTCTCAATATCACTTAAGCAAAAATCTCAGCAATGAATTATAGAATAATAGAAGCTTATTTATAGAAGAATGAGTATACAGTTAATGCAATAATCCATCTAATTGAACCAACGGGAGAATGAATTGCATGGTAGTTAAGAAGGAGTTGGTAGATGGTAGTTGAAATCAATCATGAAAACCACTCCCCATTGATCATTGCCATCTAGTTTGCTGAGTTTAAGGATGTAGGGAATAGGATAGCTTGGAGTACATCACGTGAAGATAATGAGACTCTCAATTAGGGACAAGGCTTAATAAACTCAGCATTGTATTCCTTTGTGCAACATACATATGTATATTACATATATTCCTACATCAATATATAATGGTACACTTAGGTTATATCCCTTTGGACATTATAATTCACATTAGGCTTACTTAATATAGACACATTAATATAAGTCATACGTACATATACAGAAACACATATGTACACCCTAATGTATCCACCCATCTCATATTGTCACATACCTTATGATGTATTCCATTAAATTATTGAAATCCTTATAATGTTACATAAGCGATAATATTATGTAACTCACGTAATGAAATTAATCTTACGATATAGTCTATATATATAATATATAGCTACATTAATGCGTCACATTGCATTCTATAATATAGTTTATATATAACTGTATGGTCACACTTAAGTGTTGCACTACACTTTATATAACACATGTGTCATTACTATATGTTATACTTTTAAATCATCACATCCTTTGCACATATCAACTAGTTGAGTAATATAATCTACTCGTTTATATATTATTATACTCAATGACAATTAATTAATTAATAAAATATTAATTAATTCATCCCTCATCGATCAATGTAATTATTAATCTCCATAACAATTAATTAACATTTATATGATTAATTATCACATTAAATAAATATAAATCCTATTATATTTATAACAAATATACTTATTATCATGTTATCACTCGCAATAATAATAATACAACATACCATCAAATAATTACTAGATACTAGTATATTTTCCATAATAATAATTAATATTATAAGACAATATATCTCATTCCTCAACAATACAATTTTGATTATATCTATAATTAATTTTCTTATTATTATACTATCACTAGTTATAATAATAAATCAACATATTATTATAATAACAATTAATATAGACTAATTGTTTAATTAATAAATCTTCCGTCCTTAAATTAATTAATTCATCAACGAATCTATTATCGTGTCACACAAGGCATATCTCACAAGCTTACATTAAGCTTATTCACATTCTCGACACTTATTTATTTTCACCACATTACTCACCCACCACATGTTCAATTTACTTAGGACTATTAAGTCACAAGGTTCACATATATAAATATATCGTGAATGAAAATATTCAAATATTCTATATAACCTTTACGGTAATATAATAACTCAAGCTATTAAAATACTAAACTACCTCAATTAATTATACTTATACTAAGTATAACATTTACGCTTATAATAATTAATATATACTCTATTAATTATTTAAATGATAACATCCATGATAAAATAATAACTTAAGTTATTTAATATATTAAAATAACTTAATTAACTCTCTTGAAAATACATTAGAAATTACGTATTTTGCCATAACATAAAATATTATATTTTCTCCGAATAAAGACATTCATTATTAGAAAATAATTTACTTTTTGTCTCAAGATATTATTCTTAATATAATATCTATTACAAATAATTATATGTACGACACATGTACATAGATAATAAGTTTATTTTCTTTTGTAATAAATTATTTCTATCAATTTATTTACATATAACAAATATGTTTTTAATATATTTATCATATTAAGTAATCATACCTATTACCTCATACAAAAACATATAAGGTAATATTATTATTTAAAAATAATATTTCCTCCTTTTATTAAAATAATTCAATATTAAAAATTATTTTAATATCCTTTGTTAGAAATATATAATAACTATTTCTCTTCCCTTTCTATAAATTGCCCTAACACAATTTCTTCAAATATTAAATATTCATTTAAAGATATAATGATTTTCATCTCCTTTTAATAACGTATATATATATATATATATATATATATATATATATATATATATATATATTAACGTTATTCGTACATTAGACTTTCTCACATATTACCATTCTAAGTAATATATATAAAGTATCACAAATTCAACACACATATTAATTCACTCGTTTACTTAAGTAAATTAAACCCTGTACTATATCACCTTAGTTAATTATATTATTCCATAGTATAATTTCCAACTATCAATTAACCAATATTTATTCTTATTAGTTAATTCCCTTAACTAACTCATGCTTCATTATCCAAACCCATTCACGGATAGTTTAAGTAGTATCAATAACCTATATTATAAATATACTAGTTATTAGTATACATACACAAGAAAATGGTGATTATACATTAAAGATATTTAATGTCACCAACTTACTATGATAAACTAATTCTATAAATTATTTAATATCTATAGATAATTTTATCCACTCCCTTTATCTCAACTGAATCGTCTCTGCGATAAATAACAATATATATATTAATAATATATTTATTAATCACAACAATCACATATTACGTAGTTCATATTACCCTATGTAACACAATATTACATAACTTATATCACATAAATGTTTTTTATTCGAACCCATTTCACACTTAAGAATTTTATTTATTAAATCCTTATTTAATAATTTCTGAAAATTCGGGTTCTTACAGCTGCCACCTTCATGCTTGCTTTCTTTCCTTCTTGCAGCCTCGTAGCATCACATTTCCTTGCCTCTTTACCTATGCCGTCCTTATGCTCTAAGCCGATTTCAGTGCTTTGCCCCCTTTGAAGCGATCTTTTGCTCTTTTAAGCTCAATTAGCACTCGGAGAGTTCCTAAACTTGAAAAATACAAAACAAAGGAAAAACACATTAAAAGCACAGGATTACTTGAGTTTAAGCTACGAAACAAGCTGGTTACTATCCGAATAAGTGGTCCTAAAAACCACTCATCAAGTTGTTGTTTGTCTGTCTTGTGTTTGTGATTGTAGGATGGCAGACACAGGAGTACCTAGTAGAGTGGCCGAGGAGAAGCCTAGAGATATACATGTAGTATATGAGGCACCTCTAGAGGCTGTGCCAGTGTAGGCATTTGCACCATCCGAGTCTGACGACGAGGATGAGATCGAGGTGGAGTTTGATCCAGAGGAGGAGCCTATGGAGGACGATCCTGTTAAAGACGAGCCTACAGAGGAGGAGCCTATGGAGGACTCCTACGAGCCTAACCTGGAGGAGCATATGTTGGGAGAGTACGAGGAGCGTGTTCTATAGTTAGACTGCAGAGTTAAGGAGCTGGATGCTGAGGCCCAAGGGAGAGAGTCCGAGTTCCAGAAGCTGAGGGACGAGGACCATCAGAGGAAGCTAGTCATGCAGGAGTTAGAGGTGGAGATTGCATACCGCAGGGAGGTAGGGATCCAGATGGGAACCTTATTCCACAGGTCGGTATCCAGAAATGTAGACTTGGCAAGAAAGTTAGAAAAAGTCGAACAGAGGGAGCTGAATGAGAAGACCGAGAAGGAAGCACTCCGTACTCAGCTAGAGTTGGAGGTTATGGATAGGATACACTTCGAAGAGAAGTGGGAAGCGGCTAACAAGAAAGCTGACGACCTAGAGGATGAGGTCAGATGCAAGAAGAGAAAGATGAACAAGATGGGGCATGTGTTTCGTTCGACTTTCGAGAGGGTGATCGATGGTGTATACCACTACCCAGTGGAGCAGGGACAGACCCTACATACTTTGAGCTGAGAGCTGATAGAATATATAGCACAAATCAAGTACAAGAGCGCTATGGAGCGCGAGATGATGGGATGAGACCCTTAGCTAGACTAGCAGTAGCTTTAGTGGTTTTCTTTTGTTATGTACATGTTGTGTTGAAATCTTAACTTTTTGTGTAAAGTGTGGGATAGTTATGTAAATCCCGAGTAAGCTTTTGTTAAAGGGGTAGTATGGTAGTATGTTAGTGTTCCCCGTCTTTTGTGATATTAGGGGATATATTTGATAACATTTATAGAAATATGCTAGGGATGATGATGTAATGAAACGATTTGGCATATGAATATAAATGAAACTTATTTCAGAAACGTGTTATAATCTTATTCTTTTTACTATTAAAAGAAATACTTAAGTAATATAACTGAGTAATAATAAAAGTGAAAATTTTATGATGCAGAAAATGCCGCCCAGACGTAGACTAACTGCACCTGAGGAATCAGTGAACAATGAGAGGGAACAAGTAGATCCGATCTAGAAGTTAGTAGACTTGTTAGGAGAAGCTTAGGGGAAGGAACAACGAACCCGTTCACCCCAATCCTCAAGCAGTACCAGTTACAAGTTTCAAAGATTTTAGGAGTGTAGGACCCCCAGAATTCGAGGGTACTACCGACCCAATAATTGCGCAGACCTGGATAAAAGAAATAAAAAAGGCTTTCACCCTAGCTCGTGTGGGTGAAGACCAGAAAATGGTATTTTTTACATACATGATGAGAGGAGAAGCGAACTACTGGTGGGAGGCGAATCAGCAGAGAGCTGGAGAAGGAACGATAACATGGGATAGGTTTAAGACGCTGTTCTTTGAGAATTATTTCCCAAAGAGCATGAAGAACCGAATGGAGGTGAAGTTCTTAGAGTTAAAACAAGGTGATATGACGGTGGCGCAGTACGCTGCTAAGTTTAATGAACTAGCGCGATTTGCAGAACACCAAGTTGAAGATGAGGAAAGAAAGGCGAGACGTTTCGAGCAAGGACTAAAGGCTTGGTTGTTTAACAAGGTATCAGTTCTTTAAATTGATTCCTTTGCAACATTGCTGGAGAAGGCGATCATTGCGGAAGGTGGCAGTGAGGCCTTAAGTCTGTACAACAAAGAGAAGAAAGGAAAGAATACTGGAGGAGAAAATTGTAATGGAGGAAGCAGTAGTGGAGGAAGCAACTTGGGTAAAAGGAAGTGGGAAAATAACAACAACAACAACAACAACAACAAAAACAACAAAAATCAATCGGGGAATTTTCGTGGAGGTTTTAAGAAGAGGGCTGAGGGATGCCCAAAATGTGGAAAGAATCACCAAGGTGAGTGCTGGAAAGGGCGCGACACTTGATACAACTGCGGTCAGGAGGGGCACATTTCACCCAACTGCCCGAAATTGAAAAAGATACAAGGATGCTTTGCATCCGGCTTGACGGAGCACCGGATTAAGGATTGCCCGAAGAAGGGAAGTAGCGGAGGTAGCCAACAAGGGGGAAACAAACTGATGATCAGTGGGGCGGCACAATCCAACCGCCCAACCGCTAAGACCTTTAACATGACCGTCCAGGACGCAGTGGCTACGAAGGACGTGGTGTCAAGTATAATCCCAATCAATGATATAAATGCATATGTATTATTTAATTCGGGTGCCACCTGTTCTTTTGTATCTGAAGAATCTACTAGTAGACTTAATACACCCCGAGAATGATTAGAAGATCCCTTGAACATAGAAGTTGCGAATAAGGAAGTAATCCTTGTAGAATACGTTTATCGAAATTATCGCACAAACATTAGAGAACATGAACTGAGTGTAGACTTGATTCCAATTAGATTGGGAGAATTTGACGTAATACTGGGAATGGATTAGTTGTATAACCATGCTATAATAACTGACTGTCAGAACAAATGTGTGAACCTTCAGACTCCGAGTAAGTCTAAGGTAGTGTTTTATGGTAGCTCATCGCTTAAGTAATCGTATTGCCTTACGATGATGCAGGCCAAGAAATTGTTAAGGAAAGGATGTGTAGGTTACTTAGCTTATATTGTTGATACTCGAAAAAAGGGAGTAGAAATTAAGGATATATCCATAGTGAATGAATTTCAAGGTGTATTTTCGGACGATCTGCCTGGTCTTCCGCCAGATAGAGAAATCGAATTCGTAATAGATTTAGCACCGGGAACAGCACCGATTTCGAAATCCCCATATCGTATGGCGCCAGTAGAAATGAAGGAGTTGATGATACAACTGCAAGAGTTATTAGATAAAGGTTACGTGCGACCGAGTGTGTCTCATTGGGGAGCACCAGTGTTATTCGTTAAGAAAAAAGACGGATCGATGAGGCTCTGTATCGATTATCGAGAATTGAACAGAGTAATCTTTTGCTGAAGGAGTTTGATAGATACGGTTATCAAGAACAGATATCTGTTACCAAGGATAGACGACCTATTTGACCAACTGAAAGGAGTGAAGTGTTTTTTCGAAGATAGACCTACGGACAGGTTATCACCAACTGAAGGTACGGGATGAGGACATACCAAAGACTGCGTTTCGAACCCGTTATGGACATTATGAGTTTTTGGTAATGTCATTCGGATTGACTAATGCTCCGGCAACATTCATGGACTTGATGAATCGAGTTTTCAAGCCCTACTTAGATAAATTTGTGGTAGCTTTCATCGACGACATCTTGATCTACTCCAAGACAGAAGAAGAGCACACCGAACATCTGAAGATAGTTCTGGAAGCATTAAGGAAAGAGAAAATGTATGCCAAATTTTCTAAGTGTGAATTTTGGATGGAGAAGGTTCAATTCTTAGGTCACGTGGTGGATAAGAATGGAATCTCAATAGACCCTGCAAAGGTCGAAGCAGTAAGTAATTGGGAGCAGCCGAGAACACCAACGGAGGTGAGAAGTTTCTTAGGGTTAGCTGGGTACTATCGAAGATTCATCCAAGATTTTTCTAAGATAGCGACCCCGTTGACCAATCTGACGAGGAAGATGGTGAAATTTGTATGTACTGAAAAATGCGAAGAAGGTTTTTAAGAATTGAAGAAGAGATTGAGCAAAGCGCCTGTGTTGACATTACCGGACGATGCGGGAAATTTTGTGGTGTATAATGACGTATCGCACAAGGGACTTGGTTATGTGTTAATGCAGCATGACAAAGTCATTGCGTATGTATCATGACAATTGAAAGATTACAAAATATGATACCCTACTCATGACTTAGAGTTAGCGGCAGTAGTTTTTGCGTTGAAAATATGGAGGCATTATTTGTACGGAGAGAAATGTGAGATATACACGAACTACAAAAGTCTGAAATATATCTTCACATAGAAGGAGTTGAATATGCGTCAGAGGAGGTGGTTAGAATTGATCAAGAACTATGACTGTAATATTCTTTATATTCCGGGAAAGGCAAACGTGGTTGCCGACACTCTGAGCAGAAAAGGAAGGGAGATACTGTTTCACTTGACGACTCAAGAAGAATTGATAAGAGAAATGGAGAAATTGGAAATAGAGGTAAAGGGACCGAAAAGGTCAGAAGAGAAGTTATTTGTAATGGAAGCTCGTTCGACATTGTTGGATAAAGTGAAGGAATCACAAAAGATGAGGAGTGAGAAAAAATCAGAAAGAGGATCACAGAAAATGAAGAAGAAAGATTCCAAATGGATAAAGACGGTATCTTAAGATTCGATGGGAGAGTGGGGGTGCCAGCGGTGACAGAGTTAAGAGAAGAGATTTTGTACGAGGCATACAATACGACGTATTCCGTTCATCCTGGAGGCACAAAGATGTACCGAGATTTGAGACAATATTTTTGGTGGCCCAATCTAAAACGGGAAGTCGCAGAGTGCGTTAGTAGATGTCTGACTTGCCAACGCGTTAAAGCAGAGCACCAGCGGCCGAGTGGTTTACTATAACCGTTGGAAATACCGGAGTGGAAATGGGAGCACATTACGATGGACTTCGTGGTGGGACTTCCAGTTACGCAGAAAGGTTATAATACTATTTGGTTTATCATGGATCGACTAACGAAGATCGCACATTTTCTACCGATCAAGATCCGCTATAGTTTGAAACAGTTAGCAAGTCTATACGCAAAGGAGATTGTTTCACGACATGGAGTGCCGGTGTCAATTGTCTCTGATTGAGATTTGAGCTTCACGTCAAATTTTTAAAAAAGCTTGCAAGAAAGGATGGGAACACAGTTGAGGTTGAGTACCGCTTATCATCCTCAGACAGACGGACAGAATGAGCGAACAATACAAACGCTGGAGGACATGCTTAGGACTTGCGTGATGGACTTCAAGGGAAATTGGGACAACCACCTACCCTTAGTTAAATTTGTGTATAACAATAGTTACCATGCGAGTATCGGCATGCCACCGTACGAAGTTCTTTACGGAAGAAAGTGCAGAACACCATTATGTTGGGACGAAGTCGGAGAGCGACGAATACTCGGACCAGAGTTAATACAACAAACCGCAGACGTGGTGACAGTGATAAGAGCCAGACTAGTAGCAGCTCAAGATCGCCAGAAAAAGTACGCAGACTTTCAAGGACAAGACCGGGACTTTAAAGTCGGTAGTTTCGTATTTTTGAAGGTATCTCTATAGAAAGGAAAAATTCGTTTCGGTAAGAAAGGAAAATTGAGTCCAAGATTCATAGGACCGTTCGAGATACTGAAGCGAGTGGGCGAGGTGGCATACAAAGTTGCATTACCACCTGAGTTGGAGCACATCCATAACGTGTTTTACATCTTCGTGTTACGACCGTACAAGGACGACTACAAGCACGTGATTTCTTACGAGCCCATTCAAGTGGAGACGAACTTGGCGGACGAAGAAATTCCTGTCCAAATATTAGATAGGAAAGAGCAAACCTTAAGAAATAAAGTTATTTCATCTGTAAAGATACTTTGGCGCAACCACGATGCCGAGGAGGCTACGTGAGAATTAGAAGATAGGATGAAGAGGGATTATCCCCTTTTATTTGTGTAACCTTGTAGCAATTCCGAGGACGAAATTTTTATAAGGGGGGGGGGGAGGATGTAATACTTGAGAATTTTCGAATATTATTAAAGGAATATATTAATGATAGTCGAATATTTATTTGAATATAAATATTTTGTGTTATGAGATGAGTTAACTCATTTGTTTCAAATTGAATATATAATAATTGAGAAAGACATGGAGTTTATGATAAGCTCGTTGAAATGCTTTGTATGGCACAAGAATATATTCGATGATGAGTTAATTAATTCGAGGATGAAGGAATTATTAAGTGAGCAATTAATCTATATTAATTGTTAATTGTGATTATGAGAAATATAATAATAGTATGATGATTTATTATTATTGCAAGTAATAGTAAGTAAATTATTTATAAATATAATAAGATTTATATTTATTAAATTGTTGAGAAATGTGATAATTTATCGTATAATAATACTTGATTAAAAGAATAGATTAATGAGGAATGGATTAATTAATATTATTGATAATTAATTGATGTGATGAGTAATTAATATTGATTAATTGTCATAAGCGAGTAAATTATTAATATTATAAGATTATATTTACTCGATTAATTATTATGTGTAAGCATGCGATAATTAAAAGTATAACATATAGTAGTTACGCATATGTTATATAAAGTGTAGTGCAACACTTAAGTGTGACCATACAATTATACATAAACTATATAGTAAGAATTATTAAGTTGTGAAGGTTACATGGACAATGCTTATGTGACAATATGTGAGTGTGTGGACATTAAATTAGTACCTCATGAATATATTGCAAACAATTGATTAATTGATGATTACTTCAATATATAATTGAATAATAGAGTTGGAATAATATAGTAAAGAAATAATACACAATTGAATTCGGTATTAATGAAATGTACATGGATTATATATGTGCAAAGTAAATTTACTACATTGAAGTATTAATTATGTGAATTACATTGTGACATCAAATTATAACCTAAGTGTATATATTATGTATAAGTGTATAAACTAAGAGTTATATTACATTGCCAAAATGCTGAGCTTGTATTTGCTTGTCCCTCAATGAGAGTCTCATTGCCTTCATGTGTATCGCATTATGAAGCCTAAGCCTATCACCTCAAACTCAGCAAACTTAGATTATAGCAATGATTCAATGGGGAGTGAGATTCATAATTGCCTTCACCAACTAATTACCTACTTCTCCATAACCACCATGAAATTCATTCTCCCATTGGTTTAATTTGAAGTGTATAAGCATTGTCTGGATATGGAATTCTCTATAAATATAGCCTCTTCTCCTTCACATTTTACTTTGATGAGATAATACCAAGTTGATTATACAGGGAAGTGAGAGCTAGCATAGAAGCATTGTAGAGAGTATTTAGCAGCAACTCAATTGAATATATATAGCAGAGGTATATCACATTCTCTTGTTCCTCATTTTTGTTAATCTACAAAATTTTAAGATTTTTGATTATGCCAAATTAGATTGTAAATGGATTGTAGATTGCCTAAGAAGTATTGTACTAACTTACATACATGTTTGAAGTACAATATGGCTGTTTAAAACTATTTCTGTGAAGAAAATTTGGAAATTGGCCTAACTTCTGCCGAAGCAGAACCTGCTTAATGCTGGCCGAGACCCGGCGCAGCTGCGCCGGTTTTGTACTGAGGCGCAGCGCAGCTACGCCAGTCTCTGAAACCAAATTCTAATTTCTGCCTTAAACTGTAAGATGTTAGTTTACTTGTATAACCTAGACAAGCATTGTGACACCCCCAAATCCGGGTACTTCATTCTCACATGATTTGGTGTTCACTTTCTAATTAAAACATACATCTACCCTCTAATAAAGAATTGCAAAGTAAATTACAACCTTTATAAACTTAAATTAAAATCTTCCTTTAAAAAGGATTATAACTTGTCCAAAATCCTAGGGTTAACTAAACCTTAACATAATTCAAACAAATACGGAAATAAAACATAACATAATCGACTAAGTCTTCTTACAAAAGTAACTTAAAATAACAAGCCTTCAGTTGTTCATCTTTCCTTTTCCTTTACTTGTTGACGGTATGTCAACATTCTTGTGAGGGTCATAAGACCTTGAACTTGCAAGAGTGAGCAAACAAAAGTTCACTTGAAATTACAACAGTGATATGACATATATGAATAGCTTCAAAGGAGTTTGAATAACTTTACTTTCATCAATATAAAGAATTGAATTATAATTCTTTCATCAATACATAGAATTCGAATATAGAATCATCTGAGGGTCATAAGACCTTGAACTTTTTGTCCTAGGTTATAAATATTTCTATTTAAACCTTTAACAGTCATTAAGACTATGGACCTTTAACTCGTACTCAGGGGGATTAACCCTTTGTACCATGAATTATGCACAACCATCTTAACGCTTTTGCATAAAATATCCCCTAATTAATAGGGTTATTCATTCTCAAAAATTGAATACAAGTCTGCACCAAAGAAAGTTTGGTTTGGATAGATAAGGGAACTTTAGAGTTTCAACTATCATCAACTAGGAGTAGTTAAATCGACTCACCGTACTTTAACAGTTCAATAATATAATAATCATGAACCAATTACAAGATATGAGAATAAACTTAGGCATGCTTTAGAAGTAACTCAAAGCAATTGAAAGAATAAGTAAATCTTGCTTGAACAGCTAAGTCAAGATTACAATATCTCAATAATACTTCAATATATGAGTATTAGGAATAATAGAATTCAACAAAGCTCGAACAAAGTAAATAACAAGTTCGAAATGGAAACTTGCTTCATTAGAAAACTTGCACAATGATAAGTTTACAGATAGGAAACTTGCTTAACGTTAATGAGTTCAGGGTTTAGAAGACTTGCCTTAAGCGCAAGCTACACTTTAACAATTACAACCACTTCACAAACACCCTACACATTTATATTATTTTCAAACTATCTATTAGTATCCAACTATAACATTTAAACCATCGAACTTCATATCCAAGTTCAACTCACAATGTACTTTACCACATTGGTTGCTAGCTAGTCAAGTACGTGAGTCTATACTCACTACATACATTCAAAAGCTTATAATACTATCAATCGTGTTGTGTACCTTAAGAAGGTGACACAATCATACACATGTACCACGTTCATAAAATACTTCAACCTAACATAAACACATTAAAAGTATGTTGTCTTATTACATATTTCACTTTCCAAGTCATAGAAACAAGTTAGCTAAACAAACGGGGCATGAAAACTCAAAAGCCGAAAAGTAACTTTTCTGGACAGATTATAACCTGCTGGGGTGGGTCCCCCAAGGCCAAAAGCCCCGCTGGGGCAGGTGCATGCTCTGGTGGGAGGGCTGGCTCGTGACCTGGTGGAGAAATAAGCCAATTTGGCTCATTCCTTCACATCGAATTTGATTTTTCCCAACATGACAAACATGAAACTTGATACAAATAATATTTTAAACTCATTAACATGCTTATAACATTTAAAATCCATATAATACATAATCAAAATCAAAATTTCATGATTTTCAAATAAAAACACAATTTTAAGCGTTCTTGGCGAAAATTACTATCACGAATTCATTTTTCATTCAATTCAAGTGATTCCAATTGCAATAACTCCTATTCTTAACATACTAACATAATACATGATCAATTTCAACAATAACCCATAATCAAAGATCAATTTAATAGTTTCAAAAGCCATTTTTCAGAAATTAATTCCAAGCAAATCACTATGAACACAATTCCTATTGTTTATCAAAAAATAATGGTTTGAATTGCTAACACAACCATATAACTCATATATAATCATGTTAAATCACATATTACACATAACTCAAGCTCACATCAAGGATTTAAAAACAATTTTCAACATCACTTCATAAAAGAGTACTATGAACATGATTTCATAGTGTTCATCATATACTTGTGAATTGAAACTCTTAAATAACTATAAAAATCATATGTAAACATATATATATATATACATATATATGTACACATCTCATACATATATCAAACTCAAGAACTTTCACAAAGAGACTTCCACATAAAATTCTAAAACCCGGAAAATATAGAAGAACATGCTTTGAAAACTTATTTTTACAATAATTGTATTTTTAAAACCCTTTCATGGCATACAATTACATATGAAAAACATATGTATACCATATATACATATAACTTCATGATTATGAAAACCTAATTTAATAAAAATAAATTCAACATATAAGAATTGAGTACAAGGGTTAGGGTATAACCTTACTAGTTTTTGACTTAGGAGAGAGATGGAGATTATGATGATGATGGGGCTTGCTTTGTCTTCTCAAAGCTTTCCCTTCGTCTTCTTCTTCTTCCTCTTCTTCTTCTCTGATAACTCTCTCTAACTCTCTTCTTCTTTCTTTCTTTGTTTAGACTTAGGCTTTTAGAAAAACTAACGTATCTTTTAACTTAACATATATTATACAATATACCATATACATATACATATATAATATATATGTAACTTATATTATTAATATAGCTAATAAATAATATACTAATTGCTATACTAACTACCACTTATTACATAGGTTACAAAATTTGAAAAGTCCAAGGCCATGTTTGGCAAAATCACATTATTTTTAAAAACTAACTTCTTGAGCTTAAGGCTTTGTTTGGAAGAAATAAGATTAAACAAGTACAAGGGCTTTGTTTGGTAAAATACTTTAAAACCCTTTTCTTTATTAAACATAATTTATGTAACAAATTATTATCACTTAGCACACAACATTAAATCTAATTGACTTATTCTCAATTAAATTAAAATTATGCTACACCATTGCTAACATATTGATTTAATTAAACACATAGAACTTAATTAAATTATCCATAACAACCACACAATTTATTTATTTACCTCAACAAATAAATTCAATAAAATATTTATTTAATTCAATAAATATTTATAATTAATATATAAAATTCTCAATCGTTACAAGCATACTAGCATGAGTAACACGTATATATGAGTACATAGACCTAACGTAAGCATGTTTGACGATGATGGTATACATTTTGACACAAAGGCTTATAGTTTGAAAATAAACTTAAGGTTTTATAATCGAACTTTAACATATATAAGTCATGTTGATATTCTAACCTTGTAAGCATGTTTGTGTGATTTAGAAATGCATGTTAACATGAGTATATAGGTTTCATGAGGTAGCATGAACATATTGAATCTCATTAGTGAACGATACTAATAAAGTATAAGCTTTGAACGTGAACTTTGATATGTTATGTCGAGAGTTAAGTTTTGATTTTTTGAGCATACATGAGGGTGCTTTAAAAACATCACTAATATATCATACATGTGCACACACTATGTAGATACCATGAAAGTTAGTTAAGTACGAATAAAACATGAATTAAGCATGTTTTCAAACCAATAACGATACTAGCTATGCATATATGACATAGAAACATGTGAGCATGCTTATCAACAAAATATTTTAAACTCATTAACATGCTTATAACATTTAAAATCCATATAACACATAATCAAAATCAAGATTTCATGATTTTCGAAGAAAAACATAATTTTAAGCGTTCTTGGCGAAAATTGCTATCACGAATTCGTTTTGCAATC
This sequence comes from Panax stipuleanatus, assembly GCA_020205555.1. Taxonomy (NCBI): domain Eukaryota; kingdom Viridiplantae; phylum Streptophyta; class Magnoliopsida; order Apiales; family Araliaceae; genus Panax; species Panax stipuleanatus. The sequence goes on along the minus strand of CM035116.1, from coordinate 118,375,094 downwards.
AATTTAAGTGATTCCAAATGCAATAACTCCTATTCTTAACATACTAACATAATACATGTTCAATTTCAACAATAACCCATAATCAAACATCAATTTAATAGTTTCAAAAGCTATTTTTTAGAAATTAATTCAAAGAAAATCACTATGAACACAATTCCTATTGTTTATCAAAAAATAATGGTTTGAATTGCTAACACAATCATATAACTCATATATAATCATGTTATATCACATATTACACATAACTCAAGCTCACATCAAAGATTTAAAAATAATTTTCAACATCACTTCATAAAAGAGTACTATGAACATGATTTCATAGTGTTCATCATATACTTGTGAATTGAAACTCTTAAATAACTATAAAAATCATATGTAAACATATATATATATATATATACATATATATGCACACATCTCATACATATATCAAACTCAAGAACTTTCACAAAGAGACTTCCACATAAAATTCTAAAACCCGGAAAACATAGAAGAACATACTTTGAAAACTTGTTTTTACAATAATTTTATTTTGAAAAACCTTTCATGGCATACAATTACATATGAAAAGCATATGTATGCCATATATACATATAACTTCATGATTATGAAAACCTAATTTGATAAAAATAAATTCAACACATAAGAATTGAGTACAAGGGTTAGGGTATAACCTTACTAGTTTTTGACTTAAGAGAGAGATGGAGATGATGATGATGATGGGGCTTTCTTTGTCTTCTCAAAGATTTCCCTTCTTCTTCTTCTTCTTCCTCTTCTTCTTCTCTGATAACTCTCTCTAACTCTCTTCTTCTTTCTTTCTTTGTTTAGACTTAGGCTTTTAGAAAAACTAACGTATCTTTTAACTTAACATATATTATACAATATACAATATACATATACATATATAATATATATGTAACTTATATTATTAATATAGCTAATAAATAATATACTAATTGCTATACTAACT